>VZQC01003392.1:560893-665925 GCA_009823505.1 Rhizomys pruinosus
TCTATACCAAAGTAACCTACCATAACAATTAGTACTGTTTACCTATATATCTAATTGCTTGTGCTTCATTAGTAGGATTGAAAGGATATTCCTGGACAAACTGTCAGCTCGTGAAAGGAAACAGCCAGAATTGACCAGCGTCCAAGATAACAGCTCCAGAGAAAGTAGACTGTTTTGCTTCTTGTCCACCTGTGCCCCTTTTCTAAGTCTAGGGAACAATCTGTGGAAGAGGGGGCATGGTAGAATGTAAGGGCTGTGATTGGGGTGAATGGTGAAACTACAGCAATATAGTCTGGACTCTTTGATGAGTGCTGAGGTAGAACATACATCATTTGTTTTTCTGAGTCTGGTACTTCACTTAGCATGACATTTTCCATTTCCATCCACCTACCTGCAAATTTAATTGATTTCATCTTTCTTTACTCCTGAGTAGAACTCCACTGTATAAATGTATATAATTATCTACTTGTCAACTGAAGGAAACACATTGCTTCCATCTCTTAGCTATTGTGAAAAGAGCAGGAACAAACATGGATGTGCTTGTGTCTCTACAGTAGGATGAGTCTTTTCAGTACATGACAAGTAGTGGTGTTAGCAGGTCGAATGATATGTTAATTTTTCTTTTATTCGGAGTTCTCCACAGTGCTTTTCATAGGGGTTCCATGAACTCGCAATATTACCATGGATGAATGAGCATTCCTCTTTCTCTATATTCTCCCTAGAATTTAGTAACATTTTCTCTCTTGATCTTAGCTGGTCTTACTGTGGTAAGATGAACTTTTAAAATGGTTTTAATTTGCATTTCCCTAACTACTAAGGATGTTGAACATTTTAACTTGTTCCTTAGCCATCTTTATTTCTTCTTTTGAGAACTGTGTTTAGATCTTTAGCCCACCTTTTAATTGGGTCGCTTGTTTTCTTAGTCCTTTTTTTTTAGTTCCTTATTTATTCTGGATGGTAAACATCTGTCAGATGTGTCGCTGGTGAAGATTTTCTCCCACTCTGTGGGTTTTCTCTTCATTTCTTTGATTGTTTCTTTTGATATACAGAGCATTTTAATTTAATGGCGTTGCCCTTATTTCCTGTGCAACTACTGCCTGATTTAGAAAGTCTTTTCCTATACATGTAACTTGTAGGTTACTCCCAATGTTTTTGTCAGTTTCAGGTTTCATTATTCAGGTCTTTGATCTACTTGGAGTTGATGTCTTTTCAAGTTGAAAGATAAGGTTTTAGTTTCATTATTATACAGGGGGTGATCCACTTTTGCCACCACCATTTTGTGAAGCCACTGTCTTTCCTCCATTGAGTGTTCTTGGCCCCTTTGTCAAATATCAGGTGACTGAAATTGCAGATGTGGTGCCTGCCCAATAGAAAATGTTTCTAAGTGCATGGGCAAATGAGGTGACTGCCCAAGAGAAAACGGTTTTAAATTTAGGGGGCAGATGAGGTGCCTGCCCAGCCAAAACCAAGTGCCTGGATTTTTCTATATCTTTGTGTGTTGGTTTGTCTGTTTTGTGTCTTGCGTTGATTGTTCTCTGTTGTTATCAGACTTTGATGGATGTTATGGGACAGACTGCTTCTTCCTAACCCTTCCCTTCTCCAACTCCAACTCCCCAAACTAACACTGTTTATCCTACAGGGAAGGTAGCTGCTCTGGTGACTTCATTAGCAACTTCTGAGTGTTTAAGCATGTGTCTAAATTTTTGTGTGTGGTTGTTTGATCATTATAATTGTCTCATGTTGGTTCTGTCAAACAAAGTGGCCACTTCAAGTTTTTATGTGCACAGAGTCACTCATTTTGGCATGCCAGACTAGATAAGCATGTGCAAACTTTAAAAAAATGATATTTAAAAATACATTTAAAGGCCTAAAATTTGGATACTATAGACATATCTAAATTTATTGTTTCTGAGTCTATAAAATGTTTCACAACAGATGGTAATTTTTGTAAAATTAATCTCTGAGTTGACTGTTTAAGGATCCTATTTTCTAAGATGACATTTTGGGGTTTTGTTTGCTTTCAAAAACGTAACTTGCTTGCTTTGGAATTATCTATTCTTTTTGAGACCTCTATGGACAAGATTCAGGGCTGGAAATGAATTCTTGAACTGGCTTTTGTTTTGGGTGGAGAAGTTTTTTTGCCCCTTGGGACCAGGTGTGGTGGCACACACCTTTAATCCCAGTCCTTGGAGGCAGAGGCAGGCAGTTCTTTGTGAGCTCAAGGTCAGCCTTGTCTACAGAGCAACATCCAGGCCAGCTGAGACTAAAGGGAGACCCTGTCTCAAAAATACACACACACACACACACACACACACACACACACACACAAAGAAGAAAGCATGTGTGAGTGTTGGTAATTCCCACATGCAAGGAAATTACACATGTGTATGTGACTATTGGTAATTTTCCACCTCAAGTAAATAACATGGGGTTAGAAAAAATAAATACCTGGTAGCTGTCTCCATTGAAATAGTTCTTGGCATTGGGCAGGTCCCCAAGGCACTCACAGCTCCTGGCCACAAAGGTGTTTGCCATGCACACAGTTCTGGCTAGAGAGTGGTGCTTAAGGTCCCTGCCTTATTCTCAATCCCATCTGGACAGTGGGCTGGGCCTTAGGTATGAGTGAGAATTGTTTTTTGAGTTAAAGGATGCATCGAGCATATTCATATTGGAGCCCGTAAGAGGCATATGGGCAAAATCAATGTGAGTGTTTGAGATGGCAGGGGTTTATTGTCCCTGTGTTGGGAGGAGATGTCTAAATGATTTCTAGGCAGAGAGGGAGTAGAAAGGCTAAACGAGGGATTGGAATTGTGCTGTTTTTTCTGTTGAAAGAAGGGAGAAGCCTATTCTAGTCTCTGATGAGGAAAAAAGGCAGGTTAGAGATTTTTGTGATGCATCAGCCAGGGCCATTTCTCACCTCTCACCACCTGCACTAGACTCTGGATCCAGACTCCAGCAGGCTTATCTGGGAAGGTGACCACCTTTGTTTTTAATGACCCAGTAGGGTGCCTGTCAGTAGCTGTGAGAAGCAGGCTGCTCCATGAGTAGAACCTTGGTTAAAGCATGTGTGTATGAAAATATACCCAGATGGTTTTAAAAATGTATAGACCATTACTATAGAATTTCTGAGTCAGAAACAAATAACTGACCCAATTTAATCCTAAATTAAAAATAGGAAAATTTACCTCATAGCTAGACGACCTCAGTACTGTATAAATTGTGAAGTTTAAAGTGTTGTTATATTGACTGTTATAAACTTAAGAGTCATATTTTACTCTGATTTAAGTTTTCATCCCTAATTTAGAGTTTTCATCAAGATGTTAAAGTTTTGGGTTTAAAACTAGTTAAACATACTTGTTTTATGGAACTGTTTAAATGAATAGGCTTGCATCTAATGCTAATGATTTAGTTGATACCAAGTTGATTCACACGTGAACTGCCATGTGAGTTAAAACTGTTAAACATTCCCTTTTATTATTCTTAGAAGAGTTACTGGTTTCTTTTCATAAGCAAAATGTACCTCTTCTTAAAAGTTCACTTTGCAGACATTTTACTCCTTTTCCATTGAGTTTGAGTTAGGAGCTGTTACCTTGTAACAGATCAGTATTAACATCTAGTTGCTTCACCAGGAAAACAGAGGCTGACCATGGGGCTCTCCATGTGGATGCTGGTCACACTGACTGATGGAAAATGTATTTTTTGTGGCATTGAGGTGGCAACCTCAGAGACATGTAAAGACTGAATTGAATTTTAAGCTAATGTGAAATCTTGGCAGAGAACATTTTAATAAATAAATGCTTTAGAAGTATTTAAAATATTCTTCTATATTTCAAAATGTAAAATGTAACATGACAGATTTTATGTGTCTGACATTGTGTCTGGGAAGAAAGGTCAGACTTTAGGCCCTTCGCAATCTGATGTTGGAGACCTGACAGGGCTACTTGAATCCTCATAGACATAGTCTTTGGCCCAGAAGGAAAATTTTAAAAGTTGCTGTGTGAAGCTGTTTGTCATTGACCATTTGCATCCCTGCCATAAGCAAGCTGTATGGTTGCCTGGGTGGATATAGAGGGTGTTTAGTCCTGAGATGTTTAAAACTAAGGGCTCAATTTTTATTGAGCATTTCTGTGATTTTTTCAAACTATCCCCCATTTATACTAGTGTATTTAAGATAACTGTCCCATCTCATTACATGGGAAATAAATGTTAATTACTTAGTAAATCTGCACAATTAAGGGCTAATCTGTTTATGAATGTTATCTCTCATGGTATTAAAAAGGATATAAAAAATAAAAATGTTAAAAAGGTATTTTTAGTAAGGATTTATGTAAAGATGATAAAAAGTCTGTGTGAGTAATAAAAGTCTGAGGAAGTTTGTTGTGACAGATTGTGGTAGTTTGAATGAGAATGTCCCCCCATAGGCTTTTAGTATTCAGACATTTTGTCTCCAGTTGGTGGTACTGTTCTTGGAGGCCTTAGAAGGTATGGCCGTGCTGGAGGAAGTACATCATTGGGGGCAGGCTTAGTGAGTTTAACAAGCCTTGTGGTCTCCAGTCTCTCTCTCTCTCTGTTTCCTATGCTCATTGTGAGGAGATGTGACCCTCAGCTTGCTGCTCCAGCCCCGGCCACCATGCTTCTCCCCACAATGGACTCTGATTCCCTGTGGCTCAAATAAACTCTTCCTTTTTTTTTTTTTTGTTTTTTGAGACAGGGTCTCTCTGTAGCCCCAGCTCCTGGAACTCCCCGGTAGACCAGGCTGGCCTTGAACTCACAAAGATTCCCCTGCCTTGCTTCCTGAGTACTGGATTAAAGGTATGCACACCACGCCCGGCTATAAACTCTCCCTTTTATAAGTTCCCTTGTTCATGGTGTTTATCACCAGCAACAGAAAAGTAACTAATACAGTTTTTGGTACCAGAGAGTGGGCTGTTGGCTGTGAAGAACCTGACCAGTGGGTGTTTGGAGAAATGTGGAAGACTTTGGAACTTTGGGCTAAGAAAAGCATAATTGACTACTGTAAGCCGAGGCTTAAGGGGCCATTCTAGTAGAAGCCTAAGAAAAAAGCATTCCTGCAAAAAAATGTAGTTCCAGAGGAAAATAAAGACTTAGGCAGCAACTGGGATATTTTGATAAAGAGTCTGGCAGCAGTTTGCCCACAGCCCAAATGCTTGCCTGATGCTAAGTTGAAAAGCAATGGACTAATGTCTTTGGCAGAGGATATTTCAAGACAGCCTAATGTAGAAATGGTGGCGTGGCTATTAAATGTACAGATCTACAGTGAAGAAGAGCAGATGGGGCAGAAAGAAATGCAGAATGTACAGTTTGGATCTGAAAACTACACTAGGAAGATTAAAGGTGGGGCCAAGGCATGTGAAGGAGAGGTTCCTTTTGATAAGGAGACTAAAGTGATTAAGGAGAGGCCTAGCTATTTACAAGTAAACAATGGAAAAAGTGAGATTAAAGTGATTAAGAAGGGGCCTCGAGATTTACAAGTAAACAACAGAAATAGTACCTTCAGGGCAAGACCACACACAGCTAATCCTCAACTTTTGAAAGGAAAATACTGAAAGGCTTTTCTGCTCCAACAAGTTCAGGGCAGAGAGAAGTTGCAAATGTGGTTGAAATAGGCCAGGGTCCATCCCAAACTTGCAGCCAAACTTGGCAGTTTAATTCGTGTGGTGCTGGCTTTAGAGGCATGAAGTTTGCAAGAGTGAAGGGGTCTTCAATTCTTCCTCCACGGTTTCAGAGAGATGCCAAGGCCAGGCAGAGTGCAGCAGGGCCATCTCTGAATAAAGAAGGCCCTGCTAGGCCATTGCGTGAAGCTGTGCATGTGAAGCCTGGTTGGCAGTGGAGACCCCATGAAGACATTCGAGATGCCAGAGCTGTGAGGTATTTGCCAAGGAGAGCTGCATATAGGGAGTTGTACCTGCCTAAGGAAGAGATCCATATTGCTTGCAATCCTGGAAGAGCAGAGCCATCTCAGCCCTTTGGAAGTCAAGTCCCAGAAGTCGCACATGGAGCTACTGGACTTGGTGTTTGCCCTGCTGGTTTTTGGTCTTGTTTTAGCCCAGTATTTCCTCACTATGCCTCTATTCCTCCCTTTTGGATGGGAATGTGTATTTGGTTCCACTGTATGTTGGGAGTATGTAATTTGTCTTTTTTTTTTTTTTTGCCTTTTTGAGACAGAGTCTCCCTGTAGCCCCAGCTGTCCTGGAACTCACTCTGTAGACCAGGCTGGCCTCGAACTCACAAAGATCCACCTGCCTCTGCCTCCCAAGTGCTAGGATTAAAGGCGTGCGCCACCACGCCCGGCGTAATTTGTCTTTTGATTTTACAGGAGCTTACAGTTAAGAGATTGGCCTGGGTCTCAGAAGAGACTTTGGACTGTAGACTTTTGAATAGAATTGAGACTGGTGAAGACTATGGGGACTTTTAAGGTTGGACTAAATGCATTTTGCATTTTATATGGTCATGAGCTTTTGAGGGCCAGGGAGTGGAATGTGGTGGTTTGAATGAGAGTGTCCCCCCATAGGCTTTAAGTATTCAGACATTTTGTCTTCAGTTGGTGGCACTGTTCTTGGAGGTCTTAGAAGGTATGGCCATGCTGGAGGAAGTACATTATTGGGGTCAGGCTTAGTGAGTTTAACAAGCCTTGCAGTCTCCAGTCTCTCTCTGCTTCCTGTGCTCATTTCGAGATGTGACCCTCGGCTTGCTGCTCCAGCCCCGGCCACCATTCTTCCCACCACAATGGACTCTAATTCCCTGGAACCATCAATTTTAAGCTCAAATAAACTCTTCCTTTTATAAGTTCCCTTGCTCATGGTAGTTTATCACAGCAACAGAAAAGTGACTAATACACAGGTAAAAAGGACACTATATAAATAAGCTTAAATTTGTAAGGTTCAGTGAACTAGTTTAAAAATCAAAATGTATACCTAGTCAAGGTTTGTTTAAGAGTGTTCAGTTTTTGTCCAAGCTTTATATGCATATCACATGGCTTCCCCTGAAATCTCTTCCCTTCAATTAAACAGCCTAAGTACCTTTGATATTGTCAGTTCTTTAATTATTGTATATAATTCTGTTTTTCATCACTTGTTAAAGTATTTTAATAAGTTCATAGTTTTCGAACCAAAGGTGCAAGACTTCATCTCAGCCTTGGCAGCGAAATTAATCAGAGCTCCATGTTTTAAGTAATATTTCTAAAGGTGTCTCTTTTCCAATGCATGTGACTGTACAACCACTAGGATAAAATCTTTTGAAGGAATGTGTGGATAAATGTGTGCATGTGTATGATATTGTTAAACAGCATATTAAGATCTGTCTGTGTATGATTGCAATGCATGTGCCTCTGCTCAGTACAACCTTTATAAAGTGTCATCACCAAATTTATTTATTAGAACCTTATTTATGAGTGTAGGTATGAAGTACTTTCACTTTTAAGAATTCTGTAATGTAAGTATGGCATATACAAGAAATTGTGTTCCACCTCTGGGTATTATAGACCTTGTTACAGCCTTAAGTGAAGCAGACATATACAGAGTTACCCATACATACTAGAATTGTTTTATATATCTGTTATACTTTGCACATGTTACTTTTAATATTTTTAAGAGAAATTAGGTTTTACTTCCAGTGACCACACGGACAGTCCAAAGGTAACCAATTTGGGTGAGCCCTAAGTATTATCTGCCTGCTGCTGGTATGTGACAATGCCCCCCCCCTTCCTTTTTCAAAGCTATAATTCAAAATCTGGGGACAAGTGACATGGTCTTCATTTGAGAAGGTACTGGTTTTAACCTCTTTATTATCTTAGGTTTGTTTCATGGGCCATGTTAGAACCTTTTGCCTTGCATGGTTTAAATCATTGTACTTTGATTACCTAAATGACCTTCATAGACCTTAAAGAACAAATTGTGGGACTTACTGCATAGGTTTAATGTCAACTTGGTACACCTGAGCTGAGATACCTCAATAATTGCCTTCATTGGACTGGCCTGTGCCCATTGTGGGTGATGCCATTCTGGGCCAGATATTTCTATATTGTATACAATAGGCTGAAAATGAGTCAGCAACACAAGCCAGTAAGTAGCATCCTTTCCTAGCCTGTGCTGCAGCCACTACCACCAGACTCCTACCATAAGCTTTTATTATTAGTTAGAATATTTTGCCACAGCAATTAAAAATTTATTAATAATGCTTAAGTCATATTCAGGCTTTACTTAGGAGTTATATGGTAATTAAAGTACCAAATTAATTCAAATAATCCTCTTGGAGGTTTAGCAACCACACTTAAAGCTCCAATTTGATTTGGCAAGAGGGATTTGAAGGGGCAATATTTTGGCCCCTACCCTCTGAGGTCAACTTGGGTACTAGGGTCCTGCAACTGAAACTTTGTAAATGTCTTGTGGCAGTGAGTCACCAGTCATCCTGGGCCAGGGAGGTCTTGGAGATTCACTTAAAAAGGACTTCATTTGGCCAGTGTCCAGTCAAGGGAGGAAAGTACATATAGAGGAGAGACTCCTCACACTTCAAAGGGAAGCTCTGGTCAAGCAAGACCTGACTTGTCCTCACATAGATGGAACTGGTGAAGGGAGCCAGGGGCAAGGCCTGAGTGACCCCCTAAGAACCAACACCTCAACTGACTGTAACACCAAAGCAAACTTCATTTATCTGAGCTAACTATTTGGTTTTAAATACCTCAACAGGAAACTGTAATCTAAAGAAGAGAAAATGAAATAGCTTATTACCAGAGAGATAGGTGAGAGACCTACTGTGCCAAGTTAGGAATCTACTGTGTCATGTTAGAAAATATCTCAGAGATATATGACAGATTTAATGTGCCATGCCAGAAAATACCACCTTTTATAGTCTCATGGTTATGGCTCTCATTCTGGAGCCCTGTGTACTAAAGCTGGCCCTCATTCTAGAGCTCTGTGTACTAAAACTTTTTTCCAATTCCTCAAACCAGGGTATGGGTCCTCTCTTCTTCTGCAGACCCTATACAGGGGTCCTCCAATTGCTAATGCACCCCACACTTCAAGATAAGTTGGCTCAAAAAGCTAGATTCTATCTTCCTGAACCAACTGCATGCAGTCCAAAAGAAGACAGTTTGGATGGACTTGTTACCTAAGGGAAAACTCACATTGTGACTCTCAAAAATTCCTGGAAAGCAGATGCTGAGTCCAGACACCATGGACAAATAATCTGAAGAAAAGATAAATAATGAAATAATCTCTCATTGAGAGATTCCAATGGACTTTTAAATGGGACATTTAATTCACCATGTTCCTTTCTGGTTCCCTGCCTAGAAGATGTACCTAGCTACTCTTGCCTTCACAGGCACTGGCCAAGAATTTTATTCTCTCTTGGGGTCTTTTAGATAGATCCACTGAGCAGGTATCCCAGTCGCCACCTCCTATGCCCCTTTTTAGCATGGAAGAAGTCAGAACAGTCGGTGCCCCAATTCCCTCTTGGCAATTGGGGTAACCTCCTCAGAGGATAATGTGTTAAAAGTAGGAGCTAAAAGATTGGCTAGGCAGTTTAGGGTCAAGACCCCACCCCAAAGAGCCAGTTTCTTTCTCAGCTGAGAGCTGAAGACTTCCTGATCTGCCAGTGGACCTATCCTTCTGGTTCCTCTGATTCGTGCCTCATACGTCTTTAACTCACTAGTCAGTTTTATTGACCAGCAGGTCCTTGCATCCAAAACTGACTGGTGGACTTCCTGAAAGAATGATTAGGAGCCATACGACTGATGGCTCTCAGTTTGGACCACATCAGACTTGACCAAAATGGTATAAATGATAATTATTCAGACAGGAAGCCATATGATGATGTCATACAAATGGAGTAAATATCTTAAAGAGACCAAGATTGGTCTCTCGAGTACCCACAGGAATGGGGGAATGTAAAGAGGCACCAAAGGAATAAGGGAAGAAGATAGACTCCATTTTTCTATTTTGTGGAAATACACCATCTGAGAAACAGACCCCATCCTCAGATTCCAGGAGAAACCAAAGAATATCTCAGTAGGGAAGGACCAAAGGTTGTTTGTTGAAAATAACTAACAGGGAAAGACTGATGTTAAACATGTTTGCTCTTCCTCCAGGATGAACTCAGTGAGTAAAATCCGCCCCCCTGCATGGCACCACCAAAGCTGCCAGGTGGCCCTGACCTATCAGTCTAAAAATCATGCTTCCTCAGCCCCTATGAATCAATAACAAAATGCCCA
The DNA here is from genome assembly GCA_009823505.1 of Rhizomys pruinosus. Taxonomy (NCBI): domain Eukaryota; kingdom Metazoa; phylum Chordata; class Mammalia; order Rodentia; family Spalacidae; genus Rhizomys; species Rhizomys pruinosus. The sequence continues at coordinate 571,122 of VZQC01003392.1, forward strand.
AACTGGAAAATTCCCCATTTCCGTTTGCAGTTTTTCCTTTTAAAAGACCCTTTCCCCTGAGCTTCAGGACCGCTTCTCCCAGCCTGCTGTCAGGAGGGTGGTGGTCCAAGCTCAGCTTGAATTAAAAAGACTCTTTGCATTTACATCTGAGCCCTGTGTCCTGGTGGTCTTTTGGGGGTCCCAGTGATCTGGGCATAACAATAAAAGTAAAAGGGAAATGAAAATATTCTTGTCACATAAATGGAAACTGTCACACTTGTAAAACTACCAACTGACACAGAGATAAGGAAAAGAGAAATGTTTCTGAACTCTAAGCTTATAGGGAGAAAAGGATGGAGAAGAGTATGTGTCCCAGAGGCTGGGAAGAAGCCTTTGTGAGTGGGTGTGTTATTAGTGTGGACATGCCTGCCTCCTGATCGTCTGCCTTCCTCCTGCCTGCTAGTTCCTTTAGATATTAGGATTTCAGCTTGAAAATGCTGTTTTGTAAAACTTAAGTGGTAATCAATGCTTTTTCTTTTTTAAAAAAGTGAGAGTTCTTATTAAGTTTTAGAAAGTAAGGTTATCTTTGAGACATAAATAATATGTTAACATTGTGTTAGATTCTAAAGAGCTGAGAACATTAACCTGGAATGTGCTGAGCTAGTGGTAAACTGATATCCAACCTGAAGTTTCCAGAGGACTTTTGTCTTGTCTGCAAGGCAGAAGAAAATGCATGGGAGTCAGGGTCAATTAATTGCCTGCCCCTGGTACTGCCCTATCTATTTCAGGCAAGAGAACTTAAGAGGGTTGACTGGTTTACTCTTTAAGCAGCTTCGTGCTAGGGAAGTTCAGTCTCAAAATCCTAGAGACCATATAGGTTAGTTTATTTTTTATTTATTTTTTTTTAAATTAGTTTTTATTGATGCTTTGTGCATTTCATACATTTTTCCAATTCAGTTCAGGCTTATTTCCCTTTCCCTCTCCCCCCACCCCCACCCCATCCCAGATCATGCATTCTGCCATAACTGTCCTGCATCTTTCTCTCAGTTTTTTTTTTTCATTTTTAGCTATAAGTGATAATCCATGAGTACAAGCATCCTTCATGCAAAACCTATCTGCAGGCTGTTGTGCCCAAACACCTACAGCCCCACCATCCAGTGGGGGGTGACAGGTTGTTTGTTCAATCAAGTTGATCAAATGAGTGTCCAGACTACATTGCTGTAGTTTCACCATTCACCCCAATCGCAGCCCTTACATTCTACCACGCCCCCTCTTCCGCAGGTTGTTCCCTAGGCTTAGAAAAGGGGCACAGGTGGATGAGAGGTAAAACAGTCCACTCTCTCTGGAGCTGTTGACTTGGACTCTGGTCAATTCTGGCTGTTTCCTTTCATGGGCTGACAGTTTGTCCAGGAATAACCTTTCGATCCTGGCCTGGCGTGTTATGGCGTCTCCCCTCCATATAGGTTAGTTTAATCAGAGCTTAGTCCAGAGGAAAATTAAAATGAAAGGAAATACCACAATTAGAATGTGTGGAAGTAGAAAGCTGACTAAAGCAAGCCCTAAAAGAGGCAGTGTGGGTTGGCGAGATTTCATTCTTAGGATGAATAAAAGGCTGTGGTTTTAATTTCCTGCTTCTTTACTTATGAGATTCTATGTCTGGATTTTAGTAGAGTGAGGGTTTGTCTCAGGCTTTCTTTCCCTCCTTTACAAGAGCCTCACCTGAAAAAGGGAATTGTCCTGTCCTCGCTGGAGACGAGTGAAGTTTGCAGCAATGGATGACACGTTTAGCTTCAAAATAGGCTCTTTTTCTTTTTGCAGTGTTTTATTTCCTGTTGCATCAGGCTGGCTTTTAAACTTGGTTATAAGTTATTAATTGTCTCTTGTTAGCTAACATTGACCCAGAATTTCTCTGGGAAGTGGTCAGATGGAATGGGGCTGGGGCAGAGTTTGGCTGCATTCCCAGTGTGTGGAGAAATCCAAGAGTGTAGAAACTGAGTTTAGAAGTTCCCTGGAATGAATGGATCGCTAGTGTTAGGAAACCGAAGCACTACCAACCTTGAAGTGAGAGGAACAAGTGATTAAACACAACAGGACACAACACAACACACACACACACACAGACCACACAATAATAGTCCACCATAAGAAGTATAACCGACACTAAGAAAAGAGAGATGGCCTAGTGGCTAAGAGCACCAACTGCTCTTGCAGAGAACCCGGGTTTGATCCCCAGCACCCACATGGCAGCTGAGAACTGTCTGTAACTCCAATTTCAGGAGAACTCCAGTTCCAGGGGAATCTGACATCCTCTTCTGACCTCCGTGGCATTGCACGACACGGGTACACAAACCTACATGCAGACAGTACATTCATACACATAAAATAAATAAATAAAAATTAAAAAAATATTTACAAAAAGGCCAAATCAGTCTGAATTAAAAGTATATAAAGGTAGGCCTTTATTCTAGGAAATGCAGTCTCTCTCGGGCGAATCCACAGGCCACCAGCCATCCTGAGGGCCGTGGAAAGTGCGCTTCTGAGAGGTGGGGAGAGCCTTTTATGGGGGGAGGGGAGATGGCAACTTACTGGAATCTGGCAATTAAGCCAGGCCAGGGGCTCAGATCTGGAGGTGAGTCTCAGGTCCAGAGGTCTCATGGGAATCTGGCCTGACTGGAAAAGAAAGGAGGGTCTTTCCGGTCTATGCCATCTTGGCTTTGCCCCAAGCCAGACCTAACATCCTAGACTCTTAGGATATAAGGGGTGATGACTCTGCTCTGGCTTCTTCCTCCTGAGCTGGGATGATGAAGGGAGGGGAGTCTGGAGTAGGCAGGCACAGGGGCGTAGGGATGTAACCATTCTGGAGATCTTCTCGATGCATTCCTGGTTGGGTGAAAATTGAGACAGTAACAAGACAAAGGGACCCAGCCAGGGTGTCATGACATTTAGCACCTGTGGCAGTAGGGGTAGCTGAGGGGAAGGAGGTGGAAATGAAGGTGTAGAGGGTGAAGGCTGCCCTGCCCAGCCATTCAGACCTTTCCTTGAGGGTCTCTGGAAAATCTGAGAGTGGTGGATCCCAGCTGTTTGATGGACCATTCATCCTGGGTTGGGGCCCTCTTGAGTCTGGACAAATGGTACTAGTGTGGCTGGCCTAGAAGTTTGGCTGCTGACAGCATCGTAAGGATGACAATGTGGGGTCGGGTCCACCCGGGCTCAAGAGACTCAAGAAATAAACTTTTGTTTTGCTTTGTTTTGTTTTGTTTTGTTTTGATTTAAGAAAGGGTGGCACACGCCTTTAATCCTAGCACTTGGGAGGCAGAGGCAGGCGGATCGTTGTGAGTTCAAGGCCAGTCTGGTCTACAGAGCTAGAGATCTTTGAGAGTTCCAGGACAGCTGGGGCTACAGGGAGACCCTGTCTCGAAAAGACCAAAAAAAAAAAAAAAAAAAAAAAAAAAAAAGGAATAAACTTTTAAGGAGAACACTGTCTCCTGTTGTGAGAGGGCAGATCAGTGGTTGTGGACTCCACTGAGAGGAAGAGAGGAAGATGGGGGGCAAGCTGTTTGGAGAGAAAGGCTACTGCCCAGAATGAGGGCTCAATGGGATGGGCTAAGGCCCCTGTGGCCACTCCCACTTTCTGTCTGTAAAGAGGTGGAAAGGGCATGAAGAGTCCTGGAGAGCCAAAGAAGGGGCAGCCAGGAGGGATCCTAAGGAGAGAGAAGTGGACGGTGGTGGGATAGAGCCAAAGTAGGGGCAGCCAGGAGGGATCCTAAGGAGAGAGAAGTGGACAGTGGTGGAATAGAACCAAAGTAGGGGCAGTCAGGAGGGATCCTAAGGAGAGAGAAGTGGACGATGGTGGGATAGAACCAAAGTAGGGGCAGCCAGGAGGGATCCTAAGGAGAAGCAGGGGCAGCCGGGAGGGATCCTAAGGAGAGAGAAGTGGACGATGGTGGGATAGAACCAAAGTAGGGGCAGCCAGGAGGGATCCTAAGGAGAGTGAAGTGGACGATGTGGAGTGGGAGAGAGACCCCATGCATGTCTCCTTAGCTGCCTGGCACAAGGGTTCAGCTGTAACAGCAAAAGTAGGGATCCAGTTATTGGGGAAGCCCACTAATCCTAGAAAAGAGAGGATGTGGTCCGCTGTCTCTGGAAGCTGTAGGTCTCATATGGTGTTGACTCACTCTGACCTGAGAGTACTGAAAGGGTACATTAGGACCAGAGTCAAAGGAGGAGATCCCTGGCCAAGGCTTGGGCCAAAGAAGTGTGGGCTATCCCAGAAGCCCTGAGGAAGGACTGTCCATGTAAGCTGTTCTGCAGACCTGGTGTCTGGGTCCTCCTATGTAAAAGCAAAAGGAAGTATGAGGGCACAGTAAAGAAGGCCAGGACAGTGAAATGGGAGACTGAGGTTTGAGGGTTAGGGTGGCCTGAACTAGACAGTAGGTGCCAGAGGGCTTATGTACCGGAAGAATGGGGGTGTTGCAGAGTTAGTTGGTAGAGACAGGAGGCAGGTAATGGTAGGCTTGAGCCCATGGCGGTGGGTTTCAGAAGTAGGGAACTGAGTCCTGGAAGGAAAAGAGGTGGGGTCCTTGAGGCGTATCAGGACTGGCGGGTGGTGGGAGGTGATTAATGGAGTGGATCGACAGGATCAGGAAAGGCAGAAGCTGGACAATCCAGGGTGGGGACCTGGGAGGCCATTAGGGATAAAAGAAGGTGAGAGTCCGGAGAGTGTGAGGAACAGACACGGTTACTTGGAAGTGGCTGAGGGAGAGTCCAGGGGTGTGAGGAACAGAGACACGGTTGCATGGAAGTAGCTGAGGATGTCTCATCCTAAGAGGGGCACTGGACAGACAGACATGACTGAAAAAGGCTAAAAATGAATGGGTGAAAATTGACCTGTGAGGACACAGGAGAGAGGGGGTCCTGTCCATTCCTGTGACAGAAATTGATGAGGGAACTCTAGCGCCAGAGTGTGAGGTCAGTACAGAAAGGTAGCCCAGCTGTCCAACAGGAAGGAAATGGACTTACCTGCTACCTGGAGCATCAGCCTAGGCTCATTGAGGGTCAATGGGGGTCTCTGAGTCTGGCCAGCATCAGTCCTCCACCAGGCAAAGAAATTCAGAGGCTGGAAGAGATTGGGGTGCTTGGGGCAATGGGGCTGGACCTCCATGGCGAGGCACAGAGGACGAGCCTGTGTCCAGGCAATCAGACTTCCAATGGCCAGGTTGCCGGCAGAGAGGGCTCAGCATGGTGGGTGGTCTGGGGTTTGGACAGTTTATAGCCCAGTGACCCCCTTTGGCCACACTTGAAACAGGCTCCTGGAGGAATAGACTTAGGCTGGGCCCCTGCAGGATGGGGCTTGACGGAGCCCCAGGTGTCCCTCTACAGGAATGACGTTGGCCTTCTACAGTAGCTGCCGGAGCTTGGGCATGGAGCATAGCCTTTCGCTGTAGCAGAGCCTGGGGGAAGACTCAGCTGCCTCCTCTTGGCCTAAATACCTTAAAAGCCATTTTTCATCAAATCTTGCCCAGGAGTGTGGGGAACCATCCTCGGCCTTTTAAAGTTAATTTCTTTTGATATCTGGAAAAGACTGAGAAATAAAGTGAGAAGCCAAGACCGTGGCTGCCGCTGGGGAAGCAGGGTCAAGGCGAGCCTTAAGAATGATTGTCCTTAATAAATTATGAATTGCAGATGGAAAAAAAAAGGGGCAGGGGGATATTTTCACATGTCTTCAGCAGACAGGAAATAGACTTAAAATCACCAGCTGTGGAATAAGGATCTAATAATTAATGGTAATGGCAGTTTAAATGGTTTCATTCAGAACATTGTAGTGCATGCAGTCCCAGTTTCTTTGCATTCTCATGGCTGAGATGGTCAAACTGGTCAATGCAGTTTCTTTATCATGCTGGTACCAAACGTTGTATAAAACAGAATTATATACAGTTTCATCAAGGAAAAAAACTAAAGGATGGGGAGAGAGGAGACATTCAGTCCTACAGAGGCGGTACAGATAATTCAGCAATTGCGGCGCATACAGTTACTTAATTTGGAATTTAGTCTTAACAGATAAGGAACCTAGGTTCATTTTAGCCTTTGATTATAATAGGTTTTGTGCACAGTATAACCTAGAAGTGGCCACTCTTTGACAGACACATAACAGACTCATATGTGTAACAGTAAACACATGTGTAACAGTAAACACACATGAAACAGTAAGCACACAGACAGCTTGGACAGACACATGCCTAACTTAATCATACTGATCAGTTATCACAGTGAAACTGTAAGGGAGGGAGGCCAGCTGTAACCATGGGAGCCTGGCTCACAGCAGCAAAAGCTTACAAAAGTGAGTTAGTAGGTGCCGAGACAGCAGATCTGGCTCATGGCACAGCTTGCCTAATAGGTGTTGAGTTTACCTGCTAATTTAATGAAAAAACCAAACCAAACAGTGTTTGTTAAAACCCAGTAGCTTAAGCAGCGATCCTGTGAAAACATTAATTATACCCATACAAAAGCTAAAATGGGGGGCTGGAGAGATGGCCTAGCGGTTGAGGGCGCTGACCGCTCTTACAGAGGACCCGGGTTCGATCCCCAGCACCCACATGGCGGCTGAGAGCCGTCTGGAACTCCAACTCCAGGAGAACTCCAGTTCCAGGGGAATCCGACGCCCTCTTCTGGCCTCCGCGGCATTGCATGACACGGGTGCACAAACCTGCAATGCATGACTGAGCAAACGTCATTCCACATACAAAAATATAATAAATTAAAAAAAAAAAAAAAAAAAAAAAAAAAAGCTAAAATGGAAAAATGATTTTAATTAGAAACAGATGAAAACACGGTGATAAAATTGTAACTCCAATAGTGGACATTTTGGGATAATTTGTTAATCTGCCTGGTAAATGCATTCATGCCATGTGCTTAGCAGCCACAGGAATGGCGGTCATGTGATTAGACAAAATGGCGACCATGGGAATTTGAATCAGGTGCCAGAATGGGCTACGAGAGAGAGAGAGAGAGAGAGAGAGAGAGAGAGAGAGAGAGAGAGCAGATCCTGGAAAGCCTGCGTGTAGCCAGTTTGGAAAAAAGAAAAACATTTGTCTGGTGGTTAGGCTTTGACCCAGAGTTGTCCATTTTCAAGCCTGGAGATCACGGGTGCAAAAAAGCATCCTTCAATGCACCTGAGAGACCTGGCAGAAGGGGACGGGTGAGGGAAACTCAGGATGGACGTCTCCAATCTGCCAAGAACCTTCACCACAGAACCTGTAACACCCGAATCGAGCCTTACCCTTGAGAGACCCCTGAGTGAGAGATGCAGAGACAAGTCTCACTGCAAAAGCAAGAGGTTTATTACTCCAGTGCACCGGGGTTCACCTGTACAATGGAGAGAGGCAAACCCCGAGCAATCTCTGCATACAGGTTTTATACACTTAGAGCAGGGCAGGTGGGGGATACTCAGCATGCCTGGGTCGCAGGTAGCTTGGGGCCAGGGCCCTCAGGGTGGTTCTTCCTGGAATTATAACTGACTGTGGTTTTCTGTTATTTGCTAACCCAGGGAGGGGTTGCTATTTGCTAAACTATTTCACAAAGTGGAAAATTCCACTGGCCTCTTTCTGTCCCTTCATTCCCCCCTTTTCTAGTAACTGCTCCAATCCTGGAGCAGTGGATCATCAGCCCTTAAGGGGGAGTGTTTTTGCCTTAGGTGGTGTGGATCAAGTTGGGTATAATGTGTCCTTAAGGTCATTAGCTGAATTGCCCCCAATCTTTCTCTCATAAAGGCGACTAACCTATTCAGTATACAAAGTCCCAGGGTTAGTAATAGAGCAACCGGAAGAACAAGTTCACTGGCAGGTCCAGGAAGTCTTCAGCCCTCAGCTGAGAAAGAAACTGGCTCCTTTTGGGGTTCTTGACCCTAAACTGCCTAGCTAATTTTATTTTATTTTATTATTTATTTATTTATTATTATTATTATTTTTTTTTTGGTATTTTTGAGACAGGGTCTCCCTGTAGCCCCAGCTGTCCTGGAACTCACTCTGTAGACCAGGCTGGCCTTTAACTCACAAAGATCCGCCTGCCTCTGCCTCCTGCATGCTAGGATTAAAGGTGTGCACCACCACGCCCGGCTGCCTAGCCAATTTTAAGCTCCTACTCTTATCACATTACCCTCTGAGGAGGTTACCCCAATTGCCAAAAGGGAATTGGGGTGCTGAACACTCTGACTTCTTCCATGCTGAAAAGGGGCATAGAAGGTGGCGACTGGGGTACACCTGCTCAGTGGATCTATCTGAAAGACCCCCAAAAGTATAGTTAGAGAACAAAATCCTTGGCCAGTGCCTATGAAGGTGTGAGTAGCTAGGTACATTTTCTAGACAGGAACCAGGAAAGGAACAGGGTGAATTAAATGTCCAACTTAAAAGTCCTTTAGAATTTCTCAACAAGGTGTTCCGAAGCATCCATTGAGCATTTGGCTATGGTGTCTGGATTCAGGATCTGCTTTCCAGGAAGTTTCAATAGTCATGGTGTGAGTTTCCCATAGGTGGTTGCTTAAAGAGAAAGAGGAAACTTTATTATTTGGTAACAACAGTTCTCATACGACTTTAAATGACTTAAAATCTAGTGTTTGGAGGTACAATCTTTTAGACTTTAAAGGAAATATAATGATTACTTATCTTTTGGTTATACTTTTCCTCTTGGGTGTCTAAGTCCATACAGTTAGCCCAGATTAGCCATCTTTTGTTTTCTCAAGGTCAGTTGAGGATCTGGTCTTCGGGGACCACTCAGACCTTTGGGAGGGGGAGAGGCCTCTGGCTCTTCTTGGTTTTTTTGATTTGCCAGTTCCATCCACTCGAGGACAAAATCCATACAAAGTCAGGTCTTTATAGACCAGGCTTTCCTTTGGAAGACTTTCCTCTTTACAGACTGGACACTGGCTACAGTCCTGTTAGTGGGTCTCCAAGACCTCCCTGCCTAGGAGTACTGGTGACTCACAATTGCAGGACATTTCAAGAGATGCCCCCAGACATAGTTCCCCAGAGTGGTTGACCTCAAAGAGCAAGGAACAAAATCTTACCTTAGGTCCCTCAGCCAAATTGGTTTGGGCATTTAAGAATGGTAGTTATCCACCCAGAAAGGCTAAGTTATACCAGGCTAACACCTTTAATTACTGTATAATATACTGGAGAAGGGACTTAGCACTATACGTTAAGCAGGCATAACCCACAAGATCGAATTAAACAATTTCAGGCTTATTTTAAATGTAAAACTGTTCACTACAGTTACTATAAATGGGGACAATCCTTTTCTTTTTCAGACCCTTTAATCCTGATTTATAGTTTTCCCAGAAAGACAGGAGTTGTAACACATACCAGAAGACAGGAAATAAACTGAAAAGGATTACCAAGCCCATCCAGACTGTCTTCCTCTGGACTGCATGCAGCTGGTTCAGGAAGAAAGAATCTAGCCTTTTGAGCCAAATTATCTGGTTAGGTTAAAGGAAATATCAAATAGCAAATTTTGCAAGAAGCATAAAGTACATTTTTCAGTAGCCATAGATAACCCACAATTTGCCTGTGCCCATTTAATCCAAACCGGTAATAGGGAGTCAGGTCCAAGCCAGGAGAGGACTGAAAACTAACAACTCTGTATATTCACAATCCTATTCAGGCCACTAGTAAACTAGCTTGAGTGTTTATACCAATTTAATTTAATACAGGTATCTTATCATTTTTCTATACCTTGAAAGGTTGGACAAAAACTGAACACTCTTAAACAAACCTTGACTAGATATACATTTTGATTTTTAAACTAGTTGACTGAACCTTACAAATTTAAGCTTATTTATATACTGTCCTTTTTACCTGTCACAACAAACCTCCTCAGACTTTTATCACTTGCATACTTTTTCATCATCTTCACATAAATCCTTACTAAAAAATACGTTTTTAACATTTTATCCTTTTTATATCCTTTTATTACCTTGAATAACCCTTAATTGTGCAGATTTACTAAGTAATTAATACTTATTTCCTGTGTAACAAGATGGGACGGTTATCTCAAATACATTAGTTCAAAAAATCACAGAAATGTTCATTAAAAATTGAGCTCTTAGTTTCGAACATCTCAGGACTAAACACCCTCTGTATCCACCCAGGTAACCATGTCACTTGCTTTATGTCAGGGATGCAAATTCACAATGACAAACAACTTCACACAGCAACTTTTTAAACTTTCCTTCTGGCCCAAAAACTATGTCTATGAGGATTTGAGTAGCCCTGCCAGGCCTCCAACAGCAGATTGTGAAGGGCCTAAAGTCTGCCCTTCCTTCCCAGATACAATGTCAGACACATAAAATCTGTCATGTTACATTTTACATTTTGGAATATGGAAGAATATTTTAAATACTTTCAAGGCATTTATTTATTAAAATGTTCTCTGTCAAGATTTCATATTAGCTTAAAATTCAATTCAGTTTTTATATGTCACTGAGGTTGCCACCTCAATGCCACAAAAAAATACCTTTTCCATCAGTCAGTGTGACCAGCATCCACATGGAGAGCCCCATGGTCAGCCTCTGTTCTCCTGGTGAACCAGCTAGATGTTAATACTGATCTGCTACAAAGTAACAGCTCCTAATTCAAACTCAATGGAAAAGGAGTGAAAGGTCTGCAGAGTGCACTATTAAAGAAGAGGGAATGTTTAACTGTTTTAGCTCACATGACAGTTTACTTGATATCAAGTAAATCATTAGCATTAGATGCAAGCCTATTCATTTAATCAGCTCCATGAAACAAATGTTTAACTAGTTTCAAACCCAAAACTTCAGCACTTTGATGAAAACTCTAGAGATGAAAACCTTAATCAGAGTAAAATATGACTCTTAAGTTTGTAACAGTACTCAGAAATTCTACAGAAATGATCTCTGCACCTAAAGACCTTGGTTGTGCTAGGATTAAAGGTGTGGTCAATCACACCAGGCTGGGGAACTTCCAGGAGTGGCGAGACCAGAAGACCAGCAGGACACCAGTTCAAACCCAGGGAGGTATGCTTGCTTCCTGAAAGGAGGAGGGGGGGTGGGGGAAACAGATAGGAAACACAATAAAACCCGTTAGCTACCCCAGGAAGAGTAGCTCTCCCACCCTGGAGGCAAGAAACAGGGCTGGGCCAGCAGGCCTTTCTGGTATCAGTTCTCCACCCAAACTGGATCAAGATATCCACATGCCTTTGTCTCCCGAGTGCTAGAAGAGAGTAAGGAAAGATTTTTTTTTAAAGTACCCAAGTTATACCATTAAAATATTTATATTTCTGATTAGGCATGTCAGAATAAGATTTTACTAAGTATGAGGGCTTAAGGCACTTACACCGTCCAAATAGGTTCTTATCCATAAACTGAACTGAGCTTCATAGTTTAAAAAGACTCAAACACACACATTCAAAATATCAGGAGCCTGGGGCAAGAGACAGCTCTAACATCTTAAAGTAATCACAATAATATTTTTGTTATTGTTGTTGTTGTTGTTGTTGTTGTTTTTTTTGGTCTTTTCGAGACAGGGTCTTCCTGTAGCCCCAGCTGTCCTGGAACTCCCTCTGTAGAGCAGACTGGCCTTGAACTCACAAAGATCCCCCTGCCTCTGCTTCCCACCAAGTGTGAGGATTAAAGGTGTGTGCCACCACGCCCGGCTTAAAGGCAGTTCTTAGCCACTGTGTGGGTGCTGGGATTCAAACCCTGGTCTTCTGCAAGAGCAGTGGGCACTCTTAACTGCTGAGCTATCTCTCCAGCCCTGTCTGATGCATCACAAAAATCTCTAACCCACCTTTTTCCTCATCAGAGACTCAGAATAGGCTTCTCCCTTCTTCTATTGGTAAAAACAGCACAATTTCAGTCCATTGTTCAGCCTTTCCATACCTTCTCTGCATAGAAAATATTGACACCTCCTCCCAGTGCAGGGACGGTAAGCTCCCGCCACCTCAAACATGCACATTCATCTTACCCACATCCCTCTTACTGGCTCCAATATGCTTGATGCATTCTTTTACTCAAAAACAACTCTCACTCACACCTAAGGCCCAGCCCAATGACCAGATGGGATTGGGAGTAAGGCAGGGACCTTAAGCACCTGCCCAATGCCAAGAACTATTTCAATAGGGACAGCTACCAGGTATTATTTATTTTCTCTAACCCCATGTTGTTTACTTCAGGTGGAAAATTACCAACAATCACATACTCGTGTGTAATTTCCATGCATGTGGAAATTACCAACACTCACACACATGCTTTCTCTTTTTATTTTCAAAACAGGGCCCCCTTCAGCAAATCCTACTGGTGGGTACAACCACCACCAGCTCCAAGGGGCAACAAAACTGCCCCACCTAAAACAAAACTGGCCCAGGGATCCATTTCCAGCCCTGAATCTGGTCCACAGAGGTCTCAAAAAGATAATTCCAAAGCAAGAAAGTTACCTTTTTGAAAGTAAACACAAACCAAAATGGGGTCTTTAAACAGTCAACTCTAAGGCTGACTCCTATAAACAATTACCACCTGTGGTGAAGCATTTGAGAGACTAAGAGACAATAAATTTAGAGATGTCTACAGTATACACATTTTAGGCCTTTAAATGCATTTTTAAATATCAATTTTTAAACTTTGCACGTGCATATCTAGTCTGGCATGCCAAAACGAAATCATTCTGTGCACATAAAGATTGAAACTTGAAGTGGCCACCTTGTTTGACAGAACCAACATGAGACAAATACAATAACTGAATTACAAACACACACACACACACACACACACACACGCACACAAACTTAGACGCATGACAAGCTACACATGGTTACCATAAACACAAGACATAGATACCGCCTCTAAATCAGGGTAGATTTAGAATTTCCCATCCTGAGATCCCAGAGAATGAGAATGAAAGCAATCTCAGAGAACCAAGGTGAAAGCAGCAGACAGAATAAGGGCTCAACAAAGACTATGCAGACATGAAGAGAAGAAGCGTGCACTGCACAGAGCCAACCTGTCAGTTCCGGAGCCAGAAATCCGGACCCCTCCGCTGGCTAACCCACCCCATATGTGGGCGACTGAACAAAAGGTTCGAAATTTTCCTTTGTGGATTTCTAGGCCTTCCCCCCAGGCAAATCTCTCACATCCTTCCAATGGTGGATTAACAAATCAAGGGGGTAGAGGCTTTCTGTCCCATGTCCAAAAAGATCGTCAGTCCAAGTCCACAGAAACTTACACAAACAATTGACACAGATATAAACCGTTCCTGCCATGAATAGAAGATACAACGCAAGAATTCACTAGGTAGGTGCCTATTCACTCTAGTACCAGGCACTGACTGGTTCCTCCCAGACTGGGTCACCAGGCAGCTTGGCTGAGAAAATCTCCACTCAAGCCCAGACCACAGGAGAGTCATCTCGACCCTCCTGACAGAACTGGAGCATCCTCCAGATTACTCACAGATGGAGGCAAAACCTCCCAGATCACTCACGAGCAGACCGAAAGTCAGAACAGACACAATTAAACAAATGCCAAACAGAACAGAAACAACTGAGGTACCTGCTAGGACCCAATCTTATTCCTCTGAAGTCTGTCTAGGCATCCCCACAGGGGGTCTCAATTCCTGGCCAATGCACCAGATGTAAGACCCAAATCGAGCCTTACCCTTGAGAGACCCCCGAGTGAGAGATGTGGAGACAAATCTCGCTGCAAAAGCAAGAGGCTTATTACTCTGGTGCACCAGGGTTCACCTGTACAATGGGGAGAGGCGAACCCCAAGCGATCTCTGCATACAGGTTTTATACACTTAGAGCAGGGCAGGAATCGAACCCTGGTCTCCTGCATGACAGGCAGGGATACACAGCATGCCTGGGTCTGCAGGTGGCTTGGGGCCAGGGCCCTCAGGGTGGTTCTTCCTGGAATTATAACTGACTGTGGTTTTCTGTCATTTGCTAACCTAGGGAGGGGTTGCTATTTGCTAAACTATTTCGCAAAGTGGAAAATTCCACTGGCCTCTTTCTGTCCTTTCAAACCCGGTTCTGCACTCCTTCCCTCCCAAAACAGCCAGTGGACCCAGTCCACTGAACTATGGTCCCCAGCATCCATGGGTCCTGGACCCATGGGCTGAGGAAAGAGAGCTTGCCCTGGCATTGCAATGGCTTTCAGACAGGAGCTCTGGACAGCAGAAATGAGGCAACAGAAAAATGGACTTACCCCAGGTCAAAAGCTGGGTGCGTCGGTAAAGGAAAGGGGTGTTCCTCGGCCCCATATCCATAGGCCATGTCCTCTCGGGTGGAGGAGAAACATTCCCTCCTCTGGAGTTAAAGATGGGTCTTAGCCACCATATGGGTGTTGGAAATCAAACCTGGGTCCTCTGAAAGAGCAATCAGTTCTCTTAACCACTGAGCCATCTCTCCAGCCCCATCCATGCAGTATTTTAAATACAATAGTATGTTCAAAAGACAGAAATATAATTGATTAGAAAAAAATGCTTTTACTGGACCTCACTTGGGTGACCATGGGAAGGAAAGACCAAAGACCCCGTGTGGAGCACAAGGGCAGGATTGATGGTTGTTTGCCAAGGAGGAGACTTCAAACACTTCCTTAAGGAAAACATGACATCTTTTAGCCTGAAAAAGAAAACAAAAGAAAATCCTCCAATTCAGGTGATATGTATATGTATGTATATATTTATGCATATATGCAATACAAGTTGGAGAGAACAATGACAAAAGAACTGGAAAAAAACCAACTGAAACAGTGAAGTTTTCCCTAAAACAATAAGCCTCTGCTTTGAAAATGATGCAAAACATGTATGGCGAGTGCATGAACTCAGGTGGGGTGGGGAGCATGGAAAAGGAAATGACTCTAAATTGGATTGAGAAATGATGTATGAAAAAATTTAATAACAATAAAAAATTAAAAAAGAAAAAATGCTTAAATTTATGTGAAATGTTTGAGGAGTTAAAATGAAATCTTGAACTGTATTCAGGGAACGGACTGTCGCAGCCCTAACCAATGGATTGCTGCATTTTGGGGGATATGATTTTCTTATCGTGGTCTGCTTTAGTCCATCTTTGATCTAGTTATTTCATAGACACAGTCTTCTTAAAAAGAAATTCTAGGGGCTGGAGAGATGGCCTAGCAGTTAAGAGCACCAACTTTGCTCTTGCAGAGGACCCGGGTTTGATCCCCAGCACCCACATGGCAGTTGAGAGCAGTCTTTAACTCCAGTTCCAAGGGAATCTGACGCCCTCTTCTGACCTCCATGGCATTGTACGACACAGTTGTACAGACCTGCATGCAGACAGTACATTCATACACATAAAGAATAAGTAAAATTTAAAAAAGTTTGAAAAAAAAGAGAAATTCTAAATCAACGATAATATGTTATTTATGTAAATCCAATATATTAACTAGAACGAGCACTTTTTTTTTTTTTTTTGGTCTTTTCGAGACAGGGTCTCCCTGTAGCCCCAGCTGTCCTGGAACTCACTCTGTAGACTAGGCTGGCTTTGAACTCACAAAGATCCACTTGCCTCTGCCTCCCAAGTGCTAGGATTAAAAGTGTGCGCCACCATGCCCAGTAACCTGAACAAGCACTTTTAAATAAGGGTGTCAGAGACATAAAAGAGGTCTTTTTGATGCAATAAATAAACACAATAGTCCACTTGGTGTTTTGCAAGGTTTGTCAGTTTCAATTCTTATTTGTATTTAACTCTACTTTTTGCTGTAGAATTGGAATGTTTTAGAAATATCCCAATGTGTGATAAAATTTTATTTTTGGGAATATTTCATAGTAATATAAAATTAAAAGGAAAAAATGGGAATTCCAACATACGATTTGGAATTAACACACAGCCTATTTTCAAATGACATAATTTTAGTATATGTGTGATACACACACACACACACACACACATATATATATACATATGCATATTTTGAAGCAATACGAATTGGAGGGAACAACAACAACAAAAGGACTGGGACAAAGAACTGACTGAAACAGTAAATTTTCCCCAAAACAATAATCCTAAAACTTTAAAAAGAATCATGAAAAGGTACAAGACATGTACGGCAGAATGCATGAAGTAGGGTGGGGTGGGGGACATGGAAAGGGGAATGAGTCCAAATTGGACTGAGAAATGATGTATGAAATGCACAAAACTTCAATAAAAATAATTAAAAAAATTTTTGAAGTGGATTTATACTAGGTCTTGGTTTTCATAAGTTTGTTCAAGCTAAGCTACTTTGAGCCCTAACTTCCATGTTTCACTTGGGTTGCGTAAGCTGAGTTAGGCAAGGCTGTTGCAATGAACCAAAATGGTGATTAGATTACCTTAGGTAAAAATCATGTGATAATTCATGTTGAAATTAGAGGATTCCGAAGTGCATTCTTTTTCCTTTTATGCAGTAATGGCTTCACTTATTTATCTTATTCAAAGGTACTGGAGAGTTCATAAATTATTCACTTGCAGAGATTTAGCTATTTCAAACCACATCCCCTGAAACAGAATAAGTTGAGTAAAATGGTTTCATTTTGCCAAAGCATTCATAAATATCCCTTTGCCTTCTATTACTAATTTAGGTGTCCGTAAGGGATGGTTATTTCCTATTCTCAGGGTGTCTCCTCTAATAGTTCTCCTTTCTAGAATAAGTTGGGGCTGAGTTTGGGCTCATTCAGATCACAGGAAGTTCAAATCGGAGAAAGAAGAATATATTTCTAGGGATTTTAGCAACTTTGGGTCTTCTTGTGTAAGCCAGTCTTTTCATCTTTTCATCCATGATCTCACACCTCTTAGAAGCAATTGGTGTTTTATTTTTATGTCTTTATACCCTTGTGGACACCTATAGTAATGCACTTATCTTCTGAGATACTCTTGTTCATGGTTTTTTGTTATACTTAAGACTATTCATCAACTATAAATATTTCTAGTAAGTTTGCCATTTTTAATATTAGATTTCCTTTTTTGGACCAACTTGTACCATGTTGGACACAGACTCACCTGGTAACCATTCATCTATAATTGTGATTTGGAAAAGAACTTCATAAGCAAAGATACTCAAAAGTCAACAGCTATGAGCAATTCTAGAAAATTTAGGTTTATGTCTGCAAGCTCTTTGGAAGATGAACTTAGTGATTAAAAGATAGCTTCTCTGCCTGAAGCAAGTATCATTTAGCATAACTGTGCATGCTCTAGTGCCATATTGTCATACTTGGCTGGGTTTGAAGTTCCTGAATACTGCTTATGTTATGCCCAGATCACTGGAATCCCCAAAAGACCACCAGGATAATGCAGCTATGATGTAAATACAAAGAGTCTTTAATTCAAGCTCGAGCTTGGACCACCACCCTCCTGATGCAGCAGGCTGGGAGAAGTGGCCTTGCAGCTTGGGGAGGAAGGATCTTTTAAAGGGATTTGGTATAGGTTCCTTTTTTTATCGGTTCAGACAGAGCCTGTTTCCCCAGCCTTAGACGTATCTAGTGGACTTCAGTCTGGGGGAAAGTGAATACCACTGGGTCTGTTTCTCAATGCCCTGGATGCATCTGGTGGACTTCAGCCTGGAGGAAAGTGAATACCACCGGGCTTGTTTCTCAATGCCATAGATGCATCTGGTGGACTTCAGCCTGGAGGAAAGTGAATACCACCGGGCTTGTTTCTCAATGCGGTAGATGCATCTGGTGGACTTTTGCCTGGGAAAGGTGAATGCTTAACCTTTGTCCAGAGTGGAGGTCTGGAATGAACTCTGTCTCCTCATTTATCCTTTTCCTTTTTTTCATCTTCCATGTTTCGCTTCTCTGGATTGTAGCTTCTGCTCTTGATAACGTTCTGATCAACGAGACCTGGAGGCCAGATGGTGTAGATGATCAGCCTGTGACCATTTCTAAAAGAATGGGTAGAGGGCAGCCCAGGAGGAAAAAGTAGTAGGATCAAAAAAGTAACAGAAGCTGAAGTCACATGATAAAGCGAATGGCTAAGTAGCAGCAAACACAGAAAACCAACTTTTCAAGGAACCTGGAGACGAAGTTGAGGAGACTAAAGAGTAGTATAGGCGAATCCAATCTGAGTTTAAGTATGCATGGGATAAGATTTCAGCCAGTGCCTTCCAGAGGCACAAGTGAGAGTCACAGGACCTCCATGGCTATGCCCACAGACTGGGCTGTGATGATGCAAAGGTCTGGGGTTGGATCCTGGGAAGTGAGGTCACACTGCAAATACAATCCATTCATTAGAATGAAGTGCCAATCTGTATTTGGATTCGTACCTTAACATGTGTCTGTGTGCTGTGCTTTCCCTGTGCGTGTACTTTCTACATGGCCCACAATGGAAATAAATGGGCTGTACCTCAGATGGAACCTAGATGTGGGGCTGGAAGAAATCTTGGAGAAATTTGGTATGTGAACCCCACAATCCTGCCTCTTTGCTATCAATCTTTTACTCTCCATCTTAATTTCTACTCTGTGCCATGGGGATGGCTGTCCTGCTTGATCAGATGGATGGGAGGCCAACCTGGAGACACACAGTTTTGCATGCATGGAGGAAACTGGCAGATTCCTGACCTGGTTGGTGACACTGTCTGCTCACTTGGGGGCCATGGAAGCTGGCAGCCTCCTGGCCTGTCTGGCAGTAGGATTGTCTGTTGAGCCATTAGTATGCATGCAGGCCATGGAATTCAACAATTTCCTGGCCTGTTGGGCCTGGGGAGACACCAGGTCCCCAACCACAAGTTTGCCCACAATGCTATCACCTCATGTGGGGACCCATAAAGAACCAGCAGTTTTTCTTGGCTTGAGCAATCTTCCTGGCAGTTCCCCTGCTGTCTAGAAGTAGTTTTTTTCAGTTTGGACCACAGCCAGTTCAAGCCTAGCTGTTCATGTGCAAATTCCCTCCAGGCTTGCTCAGGTGTTCAGCTGAAAGACATTCTAATGCCCAGATATTTTAATGCAAATTTTGTTACTAGGCAGCTGGGAGAGGCTAGGCCCCTTCTGATGCAAATTAAGGCTTTTCACAGTGCCTATGCATCAAGGACAAAAGCAGTTTATTTTTTAAAGAACAAGTTTTCCTCCTTAAACTAAAAAGCTAAAAAAAAAGTCATATTGTAGGTGGGTGTGGTGGCACATGCCATTAATCCTAGCATTCAGGAGGCGGAAGCAGGTAGATCTTTGTAAGTTCAAGGCCAGCCTGGTCTACATAGTGAGTTCCAGGACAGCTGGTGCACAGGGAAACCCTGTCTCAAAAAGGCAAAAAAAATGTCATATTGTAAACATATCTAACATGTTCCAACCTGTTTCTAGATGGGACTGTGTTGCACTCTTGGCTTTTGTAGGTTTCTGGGCAACTGTCTGTAAAGTCTTTATCTAACCTGATCCTTTTCTCATCTGTGAGTGTTTCTTTGCCAGTGTAATTGTGGGTCAGTAAGATCTACAACTAATTCTCAGCTAGCCCAACAGCTTAAGGGACTATCAGCTCCTAGCTGGATGTGAAGCCATGAGACTGCCAGTATCTTAGCTTGGATTGAGGCTATGTAGCAGGAAGCCTTGCAAGGGATGACCAGTCCTTAGGCTGGGTGGCCTGTGGGGCTATCAGCTTCACAATGTTGGCTGCAGAATAAGCAATTTCATAGTTGGTTTGGTGGCTGTTGGAAAGTCATCAGTTTTCCTGGAGAAGCCATGGGCTAGCAGTCGTCATCAGCAACAGAGCAGGCCAACAGCACCCCTCAACATTAGCAACTGTAAACTGATTCCTTCAGCAGCAGCAGTGCCCTCAACTGTCACTTAACAAAAAAGCCCTAAGGAGTTAATACCTTTTGGGCTAGGTATCTCAAGATAATTTTAAGCTATAGACATTTAAAAACTTTCGTTTAAATTTTGTATACAAAATATATTGGTTTGAATTCACATACTTGATTAAGATGTAATATTTTTACTTGAACCCTGGGTTCCCTAAACATCCTTTAAGTAAAAATATGTGCACAGTTAATTAATTGATTAATTAAAAGTCCTAAGCATTAAAATTCATTTTGATCTTTTAAATATGCTTCACCTTAAAGGCTTTATTCAAAAACGAACCTTAATGCATTTAAGAAATTTTAGGGAAAGAGGAACCTCTAAGAAAAATGGCTTTATTCACAGGCTCCCTGACTGTACATGGTTTGTGATCTGGTGCCACCTGCCTGCTGCGTGCACATTGGCCACTGAACTGAGCACATGGCTTTCATACTTACTTTAGTTTACTTTGAAGTGTGCAAGTTTTAGTTTACTTTTAGAATTTACTTGATATAACACAATCTTTTAATTTCAGCACTCTGGAAGCAGAGACAGGCAGATTTCTATGGGAGTTTCAGGCCAGCCTGCTCTGACAAAGCACTGGCTCCAATAAATTGTTTCTTGCTATCTATTAGTAAAAATTCTCATTAACAAAATAAAATCTTGGTAAAACTTAAATTTAAACTATGTGCATGTGTGTATGAATACAGGTTTGTATTTCAATCTCTTATAACTTTCAAGGTTTATGTCTATTAAAGTCAACTGTAAATAAGGACCAATAGATTCAACTCATAAAAACTATTTGTTTTGTGTCTTTTGCTATTAACAATTTTAATTGATTTTATATAAATTTTGGTATGTATTTGCATACTGTTTAAATTCAGTAAAAGCTGATTCTGGGTTGGAACTGGTCCTTCAACCCCAGAGTCACATCTGTTAAGATAATCAGACAGCTAATAGATAAATTAATTTCAACAAAGGTTATGGTTGTTTGTCTGTAATTTACTTATCTTTATTAAGAGTAATTGGTAAAATTACAAATGTGCAATAAAAATTAAATGTTTTACTGGATTCATGCTGTCTCCTACTAGTTACACATCTCAACACCTGAGACAAAGATTCCAACAGGTTCTCATAATGTTGGGATATAGTAGAGTTTTCAGTCTTTAAGGACATAAGTTAGTTTTAAAAAATAATTACTTTGGGGCTGGAGAGATGGCTCAGTAGTTAAGAGTGCCAACTGCTCTTGCAGAGGACCCAGGTTTGATTCCCAGCACCTACATGGCAGCTAAGAACTGTCCTTAACTCCAGTTCCAGGGGAATCTGATGCCCTCTTCTGTCCTCCACGGGATTGCATGACATGGGTGCACCAACCTCCATGCCGACAGTACACTGATACACATTAAAAAATATTATAATGCATGGCCATGTTTATTTCAGCTCTCTTCACAATAGCAAGGGGCTGAAACCAACCCAAATGCCCCTTAACTGATGAGTGGATAGAGAAAATGTGGTACATCTAATCTACATAATGGAGTTCTATGCAGCAGTAAAGATGACATCATGAGCTTTGCAGGAAAATGGCTGGAGCTAGAGGACATCATGCTGAGTGAAGTAACACAGTCCCAGACAAACAAATGACAAATGGTATCCCTCATCTGTAGATGCTAGTGCCAATTACCTAGTTGTATTTCTTGTGCATGACCACTTGAGCTTTTGTCCAAAGCAGTTGGGAGTGATGAATACTGGAAACAACAACAACAACAACAACAACAACACAAAGGACTGCATCAAAGAACTGACTGAATCAGTGAACTTCTGCTCAAAACAGTCAACTTCCACATGGAGAATATTGAGAAAGACTGAGAAATTGATGAAAAGTATGTTTGGCAGAATGCATGAGCTCTGGTGGGGGAATGGGGGGGACACAGATCTAGATTTGATTAAAAAATAAATTTAAAAAACAAAACAAAAAGCAAAAGTCAACTAAAAATACTATAAAAATTACTTCTAGTGCAAATACAATTCTAAGACATTTAAATATATTTAATCTGCAAAACATTTAACCACTAGGTGAAACATCTTTAGAGCATTTTTGTGCCAAGCCTAGATAAATCATCTCTAAAGGTTTAAAGAAAATTGGTCATTTAAAATATGCTTTGTAAAATTTCTACTTTAAAATAATGTATCTCTAAGGTCATAGTTCAGTCAAGTAATTTTAAAAGGTTTATTTAGCAGATGGTCAGTATTTGCCCAAGTACATTATATTTAACAGATAGTCAGTTTTTGCTCAAGCTTTGTCTGTACAGTATATGGTTTTTAAAGGTTTAGTAAAAATGGAAATGCCTATATTAAATAAAATTGGTTAAATATTTTAATGTAAAAATGGTAATGCAGAACATAATTGGGGATACAAATTGTTAATAATATGTGTTTTACTCCTAGTTTGTACTAGATTTCCAGTGAAAACTTTGGAATTAAATATACATAAGTGTTCCCTTTATTTTTCTGTATTGTATAATATTACCTGTGACATTTCTCTTGCCTTCAAGATAATTTGGATCAAAAATACTGGTTTTTATCTCCTTAAACCAACAGTATATAATCCAATAGGAGATAGTTTAAATGGCATTTACAACTTGGTCCCTGTCTATGGGTATGTAGTATAACTTCTTTTTATAAATTATAGATCAAAATATAAAAATCTGAAAACCAAGAGAGACTGTCTAATTCATGGTGCTAATACAAAAAAGGGAGCGGTTAATATGGCTCCCTCTGGGATACAGTTAAACAGAGCACGCTCTACTGTCAACCTTTTGCCAATTTTTCAATTTTAAAATGAAAATGACAACCACAATCCTTTACTAAATGCGGGAAGAAGGTTTGCTTGTATGTTCCCACAGAGACACAATAAATTTGGGTGCCTGTGAAAACTGTTTGTCCTTTGACTATAAAAGAAGGACCAGAAGCTTCCAGCAGAAAGATTGACCCATCTAAACATAAAAAAAAAAATGGGAGAAGTCTAAGAAAAGACCACTTTGCAGGGAATCAACATACAGAGTGACATATAGGTGTTCCTGCTGGCATCTCTCTGGGTTATGAGTCAATTATTATGGCAATGACTCCTTATGGGACCTGCTTGACTGCTTCCTTTGACTAACAGGCATGAGATCACTTGGAGGTATAATCTTTATCCCCCCAAAATAATGAGAGAGTAGAAGGGTCAGGTTAATGAACCTCCAAAGGAGAATGACTACAGGTCTTAAGGAATTAGCTAAACTAATGCCCCTCATTCCTGCTTTGGTGCAACAATTGGTATAAATAGATACAATTTTTGAATGCTATGTTAGACCTGGTTTATGTTTAATACCTAATGCTAACCATCTGAATGTTTTACAGAGGTGAAACCATTTGGAGACATATAAAAGTAAATTCAGTAAGGTGGAGTACCAGGGTGAGGTATAGTTATAAAATGTTTAAATGCTTAACGGTTAAAACATATTAGTAAAGGAGAACTTTGACACCAGTAGGGGAGTTGATTTGTCTCTACATCTAAAAGCTATGATGACATGGAAATTTGTGCCAGTTCCTTTGTATAATTGCCCTACCTCTAGATTTTGCTTTATGGTCAGGTGAGACATATGGATAGATAAAAGCTTATGGTACCAGTTACGGACTACTTTTAACAAGGAGCTGTTGGATATGGCGTCCTAAATGCTCCCCCAAACAAAGGCTATTTGCCTGTAATGTTGGGGTGTGCACAAAAAGAGGTGGTAAGGTCCTACTATTGAAGACATGGCGTTAGCTTGAAAAGGAAAGGATGTTTACAGACTTCGCCCTGTAAATGGAAGTTAGTTGATCTCCATGGTGCCAGAGAACATCCCGAAGACCACTGAATGGTAATGGTCTCCCGAGTCAAGCAAGATTCATCAGATATACCTCACTTGCCTGGAGATGGAGCAGTTAGTGCCATCTTGATATTAGTGTACCCCAAAGATTTAATTGGCTTTTGGCTCATTCCTTGGGGGGTAGCACACACCTGATGCCATAAGCTTGCACCTTCTAGTGACTAAGACACATTATAGGCCACAATAGAAATTTGTTGTTATCCCTTGGCACAAAAGCCACAGTTCTTAAATTAAAATACCATCTAAACTTTTATGCCTATGCCCACAATGTGACCTGTCATGATAATTAGTGTTTGTTTAAATGTCTGTACTTCTTTCTATTTATGTTTTATCAGTAGAAATAAGAAAGGGACCCCTGGATCAGAGATCTCCTGAGACCAGCAGAAGGAAGAGCAGGAAGACAGCTCTCTTCACAATAGCAAAGAGCTGGAACCAACCCAAATACCCCTCAACTGATGAGTGGATAGAGAAAATGTGGTACATCTACACAATGGAGTTCTATGCAGTAGTAAAGAAAGATGACAGGGGCTGGAGAGATAGCCTAGCAGTTGAGAGCACCGACCACTCTTGCAGAGGACCCAGGTTCGTCCCCAGCACCCACATGGTGGCTGAGAAACGTCTGTAACTCCAATTCCAGGAGAACTCCAGTTCCAGGGGAATCCGACACCCTCTTCTGACCTCCGCGGCATTGCACGACATGGGTGCACAAACCTGCATGCAGACAGTACATTCATCCACATAAAAAAAAAAAGAAAGATGACATCATGATCTTTGCAGGAAAATGGCTGGAGCTAGAGGACATCATGTTGAGTGAAGTAACACAGTCCGAGAAAAACAAATGATGAATGGTATCCCTCATCTGTGGATGCTAATGCCAATTACCCAGTTGTAAGTATTTCCTGTGCATGGCCCCTTGAGCTTTTGTCCAAAGCAGTTGGGAATGATGCGTATTGGAAACAACAACAACAGCAACAACAGAAAGGACTGCATCAAAGAACTGACTGAAACAGTGAACTTTTGCTCAAAACAGTCAACTTCCCCATGGAGAATATTGAGAAAGAGTTGAATAGCATGTTTGGCAGAATGCATGAGCTCTGGTGGGGTGGGGGGATGGGGGTCACGGGTCTAGATTTGATAAAAGACATAATTGATATTTAAATCTGTAAATTCTGAGTGAAGTGGGTTGCTTTGAATTAGGCAGGCTTTATCCAAGACAGGTGAAGGCCTTAAGAACAAAGACTGAGTGATGTCTCCTGCCTCCAGCTAAGCCTTTGGAGTAGAGAATGCAGTATTAATGCCTCTCTCTTTCTCTTGCTCTCTCTTTGTCTTCTTGGCCTATCCTGCAAATTCTACCACCATCATGGGAATCAATTCCTTAAAATCTCTCTCTCTCTCTCTCTCTCTCTCTCTCTCTCTCTCTCTCTCTCTCTAACACACACACACACAAACACACACACACACAATGCATAGACTGTTGATATGGGATTAAAAGTAGAAAGGTTCCCAAAGAATCCTCAGGTGAGTACCTAAAGCCAAGACTTCTTCCAGAATAGTGATTCTGAAATACTACTCTTGTTTACTAAAATCATAGCACAAGACTTAGCATTTTGAAACTGCTCAATGAATACTTATTATTTAACTCAAGTGGCACAAAAGTACTGTGAAGAATATGGTTAGGCACTATGAATTTGTAGTGAATAACTTGTTATGGCTCTGGCTCTCAGTGAAATGAGAACTGTCAAGGATGAAGAGATTAAAGAATCAGTAAAATAGAGAATGAATTATGAACTATGAAAATGACTGACTGGGAGGTCTGTGCTATGCAGGAAAAGAAAAAGAGCCAGATGGGTAATTTGGGCCCAAGAGTAGTGGGTGGAATAAAGGATACAATGACTTGGTAAAGGCAGAATGTTTAAGGGAAGTGAATAGATGGGGGGGAAGGAATGACTTATTCATAAGTTTCATATTTCTCAGGATTTGGGTATTAGAATAGTAAGGAGTACCCAAAGTTTGGGAGACAAATCTTAGAATTATTTAATGAACATAATTTTGCTAGTCATATATATTTAAAATATTTTATTATTATTTTTATTTTATGTGTATGAGTGTATTGCCTGTATGTATGTGTGTTGTTCCATGCCTGTGGAGGGCAGAAGAGTGTGTCAGATCTCCTGGAACTGGAGTTATGGATGGATTTTAGTTGCCATGTGGGTTCTGACCCATCTCTCTAGCACCTTGTATTAGTCACTTTTCTGTTGCTGTGAAAAAATCACCATGAGCAAGGGAACTTCTGAAAGGAAGAGTTTATTTGAGCTTATGATTGATGGTTCCAGGGAATTAGAGTCCATTGTGGTGGGAGGCATGGTGGCCGGCAATGGAGCAGCAAGCCAAGGGTCACATCTAGCAATGAGCACAGGAAGGAGAGAGAGAGAGAGAGAGACTGGAGACCACAAGGCTTGTTAAACTCACTAAGCCTGCCCCCAGTGACATACTTCCTCCAGCACGGCCATACCTTCTAAGACCTCCAAGAACAGTGCCACCAACTGGAGACAAAATGTCTGAATACTTAAAGCCTATGGGGGGACACTCTCATTCAAACCACCACACACCTAGTCATATATACTTTAATTCTTTAATATATAAGAATGTTTTAACAAAGAAAAAATAGAAAATGAATCCATCTTATTTCCTATTTTGTGAATTTGTTAATACACATAGAATTGGCAGTACACTTTGTTAGGTACTGAGAAATAAAGTCTCCATGGAGGGTTTGAGTATAAAGAAAACTGATTTAAAACATTATTTTTATTTTTAATTACATGCTTGTCTGTGTGTGTCTGTGTGTGGGCATGTGCCTGTGTGAGTGTGGGTCCCCATGTAAACCAGAAGATGGTATCAGATCTCTTGGAGTTGGAGTTACAGGTGGTAGTTGTGAGGTGCCTGGAGTGGCTTCTGGAAACTCAACTTGTGTTTTTTGGGAGAGCAGCAAGTATTCTTAACCACCAAGCTATCACTCCAGCTCTTGAAAATTTGGAATTAAAAGGTCTTAGTAAAAGCTCAAGTGTTGCTATTTGTGTGATGAATTAAGTTCAGCACTTTATATGATTTTATGAATATGGTAGCTTACAAAAGGTTAATTATAATATACTTTTAAGTATTATCATAAAGATGATGCAAAGTGTACAAAGGTTCTTTTTTACTGTAAAATTTAAGTACTTGGTAATATTTCATGAATATTAACTAGACATGAAATTATCCTTTGAGGATTATTTTAAAACAAAGTACTTAAGGACTTATATTTAGTTAGAAGTAGCATAGTTAAATTAAATATTTCAACAAGTTATGAACTTATTGTGCTGGATACCTTTAGTTGTCAACTTGACACACCTGGTTAGAAGGAACCTCAACTGGAGAAGTCTCCATTGCATTGGCTTGTGCTGTAAATGTGATATTATTTTTACTAAAAAAATTACCCAGCCCCACTTACATATAAGGATTTTGTGCTAGGATCCACAAATGAGGGACACCATACCTAGTTTGTTTTTCTGGGACTATATTACATCACTTAGCATAATGGCTTCTAGTTACATTCATTTACCTGCAAATTTTATGATGTCATCTTTATTTACAGCTGCATAACTCCACTGTGTAGTTGTACCACATTTTCATTATCCGCTCATCAGTTTGGTGACACTTAGGTTGCTTCCAGCTCTTTGATATTGTGAAAAGAGCTGTAATAAACAGTGTTCTGCATGTATCTCTACAATAGGATGAATCTTTTGGGTATATACCCAGCAGTGGTAGGACTGGGTCAAGTGGTAGGTTCTTTTGAGCCTTTTAAGAGTTCTCCACTGGGTCAGCAGTTAAGAGCAGCATCTGCTCTTGCAGAGGACCCGGGTTCAATTCCCAGCACCCACATGGTGGCTAAGAGCCATCTTTATTTATTATTTTTTTAATTTAATTTAATTTATTTATGTGTATGAATGTACTGTTTGCATGTAGGTCTGTGCACCCGTGTCGTGCAATGCTGCAGAGGTCAGAAGAGGGTCTCATATTCCCCTGGAACTGGAGTTCTCCTGGAATTGGAGTTACAGATGGTTCTTAGATGTCATCTTTATTTACAGCTGCATAACTCCTCTGTGTAGTTGTACCACATTTTCATTATCCGCTCATCAGTTTGGTGACACTTAGGTTACTTCCAGCTCTTTGCTATTGTGAAAAGAGCTGTAATAAACAGTGTTCTGCATGTATCTCTACAACAGGATGAATCTTTTGGGTATATACCCAGCAGTGGTAGGACTGGGTCAAGTGGTAGGTTCTTTTGAGCCTTTTAAGAGTTCTCCACTGGGTCAGCAGTTAAGAGCAGCATCTGCTCTTGCAGAGGACCCGGGTTCAATTCCCAGCACCCACATGGTGGCTAAGAACCATCTTTATTTATTATTTTTTTAATTTAATTTAATTTATTTATGTGTATGAATGTACTGTTTGCATGTAGGTCTGTGCACCCGTGTCGTGCAATGCTGCAGAGGTCAGAAGAGGGTCTCATATTCCCCTGGAACTGGAGTTCTCCTGGAATTGGAGTTACAGATGGTTCTTAGATGTCATCTTTATTTACAGCTGCATAACTCCTCTGTGTAGTTGTACCACATTTTCATTATCCGCTCATCAGTTTGGTGACACTTAGGTTACTTCCAGCTCTTTGCTATTGTGAAAAGAGCTGTAATAAACAGTGTTCTGCATGTATCTCTACAACAGGATGAATCTTTTGGGTATATACCCAGCAGTGGTAGGACTGGGTCAAGTGGTAGGTTCTTTTGAGCCTTTTAAGAGTTCTCCACTGGGTCAGCAGTTAAGAGCAGCATCTGCTCTTGCAGAGGACCCGGGTTCAATTCCCAGCACCCACATGGTGGCTAAGAACCATCTTTATTTATTATTTTTTTAATTTAATTTAATTTATTTATGTGTATGAATGTACTGTTTGTGTGTAGGTCTGTGCACCCATGTCGTGCAATGCTGCAGAGGTCAGAAGAGGGTCTCATATTCCCCTGGAACTGGAGTTCTCCTGGAATTGGAGTTACAGATGGTTCTTAGCCGCCATGTGGGTGCTGGGGATCGAACCCGTGTCCTCTGCAAGAGCAGTCAGCGCTCTTAACCGCTAGGCCATTTCTCCAGCCCAGAACCATCTTTAAGCTGGGCATAGTGGTGCATGCCTTTAATTTTAGCACTTGGGAGGCAGAGGCAGGTGGATCTCTGTGAGTTCAAGGCCAGCCTGGTCTACACAGTGAGTTCCAGTCCAGCTGGAGGTATAGGGAGACCCTGTCTCAAAAAGATTAAAAAAAAAAAAAAAAGAGTTCTCCACACTGCTTTCCATAAGGGTTGCATGAGTTTGCATTCCTACTAGCAGTGAATGAGTGTCCCTCTTTCCCTACAACCTCTCCAGCATTTGGTATCATTTGTTTTCTTTATCATAGCCAGTCTTACCGGAGTAAGATGAAATCTCAAAGTGGTTTTAATTTGCATTTCCTTAATTATTAGCAATGTTGAACAGTTTTTAAGATGTTTCTCAGCCATCTTTATTTTTTCATTTGTGAAGTCTCTATCCAGCTCTTTACTCCATCTTTTTATTGGGTCATTTGTTTTCTTGCTTGTTTGCTTTTTGAATAATTTATATAACATGGATGTTAAACCTCTGTCAGATGTGTCACTGTTGAATGTATCCTCCCACTCTGTGGGTTTTCTCTTCACTTCTTTCATTATTTCTTTCACTGTACAGAAGCCTTTTCGTTTAATGAAGTCCCACTTGTTGATTGTTGATGTTATTTCCTGTGCAACTGCTGTCTGATTTAGAAAGTCTTTTCCTACACCTATATCTTGTAGGTTGCACCAATGTTTTCTTCTATCATTTTCAGAGTTTTGGGTTTCACGTTGACATCTTTGATCCATTTGGAGTTGATTTTTGTACAGGGTGAAAGGTAGGGCTTTAGTTTTATTGTTCCGTAAGTGGTGAGCCAGTTTTTGCCAGCACCATTTGGTGAAGATGCTGTCTTTCCTCCACTGAGTCTTCTTGGCCCCTTTGTCAAATCTGAGGTGGCTGAAATTGCATGTGCTCAACTTTGGATCTTCAGTTTTGTTCCACTGATCTACAAGTCTGTTTTTATGCCAGTACCAGGCTGTTTTTATGGCTATAGCTCTGTAACATAGTTTGAAGTATAGTATAGTAATTTTCCCCACATTATTCTTTTTGCTCAGTGTTGCTTTGGCTATCTGGGGCATTTTGTTTTTCCATGAACTTTAGGATTTTGTTTTTCCATGAACTTTAGGATTTTTTTTCTAAAAAAAATTGGGAATTTTAATGGAGATTGCATTAAATCTATATATTACTTTCGGTAGAACAGTCATTTTTACTATATAAATTCTTCTAATCCATGAGCATGGAAGGGCTTTCCATCATCTGATGTCTTCTTCACTCTCCTTCTTCAAGGATTTAAAAATTTCATTGTGAAGATCTTTAGTATCTTTGGTCAGGTTTGTTCTGAGAAATTTTATTTTATTTATTTATTTTTTTTTAGGCTATTGTGAATGGGATGGTCTCCCTGTATTCCTTCTCCAATTACTTTTGTTGTTGGCATAAAGAAAGGGTACTGATTTTTCTAGATTAATTTTGTAACCTGCCTCTTTACTGAAACTGTTAATCATTTCCAGGAGGTTTTCTGGTGGAATTTTTGGTGTCCCTTAGGTATACTACCATGGCATCTGCAAAAAGAGATAGTTTGACTCCTCTTTTCCAATTAGTACTCCTTTAATTTCCTTCTCTTTTCTCAATGCTCTAGCAAGAGTGTCAAGCACTATATTAAAAAAGAGTGGCAATAGGGAGCAGCCTTGCTGGGTTCCTGACTTTAAGGGGAATGCTTCTAATTTTTTCCCATTTAGAATGATGTTGGCTGTGGGTTTGTTGTATATGGTTTTAATCATGTTGAGGAATGTTTCCTCCAGTCCAATTCCCTCTAGGACTTTATTTATTTATTTATTATTATTTTTTTAAATTTTATTTATTTTTTTATGTGTATGAATGTACTGTCTGCATGTAGGTTGGTGCACCCATGTTGTACAATGCCATGGAGGTCAGAAGAGGGTGTTGGGTTCCTTTGGAACCAGAATTAAAGTTGGCTCTCAGCCACCATGTGGGTGCTGGGGATGGAACCCGGGTCCTCTGCAAGAGCAGTTGGTGCTCTTGACTAGCTAGGCCATCTCTCCAGCCCCTCCCTCTAGGACTTTAAACATGAAGGCATGTTGAATTTTGTTGAAGGCCTTTTCCACATCAACTGAGATGACCATATAGTTTTTGTCTTCCAGTCCATTTATGTGCTTTATGACATTGATTTATGTATGTTGAAACATCCCTGCATCTCTGGTATGAATCCAACCTGATCATGATGGATGATCTTTTTGATGTATGCCTGTATGGGGTTTGCAAGTATTTTGTTGAGAATTTTTGCATCTATATTCATTAAAGAAGTGGTTCTATAGTTTTATTTTTTTGGTTGTATTTTTGCCTGGTTTTGGTGTTAGAGTGATGCTGGCTTCATAGAAAGAATTTTGGAGATTTCTCTCTGTTTCTATCTTTTTAAATAAGTTGGGTAATAATGGTTGTAGGTCCTCTTTAAATGTTTTATAGAATTCTGCTGCAAATCCATCTGAGTCTGTATTTTTTTAGTTGGTAGGTTGTGTATTGCTGTTACAATTTCCTCATATGACATGGGTCTGTTTAAGCTGTTGATCTCTTCTTGGTTAAGCTTTGGTAATTTCCATGATTTCAGATTTCCATTTCTCTTAGGTTTTCAAATTTAATAGAGTATAGGTTTTTTAACCTATACTCATATTTTTAACCTATACTCATAACCTATACTCATTCTCATATAATTATCTGGATCTTTTCATTATCTATTGTGATGTTTTCCTTTTCATTCTAATTTTTAATCAAAAACTTTTAGAAGTGAAACTTTTAATCGTTTCTAAGAATTTTCTGGTGGAGTTTTTAGCATCAGAAGAGGAAGTCAAACTATCATCTGCAAAAAGGGATAGTTTGACTTCCTCTTCTGATTAGAATACTTTAATTTCGCTTTCTTGCCTTATTGCCCTAGCATATATTTCAAGCACTATATTGAAGACAAGTGGTGATAGTGGACAGCCTTGCCGTGTCCCTGCCTTTAAGGGAAATTCTTCCAACTTTTCTCCTTTTAGGATGTTGTTGGCTGTGGGTTTTTTGTATATGGCTTTGATTATGTTGATGAATGATCCCTCCAGTCCAATTCCCCCTAGGACTTTGAGCATGAAAGGATGCTGGATTTGGTCGAAACCTTTTTCTGCATTGATTGAGATGATCATGTGGCTTTTCTCTTTCAGTTCATTTATGTGTTTTATTTCCCTCTGTATCCTTCTGAAAAGCTTGAGTAGTAATTGTAAGACCTCTTTAAATGTTTTATCGAATTCTGCTGTGAAACCATCTGGGCCTGGGCTTTGTTTAGTTGGGAGGCTTTTTATTACATTTTCAATTTCCTCAGGTATTATGGGTCTGTTTAAGCTGTCAATCTCTTCTTGGTTAAGCTTTGGTGAATACCAGGATTTCAGATATTCGTCCATTTCTCTTAGATTTTCAAATTTAGTAGAGTATAGGTTTTTGAAGTATTCTCATATGATTGTCTGGATCTTTTCTTTATCTGTTGTGATGTTTTCCCTTTCATCACAAATGCTATTGATTTGGAGTTGCTCTTTCTTTCTTTTGGTTAACTGGGCTAGAGGTCTGTCTATTTTGTTTTCTTTTCAAGAACCAGCTTTTGGATTCATTGATTTTTTTATATTGTTTTCTTTGGTTCTATTTAATTGATTTCTGCTCTGATTTTTGTTATTTCTTCCTGACTGTTGGGTTTAGAGTTCATTTGTTGTTGTCTCGCAAGTGTTTTTAGCTGCAGTGTTAAATCATTTATTTGTTCTCTTTCTGTTTTTTCAATGTGGGCACTTAGGGCTATAAATTTCCCTCTTAGGACTGACTTTAATGTATCCCATAGGTTTTGTTGTGTTGTATTGTCATTTTTGTTTAGTTCCAGAAATGCTTTTATTTCATTATTTCTTCGCTGACTCAGTCATTATTCAGTATTATGTTTTTTAGTCTCCTTGTGTTCTTATAGGGTAAGCCCTATAAGATTAATATTGAGCTTTATTGCACTGTGGTCTGATAGAATGCATGGAATAATTTCAATCGTTTTGTATTTGTTGACAACTCTTAGAAATGATTAAAAGTTTCAGTAAAGTGGCAGAATACAAAATAAACCTAGAAAAATCAGTAGCCTTTCTTTACACCAATAATAAGCACACTAGAAAAGGAATATAAGGAGACCTTCCCAATCACAATAGCCTCAAAAAATTTACAATACCTAGGAATAAACCTAACCAAAGAAAACAAAGACCTCTACAACAAAAATTTTAAAACCCTGAAGGAGATTGAAAATGACATCAAAAGATGGAAAGAGCTACTATGTTCATGGATTGGAAAAATTAATATAGTAAAAATGTCCATTCTACCCAAATTAATATACAGATTCAATGCAATCCCAATCAAAATCCCCATGAGCTTTTTCACAGACTTGGAAAAGCAACCCTCAAATTCATTTGGAAAAACAAAAGACCCTGAATAGCTAAAGCAATACTAGGGGGATTACTTTACCAGACTTCAAGCTATATTCCAGGGCTATAGTCATAAAGACAGCCTGGTACTGGCAAAAACAAAAACAAAAACAATAACAACCCCCCCCCCCCAGAACCATTGTCCAATGGAACAAAATTGAAGATCCAAACTTGAGCTCATATAACTTCAGCCACCTCATATTTGACAAATGGGCCAAAAAAGCTCAATGGAGGAAAGATAGCATCTTTAGCAAATGGTGTTGGCAAAACTGGATCACTATTTGTAGAAGAACAAAATTAAACCCTTACCTCTCGCCCTGTACAAAAATTAACTCCGAATGGATCAAAGATCTCAACCTGAAACCTGAAACCCTGAAGATGATAGAAGAAAAAGTTGGCAGCAGCCTACAAGACATAAGCATAGGAAAAGACTTTCTAAATCAAACAGCAGCTGCACAAGAAATAAGGACAACAGCTGACAAGCGGGACCTCATCAAACTCAAAAGCTTTTGTACAGCTAAGGAAACAATCAAGGAAGTGAAGAGAAAACCCACAGAGTGGGAGGAAATCTTCAGCACTGATACATGTGACAGAGCATTAATATCCAGAATACATAAACTACATAAAAAACAAAGAAGAAAACAAATGACCTATTCAAAAGATGGAGGAGCCGGGTGTGGTGGCGCACGCCTTTAATCCTAGCACTTGGGAGGCAGAGGCACGCGGATCTTTGTGAGTTCAAGGCCAACCTGGTCCACAGAGGGAGTTCTAGGACAGCTGGAGCTACAGGGATACCCTGTCTCGAAAGACCAAAAAAAACAAAAAACAGAAAACAAAAGATGGAGGAAAGAGATAACAGAGACTTCACCAGTAAGGAAGTAAAGATGGCTGAGAAACATCTTAAAAAGTGTTCAACATCATTAATAATTAAGGAAATGCAAATTAAAACCATACTACAGTATCATCTCACTCCAATAAGACTAGCCAAGATCAAGAAAACAAAAGACACCAAATGCTGGAGAGGTTGTGGGGAAAGGGGAACACTCATCCACTGCTGGTAGGAATGTAAACTCATACAACCACTGTGGAAAGCAGTGTGGAGAACCATTAAAAGTCTCAAAATGAGCCTATCACCTGACCCAGCCATAGCACTTCTGGGCATGTACCCACAAGATACATCCTACTGCAAAGATATATGCACAGCTATGTTTATTGCAGCTCTCTTCACAATAGCAAAGAGCTGGAATCAACCCAATTGCCCCTCAATTGATGAGTGGATAATGAAAATGTGGTACATCTACAGAATGGAGTTCTACGCAGCAGTAAAGAAAGATGACATCATGAACTTTGCAGGTAAATGGATGGAACTTGAAGCCATTATGCTAAGTGAAGTAACACAGTCTGGGGGGGTGAGGTGAATGGTTTCCTTCATTTGTGGATGCTATCACCAATCCCCAGTTGGCAGGCAAATTGCGCAACTTTATTATATTTCATTGTATCTGAAAGCAACTGTGCTATTATAATGTGAATCTCTTAATAGGCTCTAGAATTGTCCTACCACTTGTATTCACACATTGTAATTACCATATATGGGTGGAAGATATGTATTCATATTCTAAAAAAAAGAATGTAAAGTTATACTTCTTTTTACGTGCATGGAACTTTACTGTTAAAATGTGGATCAGTAAATGTGTTTTGGAATTAACCTACAGTTTATTTTCAGAATTTGTAATTTTGATTTATGTGTAGAGTGTATATATGCATGTTTTGGAATAGTATAAAATTAAAGGGACCAAAAATAAGAGAGAGAGAAACCTATTCAAAGACCTGACCAAAATAGTAAACTTGTCCATTGAAAAGGTTATAAAAGACTGAGAAAAAGATGCAAGACAGGACTTAACATGTATGACAGTATCCATGAACTCTGCTGGGGGGTGGGGGGGCACAAGGGGTGTGCATAGATGGGGGAATGAGTCTAAATTTGATTAAGAAATGTTGTATGAAATGCATTCAATAAAAATTTAAAAACATTTTTAGAAGTGAAACCTTTTGTGCTTTACTGGGGACAATTGATGCTGGTTAGCTGGAGTATAAAATCAGCTGTGAGTAACAAGAGAATGGCATCATTGAGGTGAAATCTTCTGGGAGTTATTTCCTTAGGGTCAGCACACAGAAGCTATGGTCCAAAGGGGGCCTGAGGTTCCATTTCAAGCTGGAAGTAGGACTTAGTAATACGTAAGAGTCTCCTACCTTGTACTGGTTCTGAAGGCATGAAGGAAAGAAGGTCAGGCTTGGCACTCTGAGAGTCCAGGAGAGGCCACTGGTGAAGGTACAGCTTCCATTGCAGTAAAGACTCCCCAAGATTGAAGGGGTCATGAAGAGAATCTGAGACTTTTCCCCCTGAGAGGCCAGAAGAGCCCACTGGTGAGGGTGCAGCCTCAGTTTCAGCAGAGAACTCAGCATATTGGAGAAGCCAGGACCCTGGAATGTCTACCAGGAGCAGCACAGGTGTGGAGTGGTGGAGCCAGCCTGAGCCTCCCAGATAAGCTGTGTCCTGTGGATGGCAGAGGCAGAGAAGTGAAGCTGCCCAAGCTCTCTGGAGCCCAGAAGATTGTGATTGAATCCCAGATGTCCAGCCTTGATACTTTGCCAGACTTTTGTTTTGCTTAAGTGTGTCTGATGCTTCCCTTTGAAGTAGTACAGTACTTAACTTGTTTTGGATTTTACAGGAGCCCACAGTTTAAAGACTTTTTTTTTTTTTTTTTGTCTTTTTGAGACAGGGTCTCTCTGTAGCCCCAGCTGTCCTGGAACTCACTGTGTATACCAGGCTGGCCTTGAACTCACAGAGGTCCACTTGCCTCTGCCTGCCAAGTGCTAGGATTAAAGACGTGTGCCACCACACTGGGCTAAAAGACTTTTATTTTTTAATTTTAATTTAATTTAATGTAATTTTGTCTTTTTGAGAAAGGTTCTCCCTGTAGCCCCAGCTGTCCTGGAACTCTGTAGACCAGACTAGCCTTGAACTCACAAAAATCCACCTGCCTCTGCCTCCTGAGTGCTGGGATTAAAGGTGTGCACCACCAGGCCCAGCTAAAATACTTTTAAAAGGCTAAAAGATTTTAAAAGGGACTTTGAACTTTTATAGCGTTTAGATTTATTTTTTAAGGACTGTGGGACTTTAAAAGTTCTCCTGTTTTATATTGTGATAGTAATATTAACATATTTGCAGACAAGAAATTGAAAAGTTTCTTTTCCCCTAAAAGTGGTTCACTAGTAGTGTGTTTGTGTGTCAGGTTGACAAGGAGTCAGTTGTGTTGGATAGCTTCAGTTGTTAACTTGACATACCAGGTTATAAGGAATCTCAATTGTGGGACCATTTCTATTAGACTGGCCTGTGGCCATGTCTGTGGGGACATTTTCTTGATTGTTGAGTGATGTGGGAGGGCTTGGCCCAGAGGGGGGAGTGTCACCCTTGGGCAGGTTGTTCTGTATTGTATAAGAAATCAGGCTGAGCATAGTAAGAGAACAAGCCAGTGATCAGTACTCCTCCATGGTCTGTGCTCCACATTCATGCCCCGAGTTCTTGCCTTGGCTTCCCTTGATGAAGAACTGTGCTGTAAGCCAAATAACCTCCCACCCCCAAGTGGGTTTTGGTCAGTGTTTGTGTCACCAGCAATACAAAGAAACTAATACACTTATTTTGTTAAATACTTACTAATATTTGATAGAGCATGATTATTTAATCCAATGTAAACTGAAATGCCTATAAAAATATACCTTAAGTGTTGTGATTTTCCTTGCTTTCAAAGAGACTTCTTTTCATTCTTATTGTTCTTAGTACCAAAAATGATGGAGCAGATTTGTGTGTGATTATCTTATGTTCAATAAAATAAAACCTCAAACACACAAAAAAATACTATAAGTTGTGTATGCTGTGAATATGACTAAGGTTAACCAAAAGGGTGAATATCATGTTAGAGTTTAATACAAAAGTAAAGAAAAACTAAGAATAGAATTATATACTTCATATAATTATTTTGTCACTAAATTTTAATTCATCTTTTACAGTTGATGCTGCATGTTCTGTGATCCGGGCTCTTAAAAGAATTTCTGGACAGGTGCCAAATATCTTCACTGAATTTCAAAATATTATCTTGAGTAGTAGATCCCTGTGTAACTAACACACTATTTTGTTTTAAATATTTAGGTGGTTAACATTCACCATTTCCTATGTTCCATGGTGCTGTGCATAAAGAAGCCTTTCACCTTGGTTGGTCACTTTGAGGAAGGGACTCTTTCCATTATCATGGCTTAGGTACTGCCCTTTGCTTTGGCCTCATCGTTGACAATAGAACTCTCTCATTTTAGCAGGAGGATATAGACTGAGCTGTTGCAAAAACAGACAAACAAATAAACACAAAAGAACAAAACAAAAAACTTGCCCAAATGGGTGGAGGTAGAACTTCATGGACAAGGATTTTATTTCTCTCTCACGTAACAGAGTAAGGCAGGTGAGTGTTCCAGGACAGACAGCATTCCCTGCTCAGTGAGACCATGCTAGGATCCTGCATGCTGGGCACCATTGCCACCATCAGCACATGGCCTCTTTCTGTAGATCTAACTCAGCTCTTTGAAGTGTTTCATTTCCTAGCCATCAGGAGAAAAGAATTAGAGGCTGAAATCTCTGAAATCTTACTGATGACCACTCATTTTTGAAAACACAAACCATACCATTACTTCTGTTTCTGAAGCCTTTGGTATGTTCCCATTCCCATAGAATAAAAACTAAACTCTGCCCTAAGGACTGATAAAGACTTGGCTCTAGTCCATTTGGCTCAGTCCTGCATGATTCTCTTGTCTTTTCACTGTTCTGACCACTCGAGCTGACACGTCCTTCCAGAACACACTGCTCCTTCCCTGCCTCAGGCACTAATGGCCAGTGTTATTTGTCCTGAAAAACTTTCTGCATGCCTGCTCACTTCTGTCTCTTGGCACTCAGCACAAATGTCCTCTATTCTGAAAACTTTCCCTAAGCACCCTTTGTAAAGCAGCAGGCCTTGCTCCAGATACTCTTTATCACATCACCTTGTGTATTTTCTTTTCAGCACTTAAACACTTTGAAAGAGCTGGGGGCATAGCTCAGTGGTAGAATGTTTGAGAGCATGCCTGAGACTCCGGCATCTGTCTTCAACACTTCAAACAAAAATAAAAACCACAAAGTTTGAAGCCACTTTCTAAGCCATTAACTTTGATCAGAATTTGCCATTATATTCATAATGTTATAAAATACATGGCTTAAAAATATTCATGCAGTCATACAACAAATACTCTTTCAGCCCTCCAAAGAAGAATGTTATTTTAATTTTGTTAGAAGTCAGAAAATTTATTTAGGAAAAATATTGCCTTCAATATTTACTTATTGATTGGTTGATCCATTCACTAGATAATAATCCTTAGGAGGACAGTCTGTTTCTGAGACTTTGGCACCCAAAAAGAGCTCAATAAATGCCTACTGAATGAGAAAGTAAATGAGTCACCTGGACCCTCCATGTCTTACAAATAAGGATCTGGTGTCACTGGTAGGAAACTGAGTCCGAGAGCCTTACATGGATTTTTCTCCACAGCTTTATTTCCAAATTCAGTGCACTAGTGTTAGTCCTAAACCTCAATCATCATCCTTAGCTGATGTTGGAGTTTTCAGACCTTTTCCTCTGTAGCAGGTTAGAAGCTTGCTCCTCAGTGTCTGTTCATATTGCCATATGCAGACCTGTGAGAGTTACCTTATTTGGAAAAATACTCTATGCAGATGTAATTAAGTGAATAATCTTGAGATGAGAATATCCTGAATTAATGGGGGTGGACCTTAAATTAAATGTCAAAAGTTCTTAAGCCCGCAGAGATTTGAGATTCAGTGAAGACAGAGGCCACACGCCAAGAAGGGGTGTGACATCAGATGTTAAAGGGTCACAGACTCTCCATGAGGTTTTGAAGTGAGCCCATTCGGAGACATCTTTATTACATGTCTGGCCTCTCAAACTGTGAGAGAATAAATTTCTGTTGTTTGAAGTAACTATTTTTTTTTTTTTTAGTGCAAGTGTAGCTGTCTTAGTTTGCTTTCAATTGCTGTGATAAAAACACTGATCAAGGGGGCTGGAGAGATGGCCTAGCGGTTAAGAGCGCCGACCGCTCTTACAGAGGACCTGGGTTCGATCCCCAGCACCCACATGGCAGCCGAGAGCCGTCTGAAGCTCCAATTCCAGGAGAACTCCAGCTCCAGGGGAATCCGAGACCCTCTTCTGACCTCCGCAACATTGCACGACACGGGTGCAGAAACCTGCATGCAGACAGTACATTCATACACATACAGAAATAAAAAAACAAAAACAAAAAAAAAACACTGATCAAAATCAACTTGGGGAAGAAAGGATTTATTTTATCTTACATCTCCTAGGTCATAGTTCATCAACCAGGGAAGCCAAGATAGAAACTCAGGAGACTGAAATCTGGAGACTGAAGCACCGATCATGGAGGAACACTGCTTACTGGCTTGCTCCCCTGGTCTGTGCTCAACTTGCTCTCTCTCTCTCTTTTTTTTTTGGTCTTTTCGAGACAGGGTCTCCCTGTAGCCCCAACTGTCCTGGAACTCGCTCTGTAGACCAGGGTGGCCTTGAACTCACAAAGATCCGCCTGCCTCTGCCTCCCAAGTGCTAGGATTAAAGGCGTGTGCCACCACGCCCCGCTCCACTGCTTTCTTTACAGTGCTTGTTATCCTACAGGCTACTCATCCTGCCCTGCTGAAACAAGAGTTCCAGGACGCCAGGGAAAGCTGAGATACTAGAATAGTTGGTAGTACTGAGTGCTCAACAAATGTTCAGCAAGTCTATAACTTCTTGAAACAAATGTCATGTCAATGGGGCAGAAGGGAAGAGTCCATGGATTCTACAGAGGCATGTCCTTTTGTAGGTCAGACCACCTGCCCAGGGGTAGCACCACCCACAGTGGACTGGACTTTCCCACATCACTCAACAATCAAGAAAATGCCCCGGCAGATATGGCAACAGGCCAATCTAATGGAGGCCATATCCAACACAGTGACCTAAAATTCAGGGTCCAATACTAAAAAGTTATTTGTTTATCTGAAATACCTATTTAATATTTGCATTTTTACTTGCTAATTCTGAAAATTTCACTCGATTCTCATGCCAATCTGAGAATGGGTAATAGGTTTGAAATAATATATAGATTCAAGTAAGAACCAGAATAAAATTTAAAAGTCAATGTAGGCAAAAAATTAAAGTGAAATTGGTACTAGAAGAGTTTTAAATAAATTATAAAATCCTAAAATTCTACCCAGAATAGCAAAATTTTAAAAAAGTGTCACATTTGGAATTATAAAAGATTTTTCACATTTTAAATCTGGTTTAAAACAATCTTAGAAGAGGCTAATCTGTTTCTGTGGCTGTAAAAAAAGAAGTAAATTCTATCCAATCCTAACTTAATTAAGAAAAAATCTCTAGAGGATTAAGAGCAAATTTGGGTCTGCCTGTTATTTCTATTATCAACACTTATTAGATTCAGCTTGAAAGCAGGGAAATTAAAACCCAGGAATTACAGAAGAATTAGACTGAGGATAGCTTTCGATGAAGTACCTTATGAGCTAGTCTTTCCCAAGGGCCTGCAGGTGTTTCTGGAAATGAGCAACGTGCCTATGGAAACACTTCTCCTTTCCTTTGCATGGCTCCGGAGAAACGAATAACACCCAGGAGGCAAAAGCCTGGTTTTTCCCTTGTTTAAATTTTGCATTCTTAATGTGTATAATCAGCCTTTCCCCTCTTGTGTATTTTTAAGCACAAATATCATGCAGGCTGTTAAATAAGTAATTAAATCTGTTGAACAAGCAAATGGAATGTGTGTGGGTGGGGGGGAGAGGGGGGACAGAAAAAACAAAATTTCTAGAATCTGAGTGTTTGTTTAATAAAAGACGAAATGAATGGGATGGATTTCGTATGGGTTTTACAAATAAGAATCAGGTGTCTTTGATAAGAAAACCAGGTTAAAAAACTCTAAACAGATTTTTACTCTATTAGCTTTACTTATGACCTGAATGTAACCAAAGACAACTTCCCCTCCGTCCTTTGAATACTTTATGTAGGAAGATAAAGTAAAGATGTGAGCAAGCCCAGAGGTAGCCCTGGGTGTGCCTAGGGATGGGAAAGGAGGTAGAGAGGATGGTGCTGGAGAAAAGCAGAGAAGCAGGTAATGATTTCCCACCAAAACCAGGGCAATAGGGGATTACCTGTCACTGCCAAAGGAAGTTTCTGGAAGATTTGATGCTTTTTCATTAACTTATTTTTCAGTCATGTTATTGACTGTGTAGTATGTGTCAGGAATTATGTTATTGTAGGTAGGAGTTTTCCCAAAGAAATTTGTCTTAATTTTACAGAGGAAAAAGTCATGTTACAAAAGAAATGCCGTGAAGACTAAGTGTTTATGGTGACAGAACTGTTTCTAAGGTATAGTAAACACACGAAAGTGGTGGGTGTGGAAGGGGTCCTCCTAGGCAAGTGGAATTATGGAGTTGGTGTCCTGGTTAAACACCAGGGATTTATCAGAGAAAGCAGTTCCCTGAGTTAGACATATGTTTCTTAAATGATTTATTATTATTTTATGTATATGAGTGTTTTGCTTGCATGTATAATTGCACATGTGTATGCAATACTGGTAGGTCAGAGGAAAGCATCGGAAATGGAATTACAGATGGACGTTAGCTATGTGAATGCTGGAAACTGAACCCAGGTCCTCTGCAACAGGAGACAGAGCTCTTAACCACTGATCCATCTCTCCAAACAAATCAAGATTCTGAGACTATTAAATCAATTATATTTGTGAGAACTTCTCTTTACTAGGGAATCTCCTATTTGTCAGCTACTACTCTTCATGTAATTTGTCAATCCTTATGGTGACTTTAGGGGATTAATAACCTTTAAGGCATTCCTCGGTTTGTTTAAACATTTCTTTATTTGTGTGTGTGTGTGTGTGTGTGTGTGTGTGTGTGTGTGTATCATGTGTGTGCACGCATCTGAGGAATCCGGTAAAGGGTATTGATCCCTTGAGCTGGAATTGCGGGAGGTAGTTTTTGAGGCAGGGTTTGCTGATAGCTCAGGCTGATCTTGAACTTATGATACTCCTGTTTTAGCTTCCTATTTGCTGGAATAACAGGATTCTTAGGGATGCTTATCCATATTATAGATGAGGACACTTACGGTCAGTAGATCTGAGGAATGAGGTAGGTGGATGCAGTGCTTTGATTCAGCAAAAGTGAAACCTTTCTGTTTGGTACCCAGTGGGATAAGATGATCTGGTAATATGCATTTGGATATTTAGGTGTATTTTTTCTGTCTCTCTTTGTCTTGAAGTGATGGCTCCTGTTGGTGTCTGTTAGGTAAGATGGTGACTGCTGAATCGTGCTTTAGAATAGAGCTCCTCAAGATAATTAAATGTGCTTGCCAAATGGGTGGAGATGCTGTGAACCCCTGTGTGGAGGTTGAGGCTGACACATTCTGTATGTCTTAATGTAGAGGCATCTAGGTGACACTGGAGTTACTGATCGATGGAGCATGAGCTGAATAACAAGGACTTGAAGTGAATGGAGACCAGCTTCTGGCTTACATTGCATTTGACCCTAGGACTAACATATATATTATGGTCTAATTTTTTAGAAAATAGTCATCTGGTTGATGCACTGTATAGACACACTGAGAAACACAAGATATGAATGGGGAAAAGTATGGTCTCTACCCTCCATGCCTTTATATTACAGAGATGCACTCTCCTGTGAGGACCAGGGAGGGGATGTTATTCTTTTTATTTTTACTTGAATTCTATTACAAGTTACAATGAATACTCTTATTTTTGCTTATAGTTTATGAGTTTAAACTTAAAATATGTATATTTATTTATTTATGTGCACATTTTGCCTGCATGTATGCAAGTTCACCCATGCCATACAACGCCTCCAAGGCCAGAAGAGGGTGTCAGACCACCTGGAACTGGAGTTATGGACTGTTGTTAGCTGCCATATGGATACTATAGGAATCAAGCCCAGGTCCCTTGCAACTGCAGAGCCATCTTTCCAGCCCCACAATTTATGATTTTAAAAATTGAAGGGTAGTTTACATTGTAGTAGAGAAAAAATTAGCTCAGCACGTTAAGGTGGTATTAAATCTCATTCTGAGATTTTATTCTAAAATGGTGACACATGAAAGATCATTTTGGGGAACCTGAGCACCATGTGTTAAATGACAATTCATATTCAAACTGATAGGTGCGTGGTAAGCTTAGAGGTAGGAAGAGAAGTGCCCATTATTAAAAACTGGGCAAGTGGGGATTGAAAGAAGTGGTGGATGTGAAGACAGGATCAGTAATAGGTGTTCTATAGGGAGGAAGAAAAGAATGGAGTCAAGGAAGACTGCCAGGCATCTGGTCTGAATGTTGGTTGGATGCTGATCCCATTCGTTAAATGGAGAACACACACAAGGACTTCTGGGAGTTCGAAGTGAGGATGTCATCTTTTACCTTAAAGAACTGAGGTCTCGGAATCAAATCCTGGGAATGTCAACACCAAGGAACCCTCATTAGGTTTTGCCCGATGCTGAGACATTGCCACCTCATATCTTGTCCACACCCTTTGTCATATAGGTTCAGAGAAAGGAAAGGGGCCAGGATTGGGAAACTTTGACCCATGGATACTGATGGGGTCTGGGATGAGCAGTAACAAATGAGATGAGTTGTTGAGCTTCAAGGGTTTTAGACACTTAAACATTTCTTAAACCTAAAATTTTCTAATTCCATTTTCAGCAATCAAAACAAATATAGTTCCTTTATGTGAAGGATTCTTGCTCATGTAACAGGGGCGTGGCCTGGCTTTTTATTAACTTGGCTGCATGGAGTAAGATGAAAGCCAAGTCCAACAATGCCTTCACCTGGTTAAACTCAGACAAAGGATCAAATGTCTTTTGGTCTTTTGAAGTACAAATAGAATATTCATGTTTGATTCATTTATTTGAAAATGCATTATATTTTGGAAGATTTTTATATACTTGGTCCAATGACCAAGAACAATTCAAGCTTGATCCTGTGTTTGTCTTTTTTTCTTTCTAAATATGAACACCTTATCTTTGCTCTTGCAATTCAATTCTCTAAGTTAGGAGCAGACAAATTAAATGATACCAATAAACAAGAAAGGGAAGGCAAAGAGTTCTCTCCCAGTAATAATTTTGTGTCTGCAGCTTTTAATCAGTGTCCCAATAGTGTGTTTCTTTTATGGCAATTCGTCTTTATATTAGTAATTGCATTGGTTTTCTACTGCTACATAACAAATAACTCCCAAGCTTAGTGGCTGAAAATAATACTTTTCTCTTGGAAGTCTTAGTCTCTCATTATAAAAACTCATCTATAGGGTTGTTGGGGTGTCCTCATGACAAAGAAGCCAGCTTCCCCTATAGTCAGGGACCAAAGAAAATAACATTTAAACTTTGATATCTTGTCTGACCTACCTTACAAAGTATCACATTCTATTATTCAT
The DNA here is from genome assembly GCA_009823505.1 of Rhizomys pruinosus. Lineage (NCBI taxonomy): Eukaryota > Metazoa > Chordata > Mammalia > Rodentia > Spalacidae > Rhizomys > Rhizomys pruinosus. The sequence continues at coordinate 616,037 of VZQC01003392.1, forward strand.
GTGCTATCCTATTTGATAAACAAGTCTGTCCTATAATTAGTGGGGTATAAGACAAGACGGAGAGTAGGCGACACAGCAGAGGCAGAGATGGTTCGGGGCCATGATGGAAGTTGGTTTCCATAGTAATGAAACCTACTTTCTCAAATAAGTGTTGTGGAGAATTGAGATTATAAATGCCACTAAAGCCAACATTACCATTCTGACCTCTGCCAATCATAACTCTAGAGGTATGCCAAAGGGAAATATAATCACAGGCATGTGATTTTCTTCTAGAAATATCATGCCTGTGATATTTCTAGAAATACAGGTATTTTCAATCAGCATCACTTCTGACATGAAGAGCAATACTACACAGGAGTTTTCATTTCTTTCTTTAACATAGCAGGGGCTTCTAAATTGAGAACTTTTGATCTTGTGAATCAGCCTTAATGGATGGTCAGCACAGGTAAAGTCAGGGTTCAGCAAAAATAATTAATGGATATATTTTCAGTAGATGGAACTTGGAAATGCACCAATTGTACTTACTCAAGAATTTCTCCCTATGAGCATTAAGACGCTCTCGCTCTCTCGCGCTCTCACGCTCGCTCTCACGTGCATGCATATGTGGATGCACATGTGTGCAGGTATATAGGTCAGAGGTTGACATATCAGTGTCTTCTTCAGTAATTATCCAGTTATTTACTGAGGCAGGCTCTCTCGCTGACCTTGACTCTCACTGATACAGCTGGTAGAGCTGGCCAGCTTGCCTGGGGATCCCCTGTCTCTGCCTTCTGAGCACTGGGGTAAGAACTCTCCCAGCATTAATCACAAGTCATTGAAAAATATTTCTTGTTTCCTGCCTTTCCTGTGAGATCTCCAAAAATGCCATTCCTTTTTTAATATGATTATTTTCTAGAACAACTTGTCAAATTGTAAACTCAGAATTAATGTAGCTTGGGAGCTTAACAAGATGTCTTTCAAAATTTCCACTGAAGATTAATAAGAACTTCTAGGTAAAGGAAACTCAAAGTAGGATGTAGAACTGGGATCCATTTGGGTTAGACCTCATTGCATAACCTCTTTCTGGCTGTCCTGTTGGACTGACTACCTGAGAGGGAGTCAGTCCATTCTGGAGGATCACTGTCAGGAGCTGAGGAAATATATGGAGATGTTTCAAGTAGGGTGGATCTACTCCTGCAGCCAGAGGAAGAAGCTGACATGGAAGTATGTAGGGAGATGCTTTGCAGAGAGCACAGCAGCCTGGAGATTAGGGAGCATGTATTTGAAATAGCTGTAGTGTAGCTTTCTGTTCTGCCAAAATACTTAAGTGCTAGTTACATTATAAAGCATTTGGTCTGACAACCTGAGGAATACATTTTAAAAGGGGGAAATTTGAATGGGTGATCTAGAGCAACAGTAGGTTTAAGTAAATCACTAACACTCCAGTGACCCCTCTTGTATTGATTCTGTAGACGTACAAGCAAATTGAACTTAACTTTAAATCCTTAACACAGAAATTTGTACCTGCTTTTATGCTTTTATTGACAAAATAATGCAAATTTTTCCCCTTAAATTCTAATGGAAACTTGACTTCTTCTTTGAAGGATTTACTGCCCATTTTATAGGTGGGATTTTTTTTTGTACAAATAAAATAAAGTATTGTTTAGTAATTCTTAGAGCATATTGATATGCAAAAATGTAGCAGATATAAATATTCCCATCTATGCCTGCAGGTAAATTAATCAATATCATATATTATGCAAGGGCAGAATCTGGATGTGAAGTTAATAATTACCCTTGATATCTTACCCAGTGCCAATTTTCTCTCCAAGATTGACCATTCATTTCAAAACCAGCATACTACTAGTATATCCAGGGTCTTTCAGAACATCTAGATAATTAAGCAGGGACAACCACATCTCACTGGCTTGGAAAAACCAGAGTTTATTTCTGGCTTAACCACATGTATGTTTGGCATCTGATCCACATAACATGACTCCAGCAGAGTGACAGGTTTAGCCGTGTCTGAGACACTGCTTGTCTGTTGACAGGGAAAGGAGAGTGCTGGGAGTCCATGAGCTGGATTTTAAGTCTTCTTGGCAATGTGTCCCTGGCAGACCATGTTTTATTGCCCAGAGTGAGTCCCATTGCCAACCTGGACTTTAGAAACACAGGGATATACAGTTCTCATTCAGAGAGGGACCTTGTGAGTGACCTGGACAAGCCTACTGTTCTAGTTTGCCTTCCATTGCTGTGACAAAACACTTTGACCAACACCAGCTTGGGGAGGAAAGGGTTTATTCAGCTTACATCTCCTGGGTCACAGTTCATCACTTAAGGAGCCCAAGGCAGGAACTCAGGGCAGGAACCTGGAGGCAGGAGCTGAAGCACAGGCCATGGAGGAATGCTGTTCACTGGCTTGCTTCTCTGGCTCATGCCCAGCCTGCCTTCTTATACAGTACACAACAACCTGCCCAGGGTGGCACTACTCATTGTGGGCAGGGCCCTCCCACACTGCTTGGCAATCAAGACAATACTCCACAGATGTAGCCACAGGCCAATCCAATGGAACCAATTCCCCAATTGAGGCTCCCTTGACCCAGGTGAGTCAAGTTGACACTAAAGCTATCCAGCACACCTACTATCCCTGAGGTGGGGAAAGATGGTGCTCTAGGGAGAGAAGGTAAAGCTGAGAAATGGTAGCAGAACATAGCAAACAGAAGTAAGAGTTATAATGAGATGAGAATGAGAGATGGATGTCATTAAGTTTACAAGAACTAAATGTTGAGCTGCATGTTTATGCCATTCTTATTCTGATAATAAGGAGTAGATTTATATGACAAGGAGAAATCAGAGTAGTTCATGACTGATATTAATAGACAAGGAGTGTATGGATTGGACACATGTTGAATGAATGGATATGCCTGCAGCTTAAAGGAGACTGTTATTTGAAATAAGAGATAAAATATGTGTAAAAGTACTTCCTAATGCTAAAAGAGACTTAGAAAACTTTATCGTAATACCACAGAAGAAACCATTTCAGATAGAGACATTTGGGAATAATGTAAACGGCACAGGCATATTTTCCTGGAGGGTGCAGTAGCTAAGGTATGTCCAGGTGCCTGGTGATTTGGGATCCCGGCCTTTTAGAATCCAACTCTCCAACACTGGATAAAGTGAGGGAGGTGAAGATTAGAGGACTGCAAACTTTAGAGCTCCTGACAACATTACTGAAATGGATGACATCTGTGGGTAGGCAAGGAGGTGATTGTAGAGGGGTTTAGTAGAGGGGTAATGAGATGACTCATTTAGTGAAACCCCTTAGCCTCTGTGAAATGCCAAATAAGTCTGCTGAAGAAGGTTTATGTGAAAAGTGCCTGCATGACATTCACGAAATTGGGATGCTTGATGAATAAATACACACATTCCACAAATTCTGTCTCAATTGGTGTGGAGGGAATGAAAATCTGGAAGCCGGGTTAATAGAGCGGGACTCAACAGAGAAGGACCGAAGAGAACAAACACCAGTGTGAGAGAAAACAGAGCTTCTAGAACCGAGAAAGGGACCGTGGAAGGTTACAGTTGCTAGTCTTTCCCCTTTGCACGTCGGGATCCCTTGACGCCTAACTCTTGTTTCACTTACACTTTTCATTCCCTCCACACACCCTGGGTGTAAATATGCATTCTGAACAGACTAAACAGTCACACCTAGAAGACTGCTTCCTATGGGATAGAGAGATACATAGCTTGTGCTGCTTTTGCAGAGGACCAGAGTTTGGTTCCCAGCCCCCAGCGACTTACAACCCCTTGTAACTCTAGCTCCAAGGGATCTGCTGCTCGCTTCTGGCCTCTAGGGGTACCTGCATTCATCTGCACATATTCAGAGATAGACATACACAAATATACATAATTAACAAAATAAAACAGAGGATTAGAAAGATCCTGAGTCAGGGGTGGTAGATGACTGTGTTGAAATAGTGTTTTCCAGACATAACAGAACACATATGAACTTATAATAGTGGTGGCAACATGCACAACGCTTGCTCAAGAACAAGCCACACAAAATACCAGCATGAAGTAGGGAGGTTGTTTTAAAGTTCCGCTCCCTAGCTGGAGAGCGACTGACAATTGACATCTTCCAGGAGAAGGAGAGGGCAAGTCAGTTTTCTTTGAGGCTGTCACCCCTGGTAGGTCCACCATGCTCCAGTGGATAGCTGCGTACCCAGGAATATATTGGTATCACAAACCAGACGTGAAGTGTTATTAAAGAAACAGAGACATGAGGTTGAGGGGTTTGAAAAGTAGGGTGGATCTGGGAGGAGTCAGGGTGAGTAGTAGGGGTAAATATAATAAAATGTATTGTTTAAAGGCCTCAAAGAATTAATAAAAATATTTTAAAATAGTCGGGTGTGGTGGCACATGCCTTTAATCCTAGCACTTGGGAGGCAGAGGCAGGCAGATCTCTGTGAGTGCAAGGCCAGCCTGGTCTACAGAGTTCCAGAATAGCTGGAGCTTCAGGAGACTCTGTCTCAAAAAGACCAAGAAAAAAAAACATAAAAAACTTTTAAAATAGAATAAATCTTAAAAAAAAAGACTGCTCTCTAGCTGGCAGTGACACATTCGTCCCATTTGTCAAATTACAGAGAACATTGTATTTCCCTCAAATCTCTGTATAACACTTGCACCTGAAACTATGTAATCTGTTTAAATATTACATAAACTGATGAAATATAAATGCAAAAAGAAGAGAACATTGCTTTCATGAAAAGTTAAGTTGAATGTGTGCAGAGGTACAATAAAATTTAATTGCCAAAAAATATTGCTCTCCAAGTAGATACGGGTAAGAGAAACAGAATTTAAAATATAATTGAAGGATTCCACAGTTTGAGTGTTTTTTTTTTTTAATTCCTCACATGGTGCAGCCCCAAGGAGAAGAAAAAATGCAGAATCTATAGCCAGATCATCTGAGTTGAGATGTGGCTTCATGTACTTGGCACGGGAACTCTTAGTATCTGTTTCCTCATCTGGAAGAGTAAGGCAATAAACAGCTCTAAAAACCTCATTAGGTTGCTATGTGGCTACATGACTTCTGACACTAACTACTTGGCCAAAATGTCCAGGCTTGAGGGCACAAGCTTTCATCAGTCTCTTCTCACTTGAAAACACCAGCCTCCCATTTGGAGGAGCTGGGTACACAGCAGAGAATTTTGGCTGCCTCCTAAGGCTTGACAGCTTGCTAGGATGACTGTCAAACTCAGGTCAGTGCTGTGCTTGTGACTGCAGTCTTACTGCAATGAAAGGAATCATTGACAGAGACAGCCAATGGAAGAAGAGGTGCATAGGGTGAGGTCCGGGAGGGTCTCAAAGTGGAAGGATTCTTCTCATTCTTCTCTCGTGGAGGTGGAATGAAACTGCCCAACACTGGAGCTGCTTTGGTATCGTTTTCACTGAGGTTTTCTTTATATCATCATGAATGAATGAACGGTGTAACTCAGCTGCTGCCTCCCTCCCCTGGGTCAAAGATCCACTTCTTGAACCACAGATTGGTGTTTGTGATGTGCTACCAAATCTTCATTGGACGAATATATTCTTTTCCCATCTCATCTGACATTCTCCTTCCTACCACTTGTCTATTTTGCTTATTTATTTATTTATTTATTTATTTATTTATTTATTTATTTATTTATTTATATTTACAGAGTATTACTGTGTAGCCCTGATTCAATTGGAACTTGCTATGTAGATCAGGCTGGCCTGGAACTCACAGATTTCCACCTGCCTCTGTCGCCCGAGTGCTGGGATTAAAGGTGTGCACCATCAAGTGCAACTTGATTAAATTTATTTAAAAATTACAAACTTCATTCAGATAAGGTCTAAAATGCTGTCTTGTGAGAAAGCCAGCATTCCCATACATTCTGCATCATTATTTAGAGATTATTATTATAGTTAGGGGTGCTGAGATTTGCAGTAATTGCCAGCATGGTACCATTATGGTACTGGTGAGTATTAAAACAAATGGCGAAAGTCTTGTGAGCTGACAAAAAGTTTTACCGAGTATCATTGTTTTTTAAAATAAACTACCTAAATAGCCTTTTGATGTAATTTAGCATGAGTTTATATCATTTACTAATTATAAGGTACATGTTGAACTTGATTGCTAAGATGTAGTGAGAAGCCTTATCTATAACTCTCTGTATCTATATCTGCATCTATATCATCTATGTATCTTACAAAGTAAGTATGAAGACTGGGGCATTTTCTTTTCTTTTGTTTTTTTGGGGCCCCAAGACTGGGGCATTTTCAAAGTTTAAAAACTACTAAAGTGCGTGGTGGCGCATGCCTTTAATCCTAGCACTTGGGAGGCAGAGGCAGGTGGATCTTTGTGAGTTCAAGACCAGCCTGGTCTACAGAGTGAGTTCCAGGACAGCTGGGGCTACAGGGAGACCCTGTCTCAAAAAGACCAAAAAAAAAAAAAACCAAAAAAACCCCCCAAAAAACTACTAAAGTGTTTGGTGATTATCCAAGGCTAAGGAATAGCATGCAACATTTTCTAAATGCTTTTCCCCATTTAGTGATTTTTTTTTTTTTGTCTTTTTGAGACAGGGTCTCTTTATAGCCACAGCTGGCCTGGAACTCACTCTGTAGACCAGGGTGGCCTGAACTCACAGAGATCCACCTGCCTCTGCCACCAGAGTGCTGAGATTAAAGGCCATCATGCCCGGCTATGTAGTGTTTTTTTTTTTTTTTTAAGTGAAATATGCATTAATGTTATAATTCTTAAATTTAATGTCCATTAAAGAACACTTAATACCTTAAGGAACACTAACCAGGGGAAAATCAAACAAACCCTGAAGCTGACAAGCATCAAGCATGGTATCCTGACATTCTTACATAGTCATTATTTTTTTTTTTTTTTTAATTTAATTTTATTTATTTTTGTATGTGTATGAGTGTACTGTCTGCATGTAGGTTTGTGCACCCGTGTCGTGCACATAGTCATTATTTTTGATTTTTCAAGTAGCCCTTAATACTTGGCCTATTTGAAATTCTCGTGTAGATAAGAAGTAGAATTAACTACAAGAAGCCAAAATGACAGTAGGACTTAACAAGAGTCTAATACTGAGCAAGGAGACAAAACACCAGAAAGTGGGTATTATTCTTCAGTGAACTATAGCAACAGATGGTCATAACACCACTGTGTCATTAAAAAGATATGGCTTTCTTCTTCTGTTCCTTAAGAATGCATCTTTAGAATGGTCCTTGTAACAAATGATTTAAAACTTTTTATTTAAGCATTTTGTTTTGCTGGTAAACCTGAGTTCCGAGGAAGATTAATTCTTCACCAAGTATCTTATTCCCTAAGAGGTTAATGGATGCAGAGGTGGCTGTGGTGATTTTATTTCCCTGAACCTAACTTTGCTGAGGTGTAAAACAGACCTGGGAATGTCTGCCTCAAAGGATTATTGTGAAAATAAAATGGAACTAACTATGTAGAATCACCTAGCACTTACCCAGAAGACAAGACTACACTACAAGTGCCTTAAAGGTAATTTATTATTGCAATTGAAAGACTAGAAAGCCCCTGAATAATAGAATTTTCCCAAGCCTCCATTTGCTGATGATCTCTTAGGCTTTGAGTTTGTTGTTTTGGCTTTTTTTAAAGTTGAACTTATGGTTAACAAGGCCAAACATTGAAGAAGGGTAGGACAATGAAGTCTGAAAAAGGTAATTGAATTTTGCAGTTGATTTTTAAGAGAGCAATTTCACTGAGTGGTGAGAGCAGTGGCCTGATTGCAGGGATGCCAGGTTGCAAGGAATTCCTTTAAGCTAGATAGGAAGAGAGGTAGAGATAGGAGGAGGACCGAAGAGGATTGGGCCAAGGAGGTATTAGTGCTGTTAGATCCCTCCCACCATCCGACTGGGAGAAGACATCTTTATACTTCTTTTGTCTTCTTTGTGTCCTTCAGATATGGCTTCTCTGTGTAACCAGGCTGGCCTTGAACTCACAACTCTCCTGACTCTGCCTTCCAAGTGCTGAGACTGTAGTCGTACACTGCCATGCCTGCTGCATCCTCGTTCTTTAAAGGTCATTAGGATAAAGAGGAAGGTGGGGGAATAATACAGATGTAAGAAGCAGAGCTGGTTTATGTTTAGGCTCCATCGCAGCAGCCAATGTGATGTAGGTGTAGTCCTCTCCCCTCTGACTCCTGTAACAGAGGCATGCCCTACATGCCTCATCTTCTTCATGACTTAAGGGTGAAGATCATTTTAAATGAGGTCTGGAAAAACGACTTGAAATTATAGAGCATATGATTCATAATAACTATCAAACAATCTTTTCAGAAAAAAAAATGATTTCTCTTTGCACAAGATGACCACGCTTCTGGTTGGTGCTATGATAATATTGCTTGCCTGCTTATGAAGTCTGATTCCTGAAGCATCGATTGACCTGAACTGGATCAATGGAGCACATGCACAGCAAATCTTCTTGAGATGAGCAAGTTGCTCATGGCTGTGTCTTCTATCACTTCCACACCTGTGCCTCCTGTCTGGTTTGTGCTGTTCATCTCAGTTTAAGCATTCTTCTCCATAATTTTCTGACGACGAAATTGCCTGCTCTTTGTTTTCCTGGAGGTAAACAGCACCCACTTAAGGCCCATTTACACAAGGAGGAAGAACTGCTGTTTAGAAATGTCAAACACGGCTTTTCCAGGCCAGGTTGTGTTTTGAGTGCTGCACTACAAGAAGAGTCAAAAGTTAAAAATTTTCATTTTGAGCCTAGAGACTGTGAATGATCTTCTGGACACAAGGTCTGAGGCTTAAGTGCAACCCCTTAGCTTTTTAATTTATTGGTTACTGTTTGTATTAGATGGAGCCTGGGTGGGGGGGGAAGAGACATTGCCCAAGAACTGGAAGTTCTCCAACGGTTTAAAATTGTTTTTAATGTTAGTTTCATGTGTGTTCATGCATATGCAATGTCTCCATGAGAAGTGCATGTGTGGAGATAAGAAGACAGTTCATGGCAGCAGTAGTCTGCTAGTAAGTCACTTCTACTCACTGAGCTATCTTACAGGCAACAGTTTTTAGAAGGGACAATGCCACCTATTATGACAGTGAGTTTTCTGCTTTAAAGCTCATTCTCAGCTAAGCATCTTGCTTGGGTCCAGGGATAGGCAGTCTTCTGACACTGCAGTATAAGGCTGTTTTCTACAAATATGGTGGGCTGCATGGATAAATATTTTGGGATATATTTGGCCTGGGGGCTGCAGGTTAGAAACAACTGTGATCAACAAAGTATCTGTGGTGGTTTGAATGAAAATGTCCTCCATAGGCTTCAAGTATTCAGACATTTTGTCCCCAGTTGGTGGTGCTGTTTTGGGAAGTCTTAGAAGGTGTGGCCTTGCTGGAGGAAGTACATCACTGGGGGCAGGCGTAGAAAGTTCAGCAAGCTTTGCCAGTCTCCAGTTGCTTTCTTTCAACTTCCTGTGCTCACTGGAAGATGTGAACCTCAGCTTTCTGCTCCAGATCCTGCCACGATGCCTCCCCACCACAATGGACTCTAATTCTCTGGAACTGTCAATCATAAGCTCAAATAAACTCTTCCTTTTATAAGTTCACTTGGTCATGGTGGTTTTATCACAGCAGCAGAAAAGTGACTAATACAGTATCATTATACTTAATGAACTTTGACATATAAGAAAATAACTGTGGTTCAGAATGATGAATGCTGTCACAGTGTATGGGCTAAAATTAAGGACTATCAATGGCCAGTGGTCAGCCGAGGGGATGAAATGACTGTACAGCACACCATGCTTTGCAGATCCAAAGTATTGCCAAAGTAGTGGTTCCTGATCCCAGGCCCAAAAGTAGAGTGGGATTAGCACGAATTATGCCTAAATTTGAGGGCTTTAGTATTTATGATTATTATTTTTAACATCTTGAGTAGGATAAAATTAACATGTAATAAATGACATGTAGCCACGTATTTTTATAAATGTACACACTTTCAAAATTATTACCACAATCAAGGTGGTGAAAATCTCCTCCACCCTAAAACTTTCTTTGTGTCCTTTGGCAATCTTCTCCCTTAAAAAAAAGGTTTTTTTTTTTTTTTTAACCTTATTTTTTTATTGAGCACACTTTATACATTTCTTTTTTTAATTTAATTTTTTATTTTTTATGTGTATGAATGTACTGTCTGCATGTAGGTTTGTGCACCCATGTCGTGCAGTGCCGCGGAGGTCAGAAGAGGGCATCGGATTCCCCTGGAACAGGAGTTAAAGACGGTTCTCAGCAGCCATGTGGGTGCTGGGGATCGAACCCGGGTCCTCTGCAAGAGCAGTCGGTGATCTTAACCGCTAGGCCATCTCTCCAGTCCCCACAACATTTCTTAATCAAATTTAGACTCATTCCCCCATCCATACCCATCCCTCATACCCCCGCCCGCCCCCCCCGGCAAAGCTCATGGATTCTGTCATACACAAGCCCTGTCTTGCATCTTTTTCTCAGTCTTGTATAATGTTTTTGGTGCACAGTTTTACTGTTTTGGTCAGTTCTTTGAATATGTTTTTCTCTCTTTTTTTGTTCCCATTTGATTTTATATTATTCCAAAATATACATATATATATACATATATATACATATATATTTTGGAATATATATATATATTTTGGAATATATATATTCCAAAATATACATATATAATAATATATATACATATATATTCCACACATAAATCAAAATTACAAAATATGAAAATAAACTATAGGTTAATTCCAAAGCACATTTAAAGATTCACATTTTAATAGTAAAGTTTCATGCAGGTGAAAAGAATATAATTTACATTCTCTCTTTTTTTTTTAGAATATGAATATTAACATTTCTATATGAAAATCTCCTCCACCCTAAAACTTTCTTTGTGTCCATTGGCGAACCTTTCCCTTGAAAAAAGGTTTTATTATTTATTTTTATTTTATGCTTTTGAATTTTGCCTTCATGTATGTAAATGCATCACACATACATGCCTGGTGTCTATAGAAGCCAGAAAAGGGCCATGGATCCCCTGGGACTGGAGAGAACGATGGTTGTTAGTGACCATGTGAGTGCTGGGAACCCTGGGTCCTATGGAAGAGCAGTAAGTGTTTATAACCACCAAGTCATCTCTCCAGCCCTGGTAAGCCTTCTGTTTGTCCTTCTTGTTATCCTTTACCTAAGTGTTCAAAGACCTGCTTTCTGTTGCTATAGAACAGTGTTCATTTTCTAGAATTTCAGAGAAATGGAATCATTCACTGTATTAATCTTTCAAGGGTTCTATTGATCATATTTATTTTATATTTATATATATGATTGTGTGTACCAACATTACATTCTTTTTTACTGCTGAGTGGCATTCCCCTGTATGGATATACCAAACTTTGATTACTTTGGATTTTGGTGCTGTTTCCACATTTTAACTACTAAAACTAAAGCTACTGTGAATATGCCTGTGGAAGCATTTTATACGGCTATGTGTAGACTTAACCCTTAAAGAAATGACTACCTTGGTTGCCAAAGTAATTGTACTATTTTGCATTTTTACTAGCCATGTAGGAGAGTTTCAGTTCTGCATTATTGCAAACACTTGTTATAGTTATATTCTAAAAATGCTAGACATTTGGGGGCTGGTGAAATGGCTCAGTGATTAAGAATACTGGCTGCTCTTGCAGAGGACCTGGGTTTAATTCCCAGCACCCACATTGTGGCTAGCAATGATCTGTAACTCCAGTTCTAGGGAATCTGATGCCTTCTTCTGGCCTCTGCTAACAGTTCACACACAAGTGCACTGATGTATATGCAGGCAAATTACACACAGTTTAAAAAAACTTAAAAATTAAAAAAAATGCTAGGCATTTAAACTAGCGTGTAGTGGGATCCAGACTCAGCATTTATGCTATGCATGATGAAGTTTAGCATCTTTTCGTGCATTCATTTGCCTCCATACATTTCTCTTTGGCTCTGTATCTACTCAAATATTTTGACCACTTAAAATAATCATTTTTTCCTTATTGATTTCAGAGTTCTTTTAAGTACTTTGCCAGATATTTGACTTAGAAATGGATTTTCTTTGTTACTTTCTGTCTTAACAATGGTTTACAAAGAGTACAATTTGGCAACTTTTATGAAATAGAATGTATCAGTTTATTCTTTTAGAGATGATAATTTCTGTGTGTATAAGAATGCTTTGCCAAGATCTCAGAGGCATCCCCCTGTATGTTTTCCTGAAAGTCTGTATACAGCTTATGTTTATGCTTGTGATTCATTTTGCGTATAACATGAAATGAAGATCAAAGGTTTTAATGGTTATTTTCATTTTTTTTAATTGTTATTTTCTTATTAAGATTCAATTGTTCCACCACTATTTGTCAAAACAGATCACTCTTAGCCAGGTGTGGTGGCAAATGACTTTAATCCCAGCACTCTGGAGGCAGAGGTAGGTGGATCTTTGTGAATTTAAGGCCAGCCTGGTCTACATAGTAAGTTCTAGGCCAGCTGGTGCTACAGGGAGACCCTGTCTCAAAAAAAGACCCAAACAACAACAATCCCCCACATACCCAACCAAATGAACAAACAAAACCAAAACCAAAAAGAAAAAAAAAAAAAAAAAAAAGAAAACAGACCACTCTTTCTCCATGGAATTGTATTTGTTAAAATTTAGTTGTCCGCATATAAGATCTATTTCTGGATTCCCTACCTGTTTGATTGACTTATTTGTCTTCAGGCTGTTACCTCACTATTCTGATTATAACAGCTTTTTAGGAGACCTTGAAAGCTGCTGCAAAGCACCTAATGCTAAACCCTCAGCTCTCTCTCTCTCGCCCTCCCTCCCTCCCTCCCTCCCTCCCTCCCTCCTTTCTTTCTTTCTTTCTTTCTTTCTTTCTTTCTTTCTTTCTTTCTTTCTTTCTTTCTTTCTTTCTTTCTTTCTCTCTTCTTCCTATATTTCTTTCGTAAGTTTGCTTTTGGCAAATCTAGGTGCTTTGCATTTTCAAATCAATTCTGAAAATTGCTTGTCAGTCTTTGGCAAAAGTTTGAGAAGGTTTGGTTATGCTTTTTATGTGCTATACATCAGTGTAGGAGAGATTTGAAATCTGAATCTTAGCGAGTGTTCTGTGTGGCAGCAGTTGTATCTTTCAGTTACTCTCATCACCTTTAATTCCATTTTTGCCAGTGTCTTTTGTAGAATTTTATTTTGGTTCAGACAGGGTCACTGTATAGCCCCAGCTGGCCTTGAACTCTCTGTAGACTAGGGTTGTCTTGATATCGTGGAGATCCATCTGCCTCTGCCTCTTGACTCTTGAGTGCTGGGGTTAAAGGTATGTGCTCCTGCTTGTTATATGGTTTTAAGTATACTTATTTCCATATTTTGATGGATTAGTTTGTTCAATATTTCATATTTATTGAGTTATTTAAAAAATAAGCCAGTTTTCGAGGCATTTTAGGTTTATAGAAAAATTTGGCAAATATGCAAATATATTCCCTGCTCCCGGTGTCCACGATCTTCCTTCCCCCAGCTCCCCACACCGCAGCAGTGCATTTATCACAAGTGGGAAACACACCTTATCCTTTTTTTGTTGTTGTATTTTTGAGGCAGGGTCTCCCTGTAGCCCCCAGCTGTCTTGGAACTCACTCTGTAGACCAGGCTGGCCTTGAACTCACAAAGATCCGCCTGCCTCTGCCTCCTGAGTGCTAGGATTAAAGGTGTGTGCCACCACGCCTGGCGAAACACACCTTTTTATATAATTATCACCCAGAGCCCATAGGTTACTAAGATTCCACTCTGGTTGCACATTTTGTGAGCTCTGAGAAATCTTTTGTGGCCATCATTAGAGTGCTGCACAGACTACTGTTACTGCCACAAAAATCCTCTGTGCCTTGTCTAACTCATGCCTCTTCCCCTATATTCATTGGTAACCATCGATCCTTTTACTATCGATAATTTTATCTCTTGCACATATCATAGTTAGAACTACACAGTGTACAATACGATCCTTTCTTGACTAATTTTGCTTAGCTGTATGCACTTTTACTGATCTGATAGTTCATTTCTTTATTTGATGGAATAGCATTCAACTATATGGATGCAGCACAGCTTATTTATTTACTTATGTATTGAAGGACATCTGTGCTAGCTCCAAACTCTGGTAGTTCCAAATAATACTGAAGTAAATATCTTAATATATGAGCCTTTTTTTGACTCTGTCTTCTCATTCTGTAGACTAAGCTAGCCTGGAACTTACTATGTAGCCTGCCCTGGCCCCAAACTCACAGCAATCATCTCGAATGCTCGGGTTACATTTGTGAACTGTCAGTACAAGCCTTCCATGAGGAGATTTTCATGAAGACATGTTTTCAACTCACTTGGGTAAATGCCACAGAACATACAAGCTTCTGAAATGGATGCTCAGTGTAAGAAGAAAATGCCAACCACTCCAAAGTAGCTGTATCTTTTTCATTCCATTAACCAACAGATAAGAATTCTTGTTTTTACATATCCTTGACAGCATTGGTGTTGAAAATATTTGGGTTCTAACCAGTCTGTAGGTGAGTAAGAGTATCTCACTTTTAAATTTGTAGTTCCTTAATGACTTGTGGCATTGGGTGTCTTATCCTGTGTTTATTCATTTTCTGGGTATCTTTTTTGGTGAAGTTTCTCCAATATATCTACATTTTTTAATTGAATTTTTATTTTGGTTATTGTTGACTTTAAAGAGTTCTTTGTATATTAGAGAGCAGTCTTATCAGATATGTTTTGTAAACATCTTTCTCCCACTTTGTCTCTGGTCTTCGGCAAGAGTGGTATGCCTTAACCATTGATCAATCTCTTTAGTCCCTCTTTCCATTTTCTTGAAAGTCATTTTCACTAAACATACATTTCAAATTTTAGTACTGTAAGTTTTTACTAATTCTTTTTCATGGATTATGCTTTTGGTTTATACATAAAAAATAACTGCCAAATCCAATATCACCTAGATTTTTGCTCATCTTACATTTTGGAAGATTAAAGGTTTCCATTTCTCTTAACTCTACTGAACTGAAACCCTAGGTAAGGGAGCACTAGACACTTATCTTCAGGCCCTACTGACCAGAATGAGAGATGCTACCAAGAAGACAACTAATCTCTCCAAGGTATCCAAGGTTATCCAGGGAGATCAGGAGTCCCTTGCTGGGTTTCTGACCGGAATGCTTATCAGGAATTCACCTCCATACCAGATGCCCCAGGAAACCAATGAGCTATAAACATTGCTTTTGTGACCCAGTCAACCCCAGATTATCTGTAGGAAGTTTCAGAAATTTAAGGGGTTGGAAGGGATGAACAAGTTGCAGTTGTTAGAAATAGCCCTCAGAAGACCTTCAACAATAGGAAGCCAGATGAGAAGAAAGATGAGACTATCCAGAGTAATGGTGGCTGCTTTGAAGGAAGGGGAAGATACAGGCTGGAAGTACCCCAGAAGGCTAAGTCAGCCTTGAGCTAAGTTAGAAAGAGACCAGTGTGTCTACTGCTAGGAGAAAGAACACTTAAGAACGAGTGTCCATTGCACAGGTGGAAAAGAGGGGGACAAATCCTCAACCTGGCAGACACAGGCTGAAGGGGCCAGGGCTCCATCTTAATGACTCTCCAGAACCCACAGTCAAGGGAAAAATTGGAGGCAAGACCCTGTGGTTCCTGGTGGACATTGGCGTTGCCCATTCAGTGCTGATCTAACCCCTGGGCCCAATGACCAAGAGAAGAACCACCATTCAAGGGGCACTGGAACTGGAACAAGCTACTGTAACTCATTCCTTTTTTTGTTGTGCTGTGTTGGGAGCCATGGCCAGCAGGCAACGGTCTTGCCACAGCTATCTAGGGTTAACTTAGGTTTCTGTTTCTCCAAGGCTCATTTATTTAGCACTAGGCAACTGAATAAGCTTATAGTTAACTTATTAGAACGTCATGCCCCGTTTGGCTGGAGCACCCTGCTTCTTCTTGGGGGTTCACCCACCCATAACCTTCCCCAGACAACAATGGGCAGTTGGGCATCCTAGCAACCTAACGCCTCAAACTACGCCAGCTGGGCTGTTTCCTCCTCCTGCTCCTATACATTCTGCCTTACAAAAAATAAACTTTGAGACCTTGATCAGGTCTTTGTCTTGGTCTCCTTCCTTTGTGTCTGGTTTGTCTCATTCAGGTTACTCTCCCCTCGGGTCCTTGTTGAAGACCCGGCGGGTGGGGGCAGTGCTGGATTGTCCTTACCCCCTGATTGGCAGGTATTTGTTGAGAAAACAGGGAGCTACCATTATCTTCAGTGAAAATCAAGCCACTCGGAGTTAAAGATCCCACACCCAGCTATTCTGGTAACTTGCTCCTTATCAGTTGAATACAGAATAATAGAAAAGAAGCCTGAAGAACAGGTAATGAATGATCCCTCCCTTGTGAAACTAATGTGGAAGTTTCAGGGGTGTAGGAGGAGACCAGTCCCCTGGACTGGCTTCACATTGGCTGCCAGTAATTGTTCAACTTTTGAGTTCTTCTTTGCCTGTGAAAATAAAACAAAACCCAATCTTGAGAGATGCCCAGGCAGGCATAAGAAAGCACATTAGCCATTTTAAGGAACTGGGAATTTTGGCTCCTGGTCACTTGCCCTGGAATAGTCTGCTGCTACCTGTTGTCAAGGCAGGCACACAGGACTATTGCCCCACAGGCCTGGTGGCACACGCCTTTAATCCCTGCACTCCAGAGGCAGGGACAGGTGAATCTCTGTGAGTTCAAGGCCAGCTTGGTCTACAAATTGAGTTCCAAGACAGCTGGAGCTGCAGGGAGACCCTGTCTTAAAAAGACAAAAAACAAAAGAAAAAGACTATCGTCCTGTTCAGGACTTAAGGGAGATTAATAAGAGGGTGGAGACTATGCACACAATGGTGCCAAACCTGTACACTCTGCTCAGCCTGTTAGATATGGGGAAATTTGTGTATACTGTCTTAGATCTGAAGGATGCTTTTCTCTCCTTGCCCCTGCCGTCTATGAGTCAGCCTATATTTGCCTTTGAATGGACAGACCCTGAGGCAGGGTTCAGTGGCCAGTTAACCTGGAGTCATGAACCAAGGGGATTCAAGAACTCTCCCACTCTGTTTGATAAAGCCCTTAGTGCAGGTCATCTCAATCACTGACAAGGGCCCTGGAATGTCACCCTCTTGAAGTGTGTGGATGGTCTTCTCATCCCCTGCCCACACCCTGGAGGAATGCTGGCAAACAACTGAGGAACTGCTTGGAACATTCCAGGGATTGAGCTATCCCTCATCTGCCAAAAAGGCCTAACTCTCTTCTCATCAGGTAACTTATCTGGCATATTGCCTGGACGATGGCAAGATGGCAATGGGCCTTTGTCTTAGAGCAGAATCCAAGTTATCTTGAACATTCCAGAACCAGGTGATAAGCAGGTAAAAGAATTCTTGGAGACAGTTGGAAACTACAGATTATGGATACCCAACTTTGGAGAAATAGCTAAACCCTGTACCAGAGTCCCAGGTAAATGGCCCTCTGAGTTGGAAAGAGAAGGAAAAAGAGGCCTTCCAAAAACTTAAGGGGGACTCATGTCAGACCTGGTATTAGGGCTACCAGACATTACCAGGCTTTTTCATCTGTTCCTGGATGAACCATGGAGCAGCCAAGGGGGTTTTGGCCCAATCCCTGGGGCCCTGGAAAAGGCCTGTGACCTACCTATCCAAATGTCTAGACTCTGTTACAGCCAGATGGCCAGCCTGCATCTGAGCTGTTGCTGCCCAGCACTGTTGCTGAAAGAGACTGGTAAACTGACTATGGGACAGGGGTTGGTCATCACTACTCCTCACTCAATTGAAATGCTCCTCTGGGCCGCTCCCTGAGTGTGGAGTGTTGGGGTATTTAAAATAATTAAAACATAAAGAAACACTATGTAACAGCTGAAGTGACTTCATTTTGGTTAAGGCAGCCATTTTAGAGACTTGGTTTGCCTGAAACTGGTAAACAATTCCAGGAAGTGCTGACCACAGATGCTCCTTACCCTTTTCTCAAAATTGTGTAACTGCTATGAAATAATTAAGTGCTTACTCTGGCTTCTGTAAAACCTGCTTTACTGCTGTCTGTATAAGGAAACAATAATGTGATCTCACCCAGTTGGAAATTCCACTAAAGTAAAGTAATTGTGTTTTTCCCCCCTCTCTCTTTCTTTGCCTTTAAGAACCCTCTTCTTGGTTCAGCCTGATACTATAGCCTCCATTCTTGACCCCAACACTGTGGTCAGCTATGGAGCTTAATAAAGTTGGCTAATTAAGATTTGTTCATGTCTGGGTGGTCTTTCCTGGGGTCCCAAACTCTGAAACAACTAGGAATTCACAGATACATTCTTAGATCTTATTTTATCCAGAGTCACAGAGTCATTAGAGATATTGGACAATTGATATTTTTGGAAAGTTAAAAATTACACTAAAATATGATGTGATCTAAATTTAATACATTGAACTATATTGAAAAGTATATTTAAATTGTGAAAACAATATAATATACTTTCAAATGTTAGTGAAAAGTATAAAAATAACAAGATTTTTTTTTGTGTTTTTGAGACAGGGTCTCCCTGTAGCCCCAGCTGTCCTGGAACTCACTATATAGACCAGGCTGGTCTTGAATGCACAGAGATCCACCTGCCTCTGCCTCCCAAGTGCTGGGATTAAAGACGTGTGCCACAACCCCCAGCCCATAATTTAAGATCTTAATAATTAATAAACTTCTTTATAGATGTAAACATATTCTGTTGTAGTTATTGGACATTTAAGTGAAACAGTACTGGCAAATCCCCTTAAGGGTTGTGGAAATCGAATTGTCATGCATTTTAGTGGTCTTGGTAGAATGAATCTTCCCTTCCTAGTTCTCTCGTAGTGTATGTTTTCTGTGAATATCTTTATCACTTATCAGAGTCTGTCTCTTCAGAGTGATTTATATCCCTGTCTCTTTATTCTCCCCAGATTATTAGTTCCTGGAGGGCAGGGACAGTGTGTTCTTCATGGTTTTCAACTCTACTGTGTCTGGCTAAATATTAGATATGATTAATTGAGAAGGTTGGGAATTTCAAACCTCTTTGGGATGAATTGGGATATAATTCAATATGTAACAATGCTGAAGATGCCAACAATCCTATGTGAAAGTAAACTGTCTATGTCTTAATGTAAAATTCAGCTTTGCTCCACTCCTTTGTTACAGAAAAAAAAAATTCAGCTTTGCCTCTGCAGAGACTTTGGCAATGTATATGGAGACCAGCAAGAACACTTGAAGAAAGGGAAAGATGAGGACGGGAAGATGGAGAAAGGAAGCTCCTTCAATGGATGAAATTTCTTTAAGAATTCGTGGTCTTGTTCTCCACAGCTCTTGTTCACTACACATCACTAAACTCTCTACTGGTCCATTTTAGATCAAGACATAGAATACTGAGCTGTTAGTACTTTCACATTTCTTTTGGGAAAAGACTCAAAGTTTAGACTTGATTGCTTTGTATCTTCTTTCCTATCTATTATTGAGACAGGAAAAAACAGGGTCCCCTAACGATGGACTCAAACATAAGCTTTTATTAAACAATTTTATTAAATTTTATTTGGACAATTTTATTAAAATTTAAAGAAAAATCCCCAGGGCAGGCAAACTGCAAATCTCGGCAGCCGCCCTGGCAAGAGAATGGAGCCATAAAGCCATTGCTGATTAGCCCAGGTGGAGGTTAGACAAGTGGCAAACTAAGAGCCCCATAGTGGGGTGGGCAGAAGGCTTTAGATAAAAAAAAAAAAATAAAGAAACTCAAAATGCTGGGGGAGCCCAGAGTATTGGGTATTTGATTATAATGGTGCAAACCCCCAGATAAAAATGCACATGAGACTTAAGTCACTCTGGGAACATGATTTACTTCCATTGCAACTACCAGAGTGGGCAGCCTACTAGCATATGGTGGAACAGGAGTAGGGGCAAGATGGCGACTGGGGCCCACCCATTTATAGCCAGGGGGTGGGACCTCAGGTATAGGGGAAGAAGTCAGAAGATTGACAGCCTCTGGAGGAAGTGGACATCTGTTTGTCCCTTGGAATTCTGGGAAGCCCAGACCTAACAATGGGGAAAGAGTGCTCAGAAAGAGATAGAAAGAAGATAAGGAAAGGTTATGCTTTCTGAATTCTTCAGCTAAGTGGGCAGACTTATGGAGGAGAGCTACATGTTTGTGGCCCAATCCAGAAGCAACTGGGCTAAAGGGCAGGGATTTCAGTCAGGAAAAGTTCTGCATCTCATTAATGAGCATAAATATTCCATCTCCTTAGCATGGCTTAAGTTGAATCTGCCTTCCTAGGGGTGGTCCTATGACCAGGCAAATGACCCTGCAAAACTGGCAAGCTGGGTCTTCATTCAGGCCAGATATTTCATTAACCAGATTTCTTTAGAGGAGCTTTTTTGCTACTGTGATATTATATTGCTGCAGAGCCAACAAAAAAGAAATCCTCAATATTAATCAGTGCATACATAGAATACTTCCTACTGAATTGCCAAGGTGTTGGTTATCTAGCTACAGTCTGTATTCCTTTAAAATAGAATTTTCTGCTAGGGTCAAGTAGTTAAGCCCCCCAAAACACAAGTTGGAAATTAAAGGTTTTCTTTCATATCCTGAGTAGTTCTTATTTGGCCTTTTGAAAAAATGAATGCAGAAAAGGATAGCTAGCTCTGGTTTGAGAGAAAGAACCTTTGGGAAGGTTTGGCTACAGCTTGACAGAATTAACTTCTGCATTTTAAATTTGATTCATAATTTATATTTGCTATCCCTTCCCAGTTCCTGAGCAAAGTTAAACTAAGAATGAAATATTTTTCTTCCTCTATTATGTGTATTGAAACATCCATATCATGAAATTGAAAGGTCAGAACGTAGCTGGATCTTTATTTTCCATAGGGATGGGTTATTCATGCCAGAGGCAGGCATGGAGTGGGTAGAGGTAAGACACCAGCTGAGAAGAATAAAAACATACTCAGAGGCAGGTTGCAACCATTTTGTAGGTGTGTGGTTTTAAAATTTTAATTAATATTTATTTATTCTTAGCGGAAAGCAGAAAAAGATTTATTCAATGTGGCCACTTTGGAAAGAGAGACATTGAGATCCAGTGAACCACTCACCAGGAAGTGAGGTTAAAGTTTAAATAGAGGGCAAAGGATATGGATATGCATATCTAAGCCTGCAGAGCTACAGCTACCCTTGACCCATCATCCTCTGAACTTTTGTCTCATCCTGTAAGGTGCTCTGACCTGTGCCTAGAACTCTTTCTGGGAGACAAGTTCCATCTCCTCATGCCTCTTCTTCCTTCCAGCATGAGATTCCTGGAAAAATTCCCATTTCTTTGGGGTCCATTGTTTCAATCCCTAGTTTTTGATTGTGTGTGTAGTTTAGAAGAAGAAAAGATATTGGGAGAAAAGGAATACTGAACTTAATCCCTTTTTTTGTTCTTGACATCTAAATGCACAGATTCTCCTGCAAATCATATCCTTATGTGAAAAATTTTATTTCCTGAACATTTTGGTGGGTGGTTAAATTTATAAATTATTTAAAATATAATATATTTATATTCTGGTAATATATAGAATTACCTTGGTAACAGTTGAACATAAAGTTTGAATAAAAGAATAAGGAGACAGAGTAGATTAAGAACTAGATTCTTAAGGCAAATGGGTTATTTTAACACTTTTTTTCTTCCTTCCAAAACACACACAAATGGACATATCCAGGTTTGAGTCCCCAAAAAGCTGTGGAGAGCGGGTGTGGTGGCACAGAGCACACCTTTAATACCAGCACTCGGGAGGCAGAGGCAGGTGGATCTCTGTGAGTTCAAGGCCAGCCTACTCTAAATAGTGAGTTCCAGGCCAGCTTGGGCTATACAGAGACCCTGTCTGGAAAAGACCAAAAAAAAAAAAAAAAAGCTTTTGAGAAATAAAGCAAGAAACATGATAGATATTGTGTCTGTATTTGCAAGTGTGTACAAGTCTAAAAACTTTTTTTGTTGGAAATGACAGAAACAGTCATCTAAACATTTAATTATTTTAAATAAGACTAAAATATATCTAATGTTTTAAAGCATTATAGGCTTTATTTATTTATTTATTTTTTATTTATTTATTTTGAGACAGCATCTTACTAGACAGTCCTGCCTGGCCTAGAATTCGATATGTAGACCAGGCTGGCTTCAAACTCACAGAGATCCACCTGACTCCACCTCCTGCATACACTGCCACACTTGACTTAAAACATTATGGTTTTAAACTGTTGAACTGTAGTGATATTTCATTCCTGGTCTCCATTCTTTTGGTATTATTAAGGTGAGCAATTGGATATCATTATTAAATAAATATGCCTTATTAACTAAAATACTTAGATTATTCACTCATTGCCCCAGGAGACTCATGGTCAGTATCCCCAGCAGCAGTATCTTGTCTGTATTTGGTTAGGTTGTCCTGTGGCATCATCACGTGATTCATGTGTTAGGTCAGCTAATTCTCAGTTGATGCTCAGTGAGGCATTGGGGCTCTGCGGATGTACCTCTGGCGTCACAAAAAGGGAGGCATAGACATCTTCATTCTCTGCCCAGGTTTGAGTTAGAATATTTTCATGTTTGTTTTTCACATATTGGGGTTCTCAGAAGTCTTCTTTTGAAAAAAGTTTTCCTTTACAAAGAAAATGTTTGAAACCCATGGTATAGACATACTTCTTCTTTTCTCTTTTGTGTATCTCTCCTTTTTTTATTAAAAATTTCTCCATGTGTATACCTGAAATGGAAATAGAAGTACCTACAAAATCAGCACCAAAAGCACTGTAATAATTCATAATTGCTGCAGTTATTAATGACATATCATTAATGATGGCTCACTAAGAGATGTAGCAGAGGAACAATAAATTACAGGTTGTGTCTAACTCTATCTCTCCTAATTTTAGAAAGCAGATAGGAAAATAAATGAGAGAATGGTACAATTTCAGGGGACAACTTTGAATCTGTTCTAATTCATCAAAAAAGTTAATCGTTTATGTGATTGGTACTCTAATTATTATTATTGAAATTATTTCAACATCCCTTGTTACTAATGACATCACACTGGTGGAGAATTTTCTGTGGATAGGAGCTGAGAGCAGAAACCCATTGCATTAATTTTAAAACAAGAAATTTCTTGATTGAAATGGATGCATTCTGTGAAGACAGTTTAGATTTTTGAGGTAAAAGTCTTTATATTTTTATCATTATTTTTTTTGGTCTTTTTGAGACAGGGTCTCCCTGTAGTCCTAGCTGTCCTGGAACTCACTCTGTAGACCAGGCTGGGCTTGAACTCACGGAGATCCACCTGCCTCTGCCTCCCAAGTGCTAGGATTAAAGGCATGCACCACCATGCCTGGCTATTTTCATCATAATTTTAACAGAAGAAAATTTACATAATGAGAAAGACATATCCTTGGAAGATGATCAGTGGTTCTGCTTCACTGGGTTGATGGGGACTCCCGTGAAGCCTGAGAACTGTATCCTGGAGGATGCTGGCCTTCATCTAAAGAAGCATATTGGAGGTGGTAGTGAAATTCAGATGCTGGCTATTTATCCAATATGAAACCAAGCAGTCTGTCTGTAGACCACAACTGTCAAAGTGGAGTTCTGTGGATAGTCTATAAGGAAGTGAGATTCATGACAGAATTATCAGTAGCAGAATAAGAACTTGTACAGTTTTTGGATAGTTGGCCAAGATCACAGAGCTTGCTCCAGGAAGGGCTTCTAGATCAGGAGTGACTTACTTAAACTAAAACTGTCACAGACTAACTGGGTGGATTGGTCTGTGGGGCAGTGTAGACGACAATGACAAAGAGAGGCTTTCTGTGATAACCTGAACCACCTCCCATATACGAGCCGGGCTGAGGAAGGATGGGGTCAATAGTTAATTAGTGACATTGTTCAAGGGGGAAAATGCTTCTAGAACTTTAGTCATCAGAATCATGAGTCCCGAAAATTGCATTGGTTGCATTTTCCTCAGTGCAAGCAGAAATTCACATGATCAGGTCAATAAATTTATATGCAGTAATACTGTCACTTCGTAAATCAATACTGCAAAGGAAGGATAAAGATTGAGAAACTGCAAGCCAATCACATTACTAATAGGGACTGTAATTCTTCTGTAGGAATTCTGCTTCCAACCCTGAGGAAAATCACCTCAGATATGTGTTACCAAGTATGACGGGTGCCTCCCGGAGAAGAAAATAGACCACGAGGAGCGAGGAGAGCTTTGACTGAGTATGAATGACTTGGCGTGCCCCTCATCAACATACATGTCAAATGCGGAGGAGTGGTGGTATCGCATTGATCTTAGGATGGTTTCTGCTTATCTGGGACATGTGTGCAGTGGTCTGTTGGGAGTCTGTCTGCCCAGGGTTGCTTCTGGGTGAGGAGAGCTTGGCTGTCCTAACGGCGATGCTTGATTGCCTTTTGCTCTTCATTGTTTTACACTATATTTTGAAGGGTTTGAATTCAGCAACAGATAATGGCCAAAGTGTGTAAGATGATATGCTGTCTGACCCACCTGAGGAACCTGAAGCTGGGACACAGCTTCTTTAGTCACACTTCAAGGGGTTATACCACATCCTTTAGAGTAACAAGTCCAGGAAGCCTGGCCACAGCCTACGCAACCCATAAAAGAGATTGTGGTCAATTACCAAGTTTCCTCTTTTGCCCAAACTTGCAACTCAGGACAAATGAGAGAAGACAAATAGCCTCTCCAAACCAAACATGAACATTCTCTGCATTTGCCACCCTACCTCCCACTTCCTCAAGGCAATGACTTTAGTTGAGAGCGTTCTGAAGCCTTACTTTGCCTTCCCACCTCCATACTTTCCCACCTCTGCCAATGCAAGTGATGGGCTGGTCCCTTGCTATTGCACCCTGGGTCCTGCTTGCTTTCCCCCTATTGCCCCACTTAGTAGTGTATATATTTGCTTCTGTGAAACAATGCTGTTTAACACTAATATGCTAAATTGCCAGTGAACAAAATGGATGCTTCAAAATAGTTAGTGCTTTTAATCATGTGCCCTGGATTATTCAAAAACTGTAGTTAGTTCTATTGAAGCATAATCTATATGGTATACAATTTGCTCACTAAAGTGTATAGTTCAGTTATGTTTAGTATACTTATACCATCATCATAATACAGTTTTAGAAAAACTTCCCCCAAATTTCTAATAACCATATATAGTTGCATCCCTGACTGGCAGACTTGTTCCTCTGTAGCCATCTGATTTTTCTAGACATTTTATGTAAATAACATTATTTAACTTTTAAATAAATTCTCAACCGTTTTTGATAGTGTCTGTAATATTTGATAAATAACACAGCAAAATGTGAGGGCTTCTGTTTCTCTACATCTTTACCATCATTTGTTATGATCTGTCTTTTGAATTGCAGTCATTTTAGTTTTAACTTGTATTTCCATAATGATTCACAATATTTAGCGTCTTTTTATGTGTTTATTAGTCATTTATATACTCATTTGGAAGAATCGTGTTTCCAGTCTGTTAGCTGCCTTCCTCATCACTGTGACAGAATAACTGACAGAAACAATTTAAGGGATAAAGGATGGCTCATGGTTTCAGAGGGTCCATATAGTCCACCATGATGGAGAAAGCATGGTGGAGTTCATAGAGATGAGAGTAAGCATCCGGGACCCTTCCCAGCTTGATGAACCAGGAAGCAAAAAACTCTGCCTTATGTTTTCCAGACAGGCTCCATGTCCAAAGTTTTCCCAACCTCCAAAAACAGCACCACCAGTTGGGGATCCAAGTGTTTAAAAACATGAGCATATGGGGGATATTTCATATCAAGCCATTACATAATCATTTGCATATTTTTTAGTTAGCCTATTTAAACTGATTTTTAAAGAAGTTCTCTATAAAATTTGTATATAAATCCTTTTATCACATATGCTTTGGTATGAGTTTCTTCTAGTTTATATTTCTTTTTTTTTTTTTTTTTTCTTTTTGGAGACAGTGTCTCATGTGGCATCAAACTTGCTGTGTAGCTGAGGATGACCTTGAAATATGGATCCTCCAGCCTTCACCTCTAGAGTGTTAGAATTATAGACATGTCCTACTGTGCATTTTTTCAACTTTAAAAAGAGTTTTGGTGAGGTTCAGTTTCTCTTGTTTTTTTCTCATAGACCATGCTTTTACTGTCATTTACAAAATTATCGCCTAATTCAAAACTATAAAAATTTTCTTATGTTTTTATTAATATGAAACTAAGTTCAAGTCTAGCTTGGTTGCTAGACATAATGCCCCCCCCCAAACAAAACAAAACAAAACAAAAAAATCCCCACTATTTTTTATAGTTTTAGCCCTTGTATTTAAAGCCTGAAACCATTATGGATTGTTTTCAGTTTATGGCGTGAAGCCGGATTCTATGCTCTTTGGTTGTGTATGGGTATCTAACTGGCTCAGCTCATTTATTGAAAAGACTATCGTTTTCCACATTGATTTGCCTTGGCACTTTTGTAGGAGATCATTTGGCTGTAAATGTGATGATTTATTTCTAGTTGTTTTGCTCTGTTCCATTGATATATGCCATGTTACCTTGATTACCAAAACTCATAAGAAGTTTTAAAATCAGGTAGATATAATACTTAGAATAATTTTAAGAGATTCTCAACCATTTCCCAAAGTGTCTATGCCATTTATATTTTATTTATTTTATTTTTTCCTTAATTTTATTGAGCTTTTGTGCATTTTATACAGTATTTCTTAATCAAGTTTATGCCCTTCCCCCATCCATGCACCACGCCCCTACTGCCTTACATGCTAAGTATAGTCTTGTATCTTTTTCTCAAGTTTTTTTTTTTTTTTAACTTTTTTGATGCAGAAGTTTACCGTTTGGGTAAGTTCTTTGAGCAAGTCATTTTGTTGCTGCTGTTCCCTTTAAATTTTTTTTTTCCCCTCCAAAAAGTTCTGGGATCACCAGCTCCATCTTAGAATCTTGAGTGCTGGGTTCACGGGCTCCATCTCAGCGTCTTGAGTGCTGGGGTCTATACCATTTTATGAACAATCCAGCAAAGTATCAATTACTGTACTGGTTACTTTTCTCATTGTTGTGACTTAGTGCCTAACAGACAACTTGAAAGAGAAAGCAGTTTACGTAGCTATTGGTTTCCAAGGTTTTAGACCATCCTGGTAGGGAGGCCACGTGGACTAGGATTGTTCAACTCATTGCAGACAGGAAGCAGAGAGAGGGATTACAAGAAGGTTCCAGGGCAATATATAACACCCAAATACATACCCAAAGTGACTATTTACAAACCACCTCCCAATAATGCCATACTATGAATCCATTAGGGCCCTGAACCATTCGCTATGACAGAGCCTTCATTATCTAATAGTGTTTGGAATCACTATCATAGGTACCACCTTGAGGTGTGCTTTTTTATCTTCTAGGTGGTTTTCAATTCAATCAGTAATTATCATCACATCATACAGTGTGTTTGCTGTCATAATAGTCTGGGCTATTCTAGGCCTTGTTCATGCATTTCCATTTGAGTTCGAGTCCATTTATCTAATTGTCCTGCATCCTCCATGCTGCTTTGGTGAGCAGATGCAGGGCCTAGAGGTTCAGCTAGCAGAGCAGTGGAAGTGGCTTAAGTGTGCAAGAGCAATCTCAGGAAACTTGGTGTGGATCTTTTGCGCTTGCTGGAGTGGATGCTATAATAAAGTAATGGCCACTACTTTGAATACCTTACAATTCAGTGGCAGTAAGAGTAGGAAGATGGTATGGTTATTGTATGTACTATATAAATGAAGAAACTTCAGTTTAGAGTGGCTAAGTAACTTGCATTGTAAACCAGTGCTGGAGTTATGATTCAAACTCAGGACACCAGACCTCAGAACACTGTGCCTACCAGCTTCTCTAGGAATAGTGAAGAGAGAGGAAGATATGTAAGAAGAGAGACTGGCCAGGTGGTGGTGTACGCCTTTAATCCTAGTACTCGGGAGACAGGCAGGTGGATCTTTGTGAGTTCAAGGCCAGCCTGGTCTACAGAGTGAGTTTCAGGCCAGCTGGGGCTATGCGGAGACCCTGTCTTAAAAAGACAGAGAGAGAGAGAAAGAAAGAAAGAGAGAGAGAGAGAGAGAGAGAGAGAGAGAGAGAGCTCTCAGAGTTCAGATTTGCCATTTAGTATGGATTAATAAAACATGTCATCAACTAAAAATTTACCTAAAATCTGCTGAGTTCATTGATAAACTAACAGCACTAGGAGTCAAAATCACGTAACAAAGTAAAGATCTAATATTCAGTAAAGAATTAATAAATTAGGCCAGAGACCAGAGGTGTGCTTGCTGGGTTAGCTCCTGGCTGACCTATGGAAACCTGGGTTTTAGGCATGTTCCCACCCATTACTTGATAAGAAGAATTATTGTAGCTACATTGCAAAAACAATGTTTGTGCTGAATGCTGTGTTCCTCCTGGGACCCTGGAAACTTGGTTCGTGCTCAGCACAGGTGTCTAGATTAACAGCTTCCAACAAAACACTGAGCTTCTAATGAGCTTTGCCAATTTTGCATTGTATTCTTTGTAATAATAAATCTAAGCTGAGAGAATGATTACATGAAGAGTATGTGATCCCTCCTAATAATGAATAAAATGGGGTCATGCTGGGGCCTCCCACCATCATTAATTATGTAGGATTTTTAACAGAGAACAGGATTTCATTGAAGCCACAGTCTGGTGTAGGTTCAAGGTTGTAATAGAGACAGGTTATAGTTGGTTGAGATTGATATATTCACAAAAACTAAAGAACATAGAGAATTAAAATGTGAATTGACAATAGATGAAGTAACACTGAAGTTATGAATGTATGAAAATTCTTAGTAGATTATTTATAAAGTAAACAAGATGAGAACTCAGAAAATGCAAGTGAGAAAAAAAAGAAACCACTTGTAGTAGTTGCAATTGGACACGGACACTACAAAGTAAAGTTGGGCACATGGCTATACAAATGAAAGTTTTTTAAAAATTTTTATTTATTTTTGTATGTGTATGAATGTACTGTCTGCATGCAGGTTTGTGTACCCGTGTCTGTGCAATGCTGTGGAGGTCAGAAGAGGCTCATCGGATTTCCCTGGAACTGGAGTTAAAGACGGTTCTCAGCCATTGTGTGGGTGCTGGGGATTGAACCCGGCTCCTCTGCAAGAGCAGTCAGTGCTTTTAACCACTAGGCCATCTCTCCAGCCCCTCAAATGAAAGTATTTTTATGATCCTTAATATTACTCGTATGTAGAGATAGAAGAAGGAAGACCCTTATATAAATAAGAAAAGAATACTTTAGTGGTCATTTACGACATTCACTGCAGCATCAAAGGACTGAGTAAGAAGACACACTGTGTGACAGAGGAAACATACACACTTTACAGTCTGGGCTGTGTGGATAGCACAGTGGTTAAAGGCTGAGGATAAGAACCACAAGAAACAGTCAAGTGCAGAGTGCCATTCTTATTTTATACGCTTTCAGCGAAGGAGAGGAACATTCAAATCTATACTGTTTTTTAAAATTTTTATTTAAGAATGAATTATAAGGATGAAATGAGCTATTGTATGTGAATCCACAAATTCCCAAACAAATGTAATAGTTATTCTGTAAAATAGAATATTCTCATCTAGCCAATTTTACTTATTTTTCTGCTGTATATAAAAATTACAAGGTTCCTTCAAGATATGATAAAAAATTTGGGGCACTTGGTATGAGAATGCCACTTGTCTTTGGGTCTGACACAGTTGTCACAGAAAACAGTTTTTTTTAATAAAGCTTAATATTGGGGCTGGAGAGATGGCCTAGCTGTTGAGAGCGCCAACCGCTCTTACAGAGGACCCGGGTTCAATCCCCAGCACCCACATGGCGGCCGAGAGCCGTCTGAAACTCCAATTCCAGGAGAACTCCAGCTCCAGGGGAATCCGAGACCCTCTTCTGACCTCCGCGGCATTGCATGACACGGTGCACAGACTTGCATGCAGACAGTACATTGATACACATACAGAAATAAAAAAAAATAAAGCTTAATATTTTCAGGAAGGACTCAAGATTAGCTGAATATTAAAGAAATTGATTATGCGTTCTCATTTTGGTTCAAAAATCTTAGAAATTGAGGATCAGGAGGTTGGGAATTTGGGTCAGTTCCAGGATTTTATATGTAGTAGTGACATCTTTGCAGATCATTGGGAACCAAAACTTTCAATGAATGGAACAGAAAAATGTCTTGAAAAAAACCACGATGCACATGAGACAAATGATTAATAAACCTGAGCAGGAATGTCAGATGATAGACTTTTCTGGTAGGATTATGTGATCCAGTTTATAAAGAAATAAGTGATTTTTGATATATTGTGTTTGCTTGTAAGTGAACACAATAGATTTTAGTGCTAAATGGCAAATCAGAACCCAGAGAGGTTTTCACCTCTTATTTAACTCTTTTTAAAATGTATTTATTTTTATTTTATGTATATGAGTGTTATGTCTGCATGTGTGTGTCATGCAATGCCTTTGCAAGAAAGGAGAGATCACTGGATCCCCTGGAGCTGGTGGTTGTGTGGGTGCTGGGATTTGAACCCAGGTCTTCTGCAAGAGTAGCCAGTGCTCTTAACCACTGAGTCATCTCTCCAGCCTCCTGATTCAACTCCTTAACAGACTTGTGTTTAAGTAAAATATTTCCTCAGTAAAATGTACTGGAAGATTCTGGAAAGGAAGTTCAATTCCTATTTCTACATTCTCTGCTAGTATCTTTGCCTCTACCAAAGAATCGTTTTTCTTTATTCTCTGAATTTTTTCTTTTCCCTTTAAATATAAAAGTGCTTCTTTAACATCAGGCAAACTGATAAAATTTATCTTCAAATGTTTCATCAAGAGGTATAGTAAAAAGCCTAGGATTTACTCCCTTTTACTGGACAACATTATTTTGCTATTTGAATAATCAGAAAATAGTTGAAAATGTTAAATAAATAATGTAACTTTGCAAAAAGAGTGCTGGTAGAAATTATCTTCTGTATAAACATTGATAGTTTATACAGAATAGAGCAGTTCCTTTTTTAAATTTTTTTAATTGAATTTTTGTGTATTTCATATATAACATGTCAATGAGTCTTTTTTTGGGGGCGGTCTTTTTGAGACAGGGTCTCCCTGTAGCCCCAGCTGATCCACCTGCCTCTGCCTCTGCCTCCCAAGTGCTAGGATTAAAGGCGCACACCCGGCCATGTCAATGAGTCTTAATCACCTTTCTACTCTCTTCTTCATTGGCACCCTCCCACAGCCCCCCACCTCACTGGAATTAATTATTCTGTCATTTTTGTTAAGGCCTACTGTGCCAAATTAATCTCCCTGGCCATTCCTTACTGCATTTCCTGATTTTTTTATAAATGTATTTTTATTTTTTTAACAAATCTAGACTCGTGTCCCCCCCCCCATTCCCCCACCCCACCAGAGCTCATGCATTCTGCCAAACATGCCTTTCATCTCTCAGCCTTTCTCAATATTCTCCATGAAGAAGTTGAGGTACGAACATATGATGCACTGAAGATGATTATGAGTGACAGAAAAGTGATGCTAAGGGCAAGGAGGTTTTTGCTAACAAAACCTTCAAGAGAAAAGTTGTACTTTCTGAGATTGCTTACTAGAAATCTTAGTAATAGAAAGAGGCTGTCTTATTTTTCTCACATTGTTACTTTAAAAAAATAGTTAATCCATAGGGCTGGAGAGATGGCTCAGCAGTTAAGAGCACTGGCTGCTCTGGCAGAGGACTCAGATTCGATGCCCAGTACTCACATGGCAGCTAACAACCACTTGTTAATTCCAGTTCCAGGGGATCTGACACCCTCTTCTGATGTCCATGTGCATTGCATGACGTGGGTACACTTGCACACACACAGGTAATATACATAAAATAAAGATAATAAAAAATTAATCCACATATTTATTAGCACTGAAGAATTTAACAAGGTGTAATGCTTTTAAAACATTTAAATCATATTTTAACATTGGGGAGCACCTTAAATATAACAGACATTCAATCAAGTTGGAGCTAATGATGTAGCATTAGTTTACTTTCTGAAAGTCAGAAAAAATTACAATGCACATAAATGTCCATATTTTATATGATACAAACATAAATTTTATATCAGAAAAGGTAAGTGGAATGCATTTACTTGGTGTATTAGAGTGTGCTTATGTTTGATAGGAGGGCAAAGCAAATAACTTCAGGGTTAAGGCAAAGCATGAATGGAAAAGTAATTTCTTTAAGCAGAAATAAAATAACCAACCCTCCAAGCGTACTGTTTTTTCATGTCATAAGGGCTGAGATTGGGGCGAACGGTGAAACTACAGCAATATAGTCTGGACACTCATTTGATCAACTTGACTGAACATACAAGCCCTCCCTGCTGGATGGTGGGAATCATGGGCTGTGTGGGTTTGGGCACAACTGCTTGCAAACTAGTTTTACATGAAGGATGCTTGTACTCATAAATTATCATTTATTGTTAAAAAATGAAAAAAAACTGAGTGAAAGATGCAGGACTGTTATGGCAGAATGCATGATCTGGGATGGGGTGGGGTGGGTTGGGGGGAAGGGAAAGGGAAATATACCTGAACTGAATTGGAAAATGATGTATGAAATACACAAAGCATCAATAAAAAAAATGAAAATTATAAAAAGAAAACTGAAAAAAAGAAAGTCAGAAAAAATTACAATGCACATAAATGTCCATATTTTATATGATACCAACATAAATTTTATATCAGAAAAGGTAAGTGGAACGCATTTACTCGGTGTATTAGAGTGTGCTTATGTTTGATAGGAGGGCAAAGCAAATAACTTCAGGGTTAAGGCAAAGCATGAATGGAAAAGTAATTTCTTCAAGCAGAAATAAAATAACCAACCCTCCAAGCGTACTGTTTTTTCATGTCATAAGTAAATTCAAAATGGATGCAAACAAAAGTCATTAAGTAAAAAATAGGCAGTCACTGTGGACTCTGCAATTTTCTTGATTTTTTTCTTACTTATTGGCCTTCAATGTCATTCAGTGAGGAATTGCAGAAATGTGAAGTTTGAAAAAGTTGAGTAATTTTTATCTAATTGCACATCAGTAGTAAAAATGTATCAGTATATTAATAACTTTTAATGTTTCCTTTATTTTTATGTGGTGCTGGGTCTGAAACTCAGGGTCTTGTGCATGTGAGACAATCCTCACTGAGCTACTGCCCCAGCTCTAATAGGCATTCCTTGAGTTTACATATATATGTCTATACATTAATAAGTATACATATAAATGCAATACAGTAAGTACTTACATAGATCATAGAAAAGACTCAGGGTAAAATTTAATCATGCAGGTATATAAATTCTATATAATTTCACTGTATATTATATTAAATAAGTAGAAGTGAGTCCTACTCTGTTTGTTATAGGTGCAAGAAACTGTCAGTCTGAACTTTTGATGTCGGTGCTCTCTGTTTCAATAGCGAGTATGCAGTTGATAACCGTTAAGAGCTGAAAGGTCACTGATTCTCTCAGCACTGAATGTTAATTTTTGACATCATCTTGCCAGGGAAAGAAAATGTGACATGAATGATTGAGGTAGAAGGATTGAAAAAGATGTTCCTGGGCTGGAGAGATGGCCTAGCGGTTAAGAGCGCCGACTGCTCTTGCAGAGGACCCGGGTTCGATCCCCAGCACCCACATGGCGGCTGAGAACCGTCTGAAACTCCAATTCCAGGAGAACTCCAGTTCCAGGGGAATCCGAGACCCTCTTCTGACCTCCGCGGCATTGCACGACACGGGTGCACAAACTTACATGCAGACAGTACATTCATACACATACAGAAATAAATAAAAGAATAAAAAATAAAATTAAAAAAAAAAGAAAAAGATGTTCCTTAGGAAAGTGATACCTGTTTTACATTGGCAACTGCTAACTCTATGTTGTCCTTTAACATTTGTGCTGATACTTTGACAATTAGTAGGTTTTACTTTAAAACAATCCTGTCTCTGGATAGTTACACTAACACGTGACCTCCTCCCTTGCGTGTGGGATTTTCCCTAGAGAATTCTCCCTAGAGAATTCCTTCTAATGAACACCGAGGAAAAAGTTGTTGCCATTGGTGTTTTGTACTCTCTCCCACTCACTTGCCTGCTGCCATGTTGTGAGGTGCTCTGTGGAGAGGCCCATGTGGCAGTGAACTGAGCTGATCTCCAACCCTGAGAAACTGAGACCTGAATAACAGGTCTAATGATAGGAGCCGAATCTTGCCAACAACGTACAAATGAGCTCAGGGGTAGGTTGTTCCTAGTTGGACCTTTACATTGCTGAGCCTCAGTAGATGCTCAGAGCCAGCGGACCTGGCTAAGATGTGCTGGGATACAGAACCCAGAAACTTGTGAGATAATGTGTGCTGTTTTAAGCCATCAATATTTTGGGGTTATTTGTTTACACAGCAAAAGAGGTACCTAAAACAATGGATAAATTGAATTAAGTAATTATGTATTGGTTTGTGTAACCATGCAGTTTTGTTAATTTAAATCTAATAATCTGAGACACGATATATAATATAAACTCCCTGAGTT
The DNA here is from genome assembly GCA_009823505.1 of Rhizomys pruinosus. Lineage (NCBI taxonomy): Eukaryota > Metazoa > Chordata > Mammalia > Rodentia > Spalacidae > Rhizomys > Rhizomys pruinosus. The sequence goes on from VZQC01003392.1 coordinate 650,686, forward strand.
TAAAACATGTTATAAAATGTCAACACACACTATTTTTCTAATAATCTTCCTTTCATTTCATTCTCTGACTCTATACCAAGACTGGGATTCTTTTTTTTTTTCTTGTTTTACTTAGAGACAGAACTGATATTCAGATGTCTTTTATACTTAATTGCTCATTTTCCAAGTGATAAAAATAAAGTAAGTTGACAAAAACACTTTGAGGCTCATATCTGTGGCTGTGTCATGTCAATCATCATAACATTTGGTGAAGATTTGTGATCCATTAGTGAAAAAATTATACCCCATAGGGTGGGTGGTTTTGGCCAAGCACATCCTTGAAGTGAGCTGCCTGGGTATAAAGCAGTCACGACTGATCATATCACACAAGAGATTGGGGACTGGCACTGTCAAATGTGATGTACCAGATGGAGGTTGTCAAAGGGAATTTTCTTTGAACTTACATGAGACTAATTTTTCCACTGCTTCCTCTTACTCTTCTTGTTAATTCAAAAAGGAATTTTATGAAAAGGTAGAGATCTAGAGAGTGTCATTAAAGATATTGTGGGAAAATATAGATATGGTAATCCATGTCTATAGTGGCAAAACCCATGAGTTACGTGTCAGCCTGGGCTATGTAGCATATTAAAGGGCAGCTTGGGGTATACCAAATAACTTCTTTTCTTAGAACTTGGGTTAACAGGTCCATTTTGTGAACATTTGTAGCATGCTGGAGTTATTTTGTTAAGGCTTTTTATTTTTTTAGACAGGGTCAGATCCCAGAGATCTGCCTGCTTCTGCCTTCTCAGTGCTGGAATTAAAGGTGTGTGCCACTGCACCAAACTTGGTCTCCATCTTTTGATGAACACAGCAGATTCTGAATAATCCAGCTGCAGGCTTAAGGGCAGCACTTGGGTAGCAATGACTCTTTGCTTCTGTGCCTGTGTTTATGGCTTTCTAATGAAGCGTTGTGGCCAGACATAGAGGCCAAGCTCAGCTTATCTCATGGTTTGGTTCACTGACTGTTCTGAGAAAGAGGTTTAGGGAGGAGGAAGTTAAATTTGACAGGAAACTCCAGCCAATTTCAGATTGGGTTGTTTGAACAAAGGACTGATTGATTTTATTTTATTTTTATTAATTTTTTAGTTGCATGCGAATCAATGGGTTTCATTATGACGTCATCTGCACACGTTACTGTCCATATCACATTCAGCCCTTCCATTGTGCCTTTCTCTGCCCCTCGTTCCCCTAAATTCTTCTCCTTTTGCTTTCATTAGTTTTAGATGTATCTTTCTGCTGGATCAATGAAATGCTGGTCAAGGAACAACAGAAAAAATAAAATAGTTTGCTCATGAAGGTTGATTGACCATCACGATAATGGTTAGTAGCTCCGTAGTTGAATGTTATAAATATTTTGTTTTCATTTTGAGACAGGGTCTCCCTATAACCCCACCTGGCCTGGAACTTGCCATGTAGACCAGGCTGGCCTTTATTTCACAGAGATTCACCTGCCTCTGTCTCCTGAGTGCTGGGATCAAGGGTGTACGCCACCTCAACCAGCTTTTATAAATATTTTAACATTATGCTATGGGCAATTGGTCAAACACAGCCTATTAAGCCATGAGTCAAATTTACTTACTTTCTGGGAATTTGCTGTTCTCCTTTGAGAGAAATTGACCTTGATTATCCATTATTTGCTCAGATTACTTGTAATCAGTCAGGTGTAGCAAGTTATTTGGTATCTAGATGCAAGCCATCTTGACAGAATCTGATTCCTAAAGAGGCTTCCAGGTTCCTGCTTTGGGGCATCCTTACGAAATGGTTTTGAACATTACACAGGGGACAAGGCATGTGCTTAAAGCAATTTGAGAAGAGTGGAAGAAAAGGACAGAATATTGTCTTCATGTATTAAATGTTAGGCTGATCGCCTTACTTTAAAGTCACATGCAGTAGATGTAAAAACACAGTTACTTTCTGCCTCAGAGCATTTGCTCTTGTTGGCCCTTTTGCTTGAAATTTCCATGTAATGTTTATGTGTCATTCAAGATTCATCGCAGCTGCTGTCTGGGGAAGATGATTTTGAGCCTTAGATCTCTCTCAACCCTGAGCACATTAATTCTTCTATTCTGTGTTCACATGCCCTGCTTCCTTATCCTCACACTTTTCAAATAGTGCCATAGAATTGATTTGTTTATGTGACATATCTGACTCCTGACATTGTAACATTTGCGGTCAGGAACCATATACCCCATTTAACACTGTAGTCTGCACAACAAAGGTAGGGCTATTGGCTATAGGTCATTCTTTTCAAAAAAAATTTTATTTTTATTTTTATGTGTGAGTGTATTGCCTGCATTTATGTAAGTGCACCTCTGTTGTGCAATGCTGGTGAAGGTCAGAAGGGCTCTAGCCACCATGTGGGTGCCAGGAACCAAACTGGGTCCTTTGTAAGAATAGCCAGTTCTCTCAACTGCTGAGCTCTCTCTGTAACCCTATCCTTATATAAATTCTATACTGAGGAACATGGTGCGCTTCCATTTTGGAAGCGCATTCTACAAATTTCTTATCCTTTCATATCATAATTTTTTTGTTATTTTAATATACTTTGAAAAAGGTTTAGAGGCAAAATAATGGGCTGTCAAATGTGCAGCCTCTCAACTCCTACAAGCTGTGAACATGTTTGGTTATGCAGAGAAGGGAATTAAGGGTGCAGGAAGTATGGTTGGTAATCAGTGATCTTAAGATGGGTGTAACCTGAGCTACCCAAGTGGACCCCGTTTAGTTACAGAGGTCTTTAGCAGTAGGAGAGGTAGAAGAAGGGCCAGTGTCAGAGATTTGAAAATCAGAGCCCAGTGCTGACCCCTGAGGACTGACTATGTGACAGGGAGGTCCTTGGGACATGGGTAAGCTAAAGAAATGGATCCTCCAGAGTGTATGGAATGGAATGGTTTTCACCTTCTGCACTGAGAGCTGTGTAAACTTCCAACCCACACAACTTGGCTAATAAAATGAGTTTTAAGCCACTGAGTTTGCGATAATCTGTAAGGACAATAGAAAGCTTCTGCTGAGTAGTATGGACTGCAGTGTGATTAGAAAGAAGACCTGTACCTTCTTGCTTTGTTATTCATTCATTCAGTAACTTATAGGAAATGACTGTGCCATTCAACACCTTTAGTTATGATGTAAGGGGAGCTGCTTTGGGTGAAAGAATGTCTTTTTGATATAGTAATGCTTTATGTTTCATAGTCCATATGATTTAAGAAACAAAGGGATAGGACTCCAGAGTCGCACACAGACTCTATGCTGTTCTCTACCTCAAACATGAAGGATTGGGCAAATTAAATATTTAGGTAAAAACATAACAAAATTCTTGGGATGGAGAGATGGGCTTAGCAGTTAAGAGCCTGTAAGGCTCTTGCAGAAAATCCAAGTTTTGATCCCAGCATCTGTGTTGGGCAGTTGACACACCTCCCCAATCAAAAATAAAAATAAATCTTAAAAATATATTAGATTAAAAACTCTTCGAGAAGATCAAGAAGAAATTTATGTTTCTTCCTTCCTCCTTTTCTTCCTTCCTTCTTTCCTTCTTTCACTATCAATCAAACCTAGGGCCTTGTGTGTGGCATGCTTTCTCATTTGAGTAAATTAAGGTGCAATTAAAAGAATAAAATTTAGCCAGGCGTGGTGGCACATACCTTTTATCCCAGCACTTAGCTGGCAGAGACAATTGGATCTCTGTGAGTTCAAGGCCAGCCTGGTCTACATTGTGAGTTCCAGGCCAGCTGGGGCTACAGGGAGACCCTGACTCAAAAAAAAAAAAAAAAAAAAAAAGACACACAAAGAAGACCAGGAAACTATTTGGTCTTTCAGTCTTTTCATTGTGTTCAGCCTTCAGTGTGTCCTGACACTTCATCTGAAAAATTCATGCTTGAGAGCTTCACAACTCAATTATTATTATTTTTTTATTAATTTTATTTATTTCCGTATGTGTATGAATGTACTGTCTGCATGCAAGTTTGTGCACCTGTGTCGTGCAATGCCGCGGAGGTCAGAAGAGGGTTTCTCGGATTTCCCTGGAACTGGAGTTCTCCTGGAATCGGAGTTTCAGACGGTTCTTGGCCTCCATGTGGGTGCTGGGGATCGAACCCGGGTCCTCTGTAAGAGCGGTCGACGCTTTTAACCGCTAGGCCATCTCTCCAGCCCCACAACTCAATTATTAAGAATGGCAAACCCTTTATGTTTTAAGGAAGTTTATGATTTTGTGTGGGGCTGGATTCATAGCTGTCTTTGGCTAAGAGAAAACATGTCAGTGAGTCAGAGACATTTGCAGTCATCAAAGATGTGACTGCGTAGAGCAGGAAAATACATTTGGGGTAAAATTTGTGAGAAATTTACTGAAATTATATGAATCAATATGTATGTTTACTATTGTGAAAAACCACTACCACAAAGAAAAATTATGGAACAAAATAGAAAAAACAAATTGTGCAAAAATCTCATTTTATTTCCATGATTCGACACCTCTGATTACTTAGTATATATCTTCCACATAGACATGTACAGAATTTGAACAGAACTTTGGTCGTATATAATTTTGGCTATGTTAAGCTTGATTTTTTGAGTGAACAAAACTTGATACAACATTTAATCTTAATAATGATCATCATCCTCACTTGCCGCACTGGTATTTCACTATTTGAAGGAACAAGATTTGTCACCACAGGACAGCTGCAAATATGAACCCACAGCCCTTGCAATAGCATGTACAAGACCTGGGTAAGCTCAAGTGAGACAAAACCAAGCATGGAGAGGAGAGGTAGACAAGTAACCCTGGTTCTAGCTGAGGATTTTTTGAGAGAGGGAGACTCAGTTTTCTTTACCAGTGTGGTGCTTGGTAGTTTGGCCAGATGCCAAAAGATAGACTCATACTCAGGACCACTTGGGAAGCACAGATTAGACTTGGTAAGCCTTTTAAAAAAGAAAAATAATAATAGAGGACATGAAATCAGGGGTGAGTATATGGTGGAGGTGGAGATGGTAGAGTGTCTGAATGTGATCAGAATACATTATAAATTTTTGAAGAATCAGTAAAAATATTTTAAATAATTGACAATTATATATGACACACACAATTGTTGCAAATAGGACTCATTCTCTATCACATTTGAAATATAACAAGAAAATAAAAGAACCGTGATTTATTTAATTACATGTCATTAATGGCCATCTGTTGCTAGGCAATGCTAAAATTAATCTCTTGGCTTACAATATTTTTGAGACTTTGTAAATGTTGTTTTTCCTTTAGGATACTATCCTAAAAATAGGAAATAGATATACACTTTAAAGTGTTTTGATCTGATCTGCTATACATTTTTTTTTTATCAAATGAACATTTCTGTTACCTGCAAATGACATTTTCAGGCTCCTTTTTGTTATTTGATCCCTTTATTCTTGGTAATTTAAGCAGCACTTATTTCACAGGTCAAGGTGTGTCTTGGATGACCACTAGAGGTCATCTAAGAAATTAAATTTCCCACCTGAGGCTCAGATTTTCAGTCAGGGGTTGACCTTCATGTAAATCAAAGAGAGAGAGAGTCTTGAGTTAATGCTTCCTAACTCTACTAACATTTAATGTTAAAGTCACATCTCCTTTGTCCTCTACAGCACTAACTGTAAAAAACCATGCCTTCATGTCTTCGGAAGCCTCAGCAGCAGCCAACCGAACTTTCTCTGGGCTTGTGGCCTTTGGCCTAAATTCTCTTTTTATTTTTCTTGAGTTAGCTTAGGTCAAACAGCAAATCTAAGAAACCTTAGAGTCAAGGTACTTTTGTAAGTTGTTTTGAGCTAAGGGAGTAACTGTCTTTGCCACCATATTCTTCTCATGCCTCTACAAAACACAGATTACATAGGAATGTACTAGAGTTTAAGCAAATTGGCATCTCTTTGTTTATACACTATGCTTCCACGGAGTGTTATCATTCCATTGTTCTTGAGGACCACAGTAATTATATGTTATAACCATTTAGCAACGCTCTAAAATTAGAATTATACTTTGCATAGGGAATAAGGGAGAAAATTGCAAGACAAACGCCAAATACAGACGTTCTTTGACTTATGATGGGATCACAGCCTCAGAAATCTATTGTAAGTTGAATATATTGTAAATCAAGTGTGTTAAATACATCTAACCACCAGAATAGCCCAGTTTAGCCTAATCTTCCTTAAGTCTGCTTAGGACACTTGACATCAGCTTGCATTGGGAAAAATCAGCTGACACAAAGTCCATTTTGTAACAAAAGATTGTCTCATAATTTATTGACGTATATATGGGAAACACATAGCAAATGGTTGAATTGTGTAAAGCTGAAAAATTGTAAATTGAATAATCACAATTTAAAGACCATTTGTGAGTCAAATTTCAAAAGTGTTTTGCTCTGAAAACCCTGCAATGTTCTCTTTGCCCATAGGCTGAAGCTGCTGTGCACCATCTGTGATACTTTACTTTCTCTGTCAACTTGCCTGGGCCACGGGATGCCGAGCCTTCGAATTAATGTTACTTCTGGGTGTGTTTTTGAGGGTATTCCTAGAAGAAAGAAGCATTTCAGTTGGTGAATGGAGTGGAGGCACTTTAACTTCTCCCAACTGAATTAGGCCTCATCCTATCCTTCACGGATCCAAACCCAACCAAAAGTGGAAGTAGATGAAGATGGGATTTTGTTCCCATGTGTTAGACTGTGTGAGCTGGGCCCTTACTCTTCTTCCTCTGGTATGCTTGGTTCTCAGCGTTCAGTCTTCATCTGGAGTCCATGTCTTTAATCTTCCAGCTGTTAGGCTTTGGTCAACAACACCTGCTTTTCTGCAATGGAGGATCCTGGGATTCTCAGCTTTCATAATCACATGACTCAATATTTTATAATCTATCCATGTATAGATAAAATATAGATAGCTATTAACTACTTATCTATAGTCTATCTCTCTGTCTATATATCATTTGTGTATCCATCTTGTATCTCTTATTGGTTTCATTTTTTTAGTGAACCTTGACTAAAATGCCATGTAAATACATACTTGGGGGCTGGAGAGATAGCCTAGCGGTTAAGAGCACCGACTGCTCTTGCAGAGGACCCGGGTTCGATCTCCAGCACCCACATGGTGGCTGAGAACAGTCTGTAACTCCAATTCCAGGAGAACTCCAGTTCCAGGGGAATCTGAGACCCTCTTCTGACTTCCACGGCATTGCACGACACGGGTGCACAAACCTACATGCAGACAGTACACTCATACACATATAAAAAAGATAAATAAAATAAAAAAATACATACTTGGTATATATATCATCATAGTCTGTATTTTGATCATTGAGGTAGTCACCCATACATCAAGCAATTTGTTTTTATCAAGGCAAATTAACTTATTTATTTGAATTTTATACATAAAATGAATTCTATGACTTTTGAGAAACCTTTTTTGCATGAGTGTGTATGTATATATGTGGTATATGTGCACATGTATACATCTTTGCATGTATGAAGACCAGAGAGGATGTTGAGTGTCCTGCTATAACACGTTATACCTTATTTCTTTTAGACACAGTCCCAGACTGAAACTGGAGCTAGGATGGTGGCCACCAAGCCCAGCAGCTCTTCTGTCTCTGATCCTATAGTACATTTGGCATTTTTTTTATATGGCTCCTCATGTTTGCATAGTAAATGCTTTTACCTACTGAGCCACCTCTCAGGTCTCCCATAAATTTTATTACAGGCACTTTTAAAAGTCACACACATATACACTTGACTTATTATTTGCTATTATTTTTATTAAGACAGGATCTTGCTACGTAGCCTCAGATGGCCTTGAAATCACAGTAATCCTCCTGCTTCAGCCTTCCCATTCTTGAGAGTATAGGCAGTCTACACCTTGCCTGACTTATATATCATTTTTTAAAATTAAGGACTTATGCCTGTTTGAGCTAAGCTAAGGTCTTTATTTTGCTTCAGTGAATCAAGTTCAAGAGACTTTGGCATTTACTCTGCTGTGGTTTGGATGTTGTTTGTCTCTCAAAAGTTCATGTGTTGAGAGCTTGGTCCTCAGTGTGATGATAGAAATTTTAAGAGCTGAGGCTTAATGGAATTCCCTTATTTGTAATGGTTAATATTGATTGTCAACTTGACAGAGTCTAGACTCAGCTAGAAGACAAGCCTCTGAGATTATCCAGACCAGGTTAACTGAGGTGGAGCCCAGCAAAGGATTTTTTTTTTTTTTGTCTTTTTTGAGACAGGGTCTCCCTGTAGCCCTAGCTGGCCTGGAGCTCACTCTGTAGACCAGGCTGGCCTTGAGCTCACAGAGATCAGTCTGCCTTTGCCTTCTGAGTGCTGGGATTAAAAGTGTTCATCACCATGTCAAGCTGTGGAGAGACCTGTATTATTTTATCTTATTTTATTTATTTTTTTGGTATTCTTGTGACAGGGTCTCCCTGTAGTCCCAGCTGGCCTGGAGGTCACTCTGTAGACCAGGCTGGCCTTGAACTCACAGAGATCTGCCTGCCTCTGTCTCCCCAGTGCTGGGATTAAAGGCATGTGCCACCATGCCCGGCCCAGAGAGACCCATTTTAACCATGGGTGGTGCCATTCAATGGGCTGGTTATTGGGCTAAGTAAAAAGGAGAAAGTGAACTGACTGCTAGCATTTATTGCTCTTTGCTTCCTGACTGTTGATGCAATGTGAGCAGCTGCCACACCTTCCCTGAATGATGGACTGTATCTCCTGGAACTGTGAACTACAATAAACCCTTCCTTCCTTCCTTATGCTGCTTTTGTCAGGTAGTTTGTTGAATCAAGAAGATAGATTAGTAACTGTGAATTAGGTCACCAGGGGTGCTGTCCTCAGACTGGAATATTGGTCTCTGGGAACAGGTTCTCATAAAAGCAATTTGTTATGAAAGCCTGAGCCTAGTCCCTAATTCCCTCTTTGGTTTCTTATTAGGTGGTCTCCCATCCCCCACTATCCCTGTCACAGTGTTCCCATCATTCCTGTCTGCTGTAAGGAAACAGAGTGAAAGAGAGGCTATTCCAAATGCCAACTCCATGCCATTTGGACTTTCAGCTTCTCAGACTGGGAAATGATTACACAGTATTTTTCTTTATAAAGTTATTATGCTCAGGGGATTGAGTTATAGCAGTGCAAACATGGAAAGACTAATTAAGACCCTTAAAAACATTCTTTAAATTTGAAGGAATCATTCAACTTCTGACTTTTATTTATTTATTTATTTTTTGGACTTTTTGAGAGAGGGTCTCCCTTTAGTCCCAGCTGGCCTGGAGCTCACTATATAGAACAGGCTGGCCTTGAACTCACAGAAATCCACCTGCTTCTGCCTCCCAAGTGCTGGGATTAAAGGCGTGCACCACCATGCCCGGCTTTGTCTTTTTTTTGAAAGAGTCTCCCTGTAGCCTCGGATGTTCTGAAACTGACTATGTAGCCCAGGCTGGCCCAGATCTCACAGAGATCCATCTGTCTCTGCCTCTCAAGTGCTGCTGCAATTAAAGGTGTGTGCCACCACACCTGGGCCTCAGCTTCTCACTTTAATTTATTTCCCACTCTTCTCCCAAATGAAGAATCATACAGTATCACTCAGTAACAGACTTTGGAAGGCCTTCCACAATGGAAAAATGCTTTCCATTGGGTAGATGTAGTGACAGAAATAACATTTTATCCCATAGTGCTCAGATACCTGCCAAACTGGATTGCATGTTCATGGAAAAACTGTATAGACTTGTTACTCACATATGAACTTGAACTTGTACTGATGGTGGCATAACTATTGTAAATGTTTTTCATTGTTCTGATAGCTTTTACTCTTAGGAGACTTTAGACTCATAAATTACTGAACATTTCTTAAGAGCTTTTGTTTTTTGCACACTAAATCTAGATATATTTGATCTATTCAGACTTAAAGCTAAGACAAAAATAATGCAGATGTTCTTCAACTTACAAATTTTCAAGTTTATCATGGTGGAAAAATGATATACATAATTAGAGTCTAAACTAAAAGTTTTGACTTTTATTTTTTTATTTATTTTTAAATTATTTATTCATTCATTTTTTAAGGGATTCACAATTTAAGAGCACAGCTATTTTCAGATCACAATAACGTTGCTCAGTTTGCCATACAATTAGGTAATTAGTGCTAGCATCCACAGAAGAGGGATACCATTCATCATTTTTTTTTTCTGAGACTGTGTTACTTCACTTAGCATGATATCTTCTAGATCCATCCATTTACCTGAAAAGTTCATGATGTCATCTTTCTTTACCTCTGCATAGAACTCCATTGTGTAGATGTACCACATTTTCTCTATCCACTAGTCAGTTGAGGGGCACTTGGGTTGGTTTCAGCTCCTTGCTATTTTGAAGAGAGTTGCAATAAACATGGCTGTGCATGTATCTCTATGGTAAGATGAGTCGTGTGGGTATATACTTAGGAGTGGTATGACTGGGTCAGGTGGCAAGCTCATTCCGAGTCTTCCAAGGGTTCTCCACATTGCTTTCCATACTGGTTGTACAAGTTTCATTCCCACCAGCAGTGGATGAGTGTTCCCCTTTCCCCACAACCTCTCCAGCACTTTGTATCATTTGTTTTCTTGATCCTAACCAGTCTTATCACTGAGTGAGATGATATCTTAAGGTGGTTTTAATTTGCATTTCCTTAATTTTTAGCAATGTTGAACACTTTTTAAGATGTTTCTCATCCATCTCTAATTCCTCACTTGTGAAGTCTCTGTTCAGTTCTTTGCTCCATCTTTTGAGTGGGTCATTTGTTTTCTTTCTTCTTTGTTTTTTTTATATTTTTTTTAATTTAATTTTTATTGATGCTTTGTGCATTTCATACATTTTTTCCAATTCAGTTCAGGCTTATTTCCCTTTCCCTTCCCCCCACCCCCACCCCATCCCAGATCATGCATTCTGCCATAACTGTCCTGCATCTTTCTCTCAGTTTTTTTTTTTTCATTTTTAGCTATAAGTGATAATCCATGAGTACAAGCATCCTTCATGCAAAACCTATCTGCAGGCTGTTGTGCCCAAACACCTACAGCCCCACCATCCAGTGGGGGGTGACAGGTTGTTTGTTCAATCAAGTTGATCAAATGAGTGTCCAGACTACATTGCTGTAGTTTCACCATTCACCCCAATCGCAGCCCTTACATTCTACCACGCCCCCTCTTCCGCAGGTTGTTCCCTAGGCTTAGAAAAGGGGCACAGGTGGATGAGAGGTAAAACAGTCCACTCTCTCTGGAGCTGTTGACTTGGACTCTGGTCAATTCTGGCTGTTTCCTTTCATGGGCTGACAGTTTGTCCAGGAATAACCTTTCGATCCTACTAATGAAGAACAAGCAATTAGATATATAGGTATTTAAGCAGCACTAATAGTTATGGTAGGTTACTTTAGCATAGACACATGTTTGGATATGTTAATCCATGAATTACAATTTTCCCCCCTGTTAAATATGACAGGGTCTTACTGTGGCTTATAACATCTCCTAACCTGTAGAGGATGTAAGCTTGTGGCATCAGCCATGGGTTATTCCTCCAAGGAGAGAGCCAATAGCCAATTAGATTTGGGATATACAGGCACATGGCTGCCTCTGCTGCACAGTATTTCCAGGCAGGTGAGGTGTAGCTGGTGCTGACGGTGGAGTCTTGCTTGACTCAGCGAGACCCGTATTTGCTTTATTGGTTTAGTGGCCTTTGGTAACACTCTCTGGCATTCCAGAGGCCATCTGTACACTTGCATGTGCGGTCTCAATAGTTTTTAGAGTAGTTTATATATTCTGGAAATCAATGCTTTGTCTGATGAAGGTTTCCTCCCACTCTGTGGGATTTCTCTTCACTTCCTTGATTGTTTCTTTTGATGTACAGAAGCTTTTGAGTTTAATGAGGTCCCATTTGTCAATTGTCAACCTTAATTCTTGCGGAGCTGTTGTCTGATTAAGGAAGTCTTTTCCTATGCCTATGTCTTGTAGGCTGCTGCCATCTTTTTCTTCTATCGCCTCAGGGTTTTGGGTTTCATGTTGAGGTCTTTGATCCACCTGGAGTTGACTTTTGCACAGGGTGAGAGGTAGGGGTTTAATTTCATTCTTCTACAATTGGTGATCCAGTTTTGCCAACACCACTTGCTGAAGATGCTGTCTTTTCTCCGTTGTGTCTTCTTGGCTCCCTTGTCAAATATGAGATGGCTGAAATTGTATGTGCTCAAGTTTGGATCTTCGGTTTTGTTCCATTGGTCAATAGGTCTGTTTTTGTGCCAGTACCAAGCTTTTTTTAGGACTATATCCCTGTAGTGTAGTTTGAAGTCTGGTATAGAGATCCTCCTTGTATTGCTCTTTTTGTTCAGGGTTGCTTTGGCTATTCAGGGTCTTTTGTTTTTCCAAATGAAATTAAGAACTTTTTTTCCAAGCCTGTGAAGAAAGTCTTGGGGATTTTAATTGGGATTGCATTAAATCTATACAGTAGGTAGAATGGACATTTTTACTATATTAATTTTCCTGATCCATGAGCATGGGAGGTTCTAGCATCTTCTGATGTCTTCTTCAATTTCCTTATTCAGGGGTTTAAAATTTTCATTGTAGAGATCTTTGGTGTCTTTGGTTAGGTTCGTTCTTAGGTATTTTATTGTTTTTGAGGCTATTTTGAGTGGGAAGTTCTCCTTGTATTCCTTCTTCAGTTGCTTGTTGTTGGTGTAAAGAAAAGCTACTGATTTTTCTAGATTTATTTCATATCCTGCCACTTTACTGAAGTACTTAATCATTTCTAGTAGTTTTCTGGTGGAGTTTTTAGCATTCTTTAAATAAACAATCATATCATCAGCAAAAAGGGATCACTTGATTCTTTTCCAATTAGTAATCTTTTAATTTCCTTTTCTTGCCTTAGTGCCCTAGCAAGTGTTTCAAGCGCTATATTGAAGAGGAGTGGTGAAAGGGGGCAACCTTGCTGAGTCCCTACCTTTAAGAGGAATGCTTCTGTCTTTTCTCCATTTAGGATGATATTGGCTGTGAGTTTTCTGTATATGGCTTTGATTACATTGAGGAATGATCTCTCTAATCCAATTCCCTCTAGGACTTTAAGCATGAAGGGATGCTGGATTTTGAAAAGGCTCTTTCTTCATCAATTGAGATGATTGTGTGGTTTTTGTCTTTCAGTCCATTTATATGTTTTATGATATTATTGATTTTTGTATGTTGAACCATCCCTGCATCTCTGGTATGAATCCAACTTGGTCATGATGGATGATCTTCTTGATGGGGGTCTGCATGTGGTTTGCAAGTATTTTGTTGAGAATTTTTGCATCTGTGTTCATTAATGAGATAGGTCTATAATTCTTTTTGGTTTTATTTTTGCCTGGTTTTGGTATTGGAGTGATGCTGGCTTCATAGAAGGAATTTGGGAGAATTCCCTCTGTTTGTATCCTTCTGAACAATTTGAGTAATAATGGTTGTAAGTCTTTTTGAAATGTTTTATAGAATTCTACCATGAAACCATCTAGGCCTGGGCTTTTTTTAGTTTGGAGGTTTCTTATTACATCTTTAATTTCTTCATATATTATGCGTCTGTTTAAGCTGTTGATCTCTTATTGGTTAAGGTTTGGCGATTCCCAGGATTTCAGATATTCATCCAGTTTTCCTAGGTTTTCAAACTTAGTAGAATATAGGTTTTTGAAATATTCCCATATGATTGTCTGGATCTTTTCATTGTCTGTTATGATATTTCCCCTTTCATCATGGATTGTGTTGATTTGGAGTTGTTCTTTCTTTCTTTTGGTTAACTGGGCTAGAGGTCTGTCTATCTTGTTTATTCTCTCAAACAACCAACTTTTGGATTCATTGATTTTTTTGTATTGTTTTCTTTGTTTCTATTTCATTGATTTCTGCTCTGATTTGTGTTATTTCTTCCTGTCTGTTGAGTTTAGGGTTCATTTGTTGTTGTCTCTCATGTGTTTTTAGCTGCAGTGTTAGGTCATTCACTTGTGCTCTTTCTGTTTTTCTAATGTAGGCACCCAGGGCTATAAACTTCCCTCTTAGGACTGTTTTTAAAGTATCCTATAGGTTTTGTTGTGTTGTATTGTTATTGTCATTCAATTCTAGGAATGCTTTTCTTTTTTTATTTCTTCCTTGACCCATTCATTATTCAGGAGTGTGTTGTTCTTGTAGATAGTAGGGCTTATCCTGGTGTTGATATTGAGCTTTATTGGACTGTGGTCTGATATAATGCATGAAATTATTTCAATCTTTTTGTATTTGTGGAGGTTTTTTCTGTGTCCCAGTATGCGGTTGATTTTGGAGAATGTTCCATGAGGTGCTGAGTAGAAAGTGTATTCTCTGGTATTAGGGTGGATTATTCAGTAGATGTCTGTGAGGTTCATTTGGTGTATCACATCATTCAGTTCAGATGTCTCTCTGTTTATTCTTTGTCTGGTTGACCTGTCCAAAGGGCTCATTGGGGTATTGAAGTCCCCTACTATGAGTGTGCTGGGGTTAATCTGTGACTTGAGGTCCTGGAGAATTGTCCTTATAAAGTTTGGTACACCTGAGTTTGGTGCATATATATTCATGATTGTGAAAACTCCATGGTCAATTGTTCCTTTCATAAAGATGTAATGGCCTTCATTGCCTCTTCTGATTTCTTTTACTTTGAAGTCTATTTTGTCTGATATTAAAATAGCAACACATACTTTCTTTTGGTACCATTTGCTTGGAATATTTTTTTCCATCCTTTCACTTTAAGTTGGTGCCTATCCTTGATGGTAAGATGAGTTTTTTTTTTTTTTTGTAGACAGCATGTAGATGGGTTCTGTTTCCTAATCCAATCTCCCAGTCTATGTCTTTTGTCTTCTTTTTTTTTTTAATTTTTTTTTAAATTTATTTCTGTATGTGTATCAATGTACTGTCTGCATGCAGGTCTGTGCACCCGTGTCGTGCAATGCCGCGAAGGTCAGAAGAGGGTCTCGGATTCCCCTGGAGCTGGAGTTCTCCTGGAATTGGAGTCTCAGACGGCTCTCGGCCGCCATGTGGGTGCTGGGGATTGAACCCGGGTCCTCTGTAAGAGCGGTTGGTGCTCTTAACCGCTAGGCCATCTCTCCAGCCCCAGTCTATGTCTTTTGATTGGAGGGTTTGGTCCATTAATATTTAAGGTTATAACTGATAGATGTGTGTTGCTTCCTTTTACCTTATTATCCATTTGCATTTTTGGTCTAGGTTTCTACTTCAGC
>VZQC01003392.1:667405-679502 GCA_009823505.1 Rhizomys pruinosus
TTAACCCCAATCGAAGCCCTTACATTCTACCACGCCCCCTCTTCCACAGATTGTTCCCTAGGCTTAGAAAAGGGGCACAGGTGGATGAGAAGCAAAACACTCTACTTTCTCTGGAGCTGATGTCTTGGCCTCTAGTCAGTTCTGGCTGTTTTCTTTCATGGGCTGCCAGCTTGTCCAGGTATAACCTTTCGATTGGAAGTCTAACTCATTCTTCCCTTTCTGTTATGAAGGTTCTCCAAAGAATCTACTTGGACACTCCCTCAGCAATTCCAATTGGATGGGGGTGGGGTGGGGTGGGGATATGCCTCATTTAGCCCGTGCCCCAGAACTCTGTGCTTCAGGTGGTCCTAGGAAATCCCTGATCTAATCTCTGTGCACTCAAGTCTCACAGTGGCTACAGGCCCACCTCTTATACCAGCTAGCAGGGAGACTCTGCCCCTGCAAGACAATGATTGAATTATTCAACAGACCAATGAAATGATTATCCAACAACCCAGTGATAGAATTATCCAACAATCTGCCTGGGTGAAGTACCTGGCTCCTACCTGTGTTTCAGGTGGTCCTGGAAAATCCCCGATCTAAGCTCTGTGCAGTAAAGTTTTGTCTTTTAATCTCTTCTCAGGCTAGCAATGTACAGTATAATACCTTCAAGATGCTGGATAGTGGCAATGAGCTTCAGCTTCCTGTAGCTGTGCAATCACAGGGATCAAGAACCAGTTCTCTACAGTTCAGTGCCTTGTTAACTTATGATGTTGGGTAGGGTAGTTGTCTTAAGTACATCTTTGCCTACTATAGATTTGCTAGGATGTAAGTAACCCCTTTGTAAATTGAGAAAGAACTATCTATACTGACATCTTATTTAATAATATCAAACCTATTAAATTTAACCTAAATAACATCTGGGGGGGTCTTTTTGAGTTCTGGAACTCATTATGTAGACCAGGCTGGCCTTGAACTCACAGCGATCTGCCTGCCTCTGCCTCTCAAGTACTGGAATTAAAGGCATGCACCACCACAGCCAGCTATAAATAACATTTTTTTAATGGAAATCATCTTATTTTACAAAACTAAATGAAAGTTATTTAGAAGAGTGGCATTGTTTTCCATTCCACGGGTTTCTTTAGTGTTCGGTTCAGTAGGGGACAGCTGCATTCTTATATATGCTTCTGCATTCAACTGCTGAAGGATCACAGATCAAGTAGCCTCTGGGAACTTCACTGGATATCTGCTAAAGAATGAAAATAATGAAAAAAACACAAACAAACCCCGAATGGGGTTTCAGTGTTATGATGAAAATACATTATTTTCCTCATGGGTTCCTTGAGAAGGTCTTGAGGAGCCCCAGGAATTCTCAGGTC
This sequence comes from Rhizomys pruinosus, assembly GCA_009823505.1. NCBI lineage: Eukaryota > Metazoa > Chordata > Mammalia > Rodentia > Spalacidae > Rhizomys > Rhizomys pruinosus. The sequence continues at coordinate 668,764 of VZQC01003392.1, forward strand.
ACACTTTGTGACCCACTGTGCTAGATTATAAAAATAGGACACTACTAGACATTATAACTTTAGAATAAAATTATTTACAGGAGCTATTATTATAAAGTTGTGGGCTGGGTGTGGTGGCACACACCTTTAATCCCAACACTAGGGAGGCAAAGGCAGGCAGATCTCTGTGAGTTTAAGGCCAGCATGATGTATACAGAGAGTTCCAGCCTAGCTGAGGCTACAGGGAGACCTGTCTCAAAAACACCAAAATAAATAAATAATAAATAAATAAATAAGTAAATAAATAAATAAAATAAAGTTGTATTGGAGAGTTATAGTCTAATTTGTAAATGGGCTAAACATTTAACTACTTAAAAAACATTTTATTTTATTTTTTTTATTTTTATTATTTTTTTTAACTATTCAGTTCATTTGGCAATTTATTGTTTGGATCATTTGTTCTTTCCATGTTTCCTTTTTTGTTTTTCACATAAATTTATTTATTTATTTTTAACAAATCTAGAGCCGTGTTCCCGCTCATTCCCCCACCCCGCCAGAGCTCATGCATTCTGCCAAACATGCTTTCCATCTCTCAGTCTTTCTCAGTATTTTCCATGGGGAAGTTGACTGTTTTGAGCAGAAGTTTACCGTCTCAGTCAGTTCTTTGATGCAGTCTTTTCTGTTGTTGTTGTTGTTTCCAAAATGTATTATGCCCAACTGCTTTGTACAAAAGCTCAGGATTTTTTAGTAGCGGGCTAGAGAGATGGCTCAGTGATTAAGAGCACTGGCTGCTCTTCCACAGGACATTGATTTGGTTCCCACACTGTGGCTAACAATTGTCTGTAATTCTGGTTGCAGGGGATTCAACTCCCTCTTCTGGCCCCCATGGTCTCTGCATGACATAGGACAAGGCCAAACTAACACATATGCAAGAAAAAGTCATACACAAAAAGTAAAAATAGAGTAAAACAAAACAAAACTTCAGCAGAGCTAAACTTTTAATAGTTTTCTCATCTGAAAAGTGGCTATTATAATGTTTATTTCATGGTACTATTTTTAGAGTTTTATCATTGTTAGTGACTTAAGAATAATGGATGACTTTAATTATTATTACTAAGTATCTAGTAGATGGTGAGTATCCCATAGGCTTGGGATGGGGTCTTTATCAACACAGTCACCAAATTATGCTAAGTTCATAAAAACAAATGAATTTCTTGGTGATACTACAACATCTGTATGCCACGTTACAGCTAATTGCTACTACTGCCATCATCTCTGTTTACCACGAAGACACCGAGGCTCAAAGAGGCTAAGAAACATTGGCAAGTATGAGAGAGAAAAGAGACAGGATGGGAATCTGCACAGTCCAACCATTGGGCACACATTCTTAACTACTGCTTTCTATAGCCTTCTGAGAATATTTGGATTCTCATATTACAAATTACAGTATTTGAATTTAGAGTTGGATCTTCGTCACTTTTCTGGGTACATTTTAGTTTACACAATAGGTTATTAAAATTTACAACTAAGAGATTGTCATGTCCCTTTGGGACTGGAGTTATAGATGGTTGTTAGCTGCCATATGAGTGCTGGGAACCAAACCATAGATCATTTTATTATGTCAAAGACATCATTATCCAAAGTATTTGATTTTCAATTGTTTGATTTTTAAAGCAGGATGTCACTATATAGCCCTGGCTGGCCTGGAACTTGCTATGTAGAACAGACTGGCCTCAAATGCAGAGATCTGTCTGCCTCTGCTTCCTGAGTGGTGGGATTAAAAGCATATGCCACCACACCTAGTTTCTCCAAAGTAATTGAGATTAGAATAAGGGCTTTATTTTCTTTTCTCCAAGTATTTGAAGAAAAATCTTATTTTTGTATTTATATAGCAATCACATGGCTGATCCAGATCTGGCTGTAATACAATACAATAAATCTTTTCTGATGAATTTTATTTCTTTTATTAGAGCAGAAACTTTCTTTAGAAATGAACATTAGCATGCTAGTCATTGTTATTTTTGTATGAAACTGTGTGGCTCACTTAAGGCGTTCTGTGCAATTTAATTTGTGTTAATAAAGGTCAGTATCACCATCTGGACAGTAAAATATGGCTAAGAAAGACACAAGATTAGATATTTAAACCCATGATAGACATTGATTTTAATGACATTTATTTAATTATGATATTCAAGGGAAAATTTATTTCTTGCCACTTTTAGAACTAGTTCCTACTTGAAATTAGCCCCGATTGTATGAAATAACACAGTTTCACCAGTGGGGAGAATTTACTGGTGTGAAATGTGTAAGGTGGAACATGGTTCTTCATTCGCTGGCTCCGTTATTTCACAAACTTTGGGCACTCTTTGCCTCCCCATCTTCTCTAGGCATTTAGTGTTTAGTCTCTTCTTAGTCGTGAACTGTGTAAATCTCTCCTCTCAGGTTTTCTCACAGATTAAGTCATCAACATCATTTTAGTGCTACTAATTCTCCCCAGAATAGACTGTCTGTCCCCTAACAGCTGGAGTGGGTGAGGTTCTCCAGAGCACTTCTTGGACGTTTCCCTTTCTTTGTTCCACTTTTCCTATCAGCCCAGCTCCCACTGAATCTCCCTTAAGGAAGCAGATTCTGCCCATGTCTGAGTAGAATATTTCATCAGAGACTTTTAAAAATTGTAGTTGGAGGGAGTTCTTTGGCTATTTTTTAACAATAATCCTCCGGGTAGCTCCCAAATTAATTAGGCAGCATAAGATTTTATATGCCAGCCACCATAATTTACTACAGTGATTATATCCCACTCTCAAACTTGTGGACACTGTTAAACTTAACACATTCTTCAACTACTTCTAACAGTGATTTTGACTGGAGCAGATTCAAATACTCAGAGAAGCATTTCAAGACTCCTTTCACTGGTTTGATTTTCACATACGGGATTGGTTTAAATTTTAATGAGTTATTGTCTTTTCAGCTTCAGGCTATACAATGAGAAAGAGAACCCTGACTTCAGCAGACAGCAGCCTGTGCAGATGAACAATATTGTTAATGTGCTGAAAGAATCATTCACTTTATACTTGAGAAAATATCTAAAGATCTTAAAGATCTATTTTCTGAGAGGCAGGAAGAAGAATTTCCTTTAAAAGAGCTGTGCTGAAAGAGGGGATTTTGGGATTTCCCACTGAAATCCAGGGGAGAAAGTACACCAAGTACAGTTCTCTAAAATGTGTAACACAACAAAGCCAGGGTTTTATTAGATTAACATAGACTCCAGTATGGGGGAGGGGGTCCGTGTCTTTCCTGACTGCAATTTCAAGCCATTTATTCTCTCAAATGAATGCATTTTACCGTGGTGATGGAGCACACATTTTTTTGTTTAAGGGGTTTCCCAAGCTTGTCCTGATGTTTTCATTTCATTAGTGGAAAGAAAGCTAGACTTGGCTTGTAAATACTGGATGGTTAAAGGAGTGAAGGCAGTTAATGTTTCTTCCTAAAATCCCTGCGTATCCACAGCTCTGGGTTCATGAGCATGTTCCAAAGTGTCAACCTACCCATCTCCCAGTAGTGTTGAAAGCATCCTACATGGGCGTGGTGGCTCTTCCTGGGGGGAAAACACTTATTTATAGCTTATTAATCAATTATTCTTTCAGCGAGTAATATCTAGTAAGAATCCAATATGTGCTTGACATTCTTCTAGTGCTGGAAGATATGGTGGTTAAAAGCAATTCCCTGGCCTTAGTTGGCTTACTAAGTACATGGGTACACAATGGCAGAAAGACAGGAAAGGAAAGCAAGTCTAGTTATGAATCCATGCTATACTGAATACAGGAAAATGCATTAGAGTTACTAGGGACACTTCTTGTTGAATGGACTAGGGAACTCTTTTCTCTGAGAAGATGATTTTTGATAAAGACCTGCTTGGAGATGGCATTAGCCCTGCACGGATACCAGGATTGATGGTTTCTCATAGAGATGGTGGTGTGAGTGAGAGCTCTGTGGCAGCAGCCAGGTTGTTCGTAAAGAACAGGCGGTAGGGATGAGTGCAGGGGAAAGACTGAGTATACGAACAGACGGAAGCCAGGGAGGTAAACAAGAAACAAGTCAAGCAAGGCCTTTGGAGCCCTGGTAGTGATTTTACTTCATATCAAGTATTTAGAGAGTTTTAAGCAAGGCTAAAATACAAGTATTGCACGGACTATGGATTGTTGAAAGTCACAGTGTCTTCCTCTCACAGCCTCCTGAAGGCTGGGACTCTGGGCATATGTCAGCATGTTTGACATACATTGTTTTTAAATTCATAATACACCAATACCAAGGATATTTATGATTATAGAAAAAATGTGAAAATTGAGGCTTAGGTAGGTTGAATATTTTGCATGATGTAATTCATTCAGCTTATGAGCAGAACAAAGACTTGAAATCCAGGCTGTCTAAAAGTTTGTTCTCTCTTTTTTTAAAAATATTTTTTATTGAGGTTTTGTACATTTCATATATCATTTCTCAGTCCAATTTAGATTCATTTCCCTTTCCATGCTCCCCACCCCACCTGAGTTCATGCATTCTGCCATACATGTCTTATATCTTTTTCTGACTCTTTTTAAAATTTTTCAAAGCAGAGGATTATTATTTTTTTGAGAACTTTACTGTTTCAGCAGTTAGATCTTTAGCCCATTTTTTTTGTTTTTGCTCCCTCCAATTTGTATTGCTTCAACACACACACACATACACACACACACACACACACACACACACACACATATATATATATATGTGTGTGTGTGTGTGTGTGTGTGTGTCACACCTATACTAAAATTATGTCATCTGAAAATAAACTATGTTATTTCCACATCATATTTCAGGATTCACACTTTTCCCTTTTAATTTTATACTACTCTAAAATATGCATACATACACTGCACCCATATACCAAGATTACAAAGTCTGAAAATAAGTAGGTTAATTCTAGATCCTGTTAAGGGACTCACATTATAAGAGCACAGTTGCTTTCAGGTAAAAAGGAATATAACATTAACATTGCTCAGTTTGCCTTACAACTAGGTACTTGGTGCTAGCATCCACAAATGAGGGATATCATTCATTGTTTGTTTTTCTGGGACTGTGTTAGTTAACATACTATCTTCTAGTTCCATCCTTTTACTTGTAAAGATCATGATGTCATCTTTCTTTTTTTATTTATTTTTATTATTTATTTATTTAGTTTTTTTCCTTTTTTATTGATGCTTTGTGTATTTCATACATCATTTTCCAATTCAGTTCAGGCATATATCCCTTTCCCTTCCCCCCACACCACCCCAACCCGTCCCAGATCATGTATTCTGCCGTAACTTTCCTGCATCTTTCTCTGTTTTTTGTTTTGTTTTGTTTTGTTTTCATTTTTTTTAACAATAAGTGATAATTTGTGAGTACAAGCATCCTTCATGTAAAACCAATTTGCAAGCAGTTGTGTCCAAACCCACACAGCTCATGGGTCCCACCATCCAGCAGGGGGGGCATGTATGTTCAATCAAGTTGATCAAATGAGTGTCCAGTCTATATTGTTGTAGTTTCACCCTTAACCCCAATCGCAGCCTTTACATTTTACTGCGCTCCCTCTTCCGCAGATTGTTCCCTAGGCTTAGAAAAGGGGCACAGGTGGATGAGAAGCAAAACAGTCTACTTTCTCTGGAGCTGTTGTCTTGGTCTCTGGTCAATTCTGGCTGTTTCCTTTCATGGGCTGACAGCTTGTCCAGGCATAACCTTTCAATCCTACAAATGAAGCACATGCAATTAGATATATAGGTATTTAAACAGTACTAATTGTTATGGTAGGTTACTTTGGTATAGACACAGATGTTTGGATGGTATGTTAATCCATGAATTACATTTTCTTCTGTTAAGTATGACAGGGTCTTCCTGTGGCTTATAATCGATGCATAGAACTCCATTGTGTAGATGTACCACATTTTCTTTATCCAGTCATCAGTTGAGGGGTATTTGGGTTGGTTCCAGATTTTTTGCTATTGTGAAGAGAGCTGCAATACAATAAACTTGGTGTTGGATGTATTTTTGCAGTAGGATGAGGCTTTTGGGGTATACGATATCGCAGACGCGGTGTAGAGTGGGGGGCGGTGCGCCCGGTGCACTGTGAGGGGGTGGCAGGGGGGGCGGGGGGCTAGTGCACGGGGGGGGGTCGGGTTGTTGGGAAGGGGGTGGTCACACAACTAGACTCAAGTGGGCTTACGTGGGGGGAAAATGAAAACAAAAAAAAAAAAAAAAAAAAAAAAAAAAAAAAAAAAAAAAAGAAAAAAAAGAGCAGTGGATGAGTGGTTCTCCCATTTCCGCACAACCTCCCAGCATGGGGTATCATTTGTTGTTTTGATCCTAGCCAGGCTTATATCAGAGTTGAGAATTGGATATATATATATATATAATATTTTATATAATATAATATTATATATATTTGTCTTTTTTGAGACTGGGTTTTCCCTGTAGCCCCAGCGGGCCTGGAACTCACTAGTAGACCAGGCTGGCCTTGACCCGGCACACTGATCCTCCTGCCTCGGGGGCCTCCCAAGGGCTGGATTAAAGGCCACTATGCCCAGCATGAGAATGAGATCTTAAAGTGTTTTGATTTGCATTTCTTTAATTATTATGTGGTTTGAACACTTTTTAAGATGTGTCAGCCATCTTTAATTCCTCACTGTGAAGGAAGTCTTTGTTTCAGCTCTTTAGTTCTTTGAGTGGTCATTTTGTTTCTTCTTTTGTTTTGTGAGGTAGTTTGATATATTCTGGAATGTAATGCTCTGTCAGATGTATCAGGGGTATCAGGAAGGAAGGTTTACACTCCCCTAACTCTGTGGTGTTTTCTCTTCACTGTCAGTTGATTGGTTCTTTTGCTGTATAGAAGCTTTTGAGTTTAATGTCAATTGTCCACCTTATTTCCTGTGCAGCTGCTGGTCCTGATTTGGAGAGTCTTCCCCTATGCTTATGTTTTATAGGTTGATGCCAATGTTTTCTCTACACCTTCAGAGTTTCAGGTTTCATGTTGAGGACTTTAATCCATATGGAGTTGCCTTNGTCTTTTTGAGACAGGGTCTCCCTGTAGCCCCAGCTGTCCTGGAACTCACTCTGTAGACCAGGCTGGCCTTGAACTCACAAAGATTCACCTGCCTCTGCCTCCCAAGTGCTAGGATTAAAGGCGTGCGCCACCACGCCCAGCCCATTATATGTGTTTTTAAGAGTAAGGTCTATTCAGGTATTTTACTTATTGAAAAAAATTGTTGTATTGAAATATATATATATATATATATTTGTCTTTTTGAGACTGGGTTTCCCTGTAGCCCCAGCTGGCCTGGAACTCACTATGTAGACCAGGCTGGCCTTGAACTCACACTGATCCTCCTGCCTCTGCCTCCCAAGTGCTGTGATTAAAGGCCACTATGCCCAGCATGAGATGATATCTTAAAGTGGTTTTGATTTGCATTTCTTTAATTATTAGTGTTGTTGAACACTTTTTAAGATGTTTCTCAGCCATCTTTATTTCCTCACTTGTGAAGTCTTTGTTCAGCTCTTTACTCCTTCTTTTGAGTGAGTCATTTGTTTTCTTCTTTGTTTTTTGAGTAGTTTATATATTCTGGAATTTAATGCTCTGTCAGATGTATCAGGAATGAAGGTTTCCTCCCACTCTGTGGGTTTTCTCTTCACTTCAGTGATTGTTTCTTTTGCTGTATAGAAGCTTTTGAGTTTAATGTCAATTGTCCACCTTATTTCCTGTGCAGCTGCTGTCTGATTTGGAGAGTCTTCCCCTATGCTTATGTTTTATAGGTTGATGCCAATGTTTTCTTCTATCACCTTCAGAGTTTCAGGTTTCATGTTGAGGACTTTAATCCATTTGGAGTTGATTTTTGTACAGGGCAAGAAGTAGGGGTATAATTTTGTTCTTCTACAAGCGGTGATCCAGTTTTGCCAACATTTGCTGAAGATGCTGTCTTTCCTCCATTGAGTCTTCTTGGGCCCTTTGTCAAATATGAAGTGGCTGGAATTATATGTGCTCAAGTTTGGATCTTCAGTTTTATTCCACTGGTCAACTGGTCTGTTTTTGAGCCAGTACGAGGCTATTTTTATGACTATAGCCCTGTAGTATAGTTTGAAGTCTGGTATATTGATCCCCCCTGTATTGCTCTTTTTGCTCAGGGTTGCTTTGGCTATTTGGGGTCTTTTGTTTTTCCATATGAATTTAAGGAATTTTTTCCAAGTCTGAAGAATCTCATGGGGATTTTAATTGGGATGCGTTGAATGTGTTTATTAATTTGGGTAGAATGGACATTTTCACTATATTAATTTTTCCAATTCATGAGCATGGGAGGTCTTTCCATCTTCTAATGTCTTCTTCAATCTCTTTCAGGAGTTTAAAATTTTTGTTGTAGAGATCTTTGGTATCTTTGGTTAGGTTTTTTTTCCTAGGTATTTTATTATTTTCGAGGCTATTGTGAGTGGGAAGGACTCCTCGTATTCCTTCTTCAGTTGCTTATTGTTGATGTAAAGAAAGGCTACTGATTGTTCTAGGTTAATTTTGTATCCTGCCACTTTACTGAAACGTTTAATTGCTTCTAGGAGTTTTCTGGTGGAGTTTTTAGCATCCCTTAGGTAAACTATTATATCATCTGTGAAAAGGAATAGCTTGACTTCCTCCTTTTCCAATTAGTACTCCTCTAATTTCCCTTTCTTGCCTTTTTGCCATAGCAAGGGTTTCAAACATTATATTGAAGAGGAGTGGCCATAGGGGGCAGCCTTGCCAGCTTTCCCTCTTTAAGGGGAATGCTTCTAACTTTTCTCCATTTAGGATGATGTTGGCTGTGGGTTTCTTGTACATGGCTTTGATTATGTTGACAAATGATCCCTCCAGTCCAATTCTCTCTAGGACTTTAAGCGTGAAGTGATGCTGGATTTCGTTGAAGGCATTTTCTGCATCAGTTGAGATGATCATGTGGTTTTTGTCTTTCAGTGCATTAATGTGTTTTATGATCTTTATTGATTTACATATGTTGAAACATCCCTGCATCTTTGGTATGAAACCAACTTGGTGATGGATGATCTTTTTGATATGGGTCTGTATGTGGTTTGCAAGTATTTTGTTGAGAATTTTTGTGTCTATGTTTATTAATGAGATGGGTCTTTAGTTTTCTTTTTTGGGCTTGGCTTTTTTTAATTGGGAGTTTTTTTATTACATTTTCAATTTCATCATATGTTATGGGTCTGTTTAAGCTGTCAATCTCTTCCTGGTTAAGCTTTGTTGATTTCCAGGATTTCAGATACTCATCCATTTCTTTTAGGTTTTCAAATTTAGTACACAATAGGTTTTTGAAGTATTTCCATATGATTGTCTGGATCTTTTTGTTGTCTGTTTTGCGTGATGTTTCCCCTTTCATCACGAATTCTATTGATTTGGAGTCACTCTTTCTTTCTTATAGTTAACTGGGCTAGAGGTCTGTCTATCTTGTTTATCCTTCAAAGAACCAACGTTTGGAATTCATTGATTCTTTGTATTGTTTTCTTTGTTTCTATTTCATTGGTTTCTGCTCTGATTTTTGTTATTTCTTCCTGTGTGTTGGGTTTGGGGCTCATGTGTTGTTGTCTCTCAAGTGTTTTTAGCTGCAGTGCTAGATCATTTACTTATGTTCTTTCTGTTTTTTTTTTAATGTAGGCACCCAGGGCTATAAATTTCCCTCTTCGGACTGCTTTTAAAGTATCCCATAGGTTTTGTTGGTCTGTTAGAATGCATGAAATTATTTCAATCCTTTTGTATTTGTTGAGGTTTATCCTGTTCCCTTATTAATAGATGAGTGTCATCAGGATAACATGGAGAGCATCCCAGAGAAATGAACTCTCACATTTGGAGTACCAATGATTTTTCAAATGTAAACACTTTATTAATAAAATAGGCCTCTGTGTATTGATACACTTACATGTACTGTTTTTTGAAGAGAGGATGGGAAACTGTTGCATTATAAAGTAAATGTCTTGAGCACTTGTAATCCTAAACCTATTTCCGAGTAAGGAGACCAAGAATTAGCTTACTTGTTTATGAAAATAACTATTCATCAAGTAACGCTTTGTAACAGAGCCACCTCATAAATTGCCTCAGACATAATCTCAACTATGTAACTTATTTTCTTATTTAAAAAATTATGTATATATATTTCTTTATGTGTGCATATGAAATATGCATGTGTGGATGTACAAGTTCATGTGCATGAATGTTCGTGTGTAAGTGTAGGCGCATGTGTGCTTCAGTGTGCATGTGAAGATTAGAGGATTGGTCCTCTCCTTCTACTTTATGGTGGAGGCATGGGCCTTTGCTCACTGCTGTCTACTATAGGCTAGCTGGCCTGGGAGCTTCTATGATTCTCTTGTCTCTGTCTCTCATTTGGCTTTAGATGTACTTGGATTACCTATACATACTACCACAGTTGGCTTTATATAGATTCTAGGGATCTAAACTCAGGTCCTCACACCTGAGTGGCAAGTGCTTCATCCATGAAGCCATCTCTTTAGCCCATCTTTTTCATTTTTAATTTTTTAAAATTTTATTTATTTTTAATTTTTTATTTTTATTGATGCTTTGTGTATTTCATACATCATTTTCCAATTCAGTTCAGGCATATATCCCCTTCCCTTCCCCCCACCCCACCCCTACCCATCCCAGATCATGCATTCTGCCATAACTTTTCTGCATCTTTCTCTGCTTTTTTGTTTTGTTTTGTTTT
>VZQC01003392.1:680630-773104 GCA_009823505.1 Rhizomys pruinosus
CATTAGTCAATTAAAGAAGGCAGTTTTACCGATTTTACAAGAGAATACCTCTATAACAGCTGGCTCCAATCTACAGCTGGAGAACGACCTCATCATCATCATATTTCTCCTTATTCTATGGGGGGGGCGTTAAGAAAGTCTCTTGTATTAAAACCTTTGCGGCACCTAGAAGGTAAGCTTCATTAGGATTCATTAAAAATAGTTGTTACTAGTAGGATCCACAGAAGGGCCTGACGTCTGCAGCAATCTGAGATATTTCTTCCCTTCAATGCCCAGAGGAGTCAATCCTGCTGGCACTTTCTGGTACATCCTACTCACTGCAAAGCTGCATTTTCTTTCTCAGCCATTAAGTTGGTGATACTCTGGCCTGTTGGAACATACAAATCCTTTCCCGTAGTTAGTTTTAAGATTTGGGTTGCAAGGTTTTTTGGCAAAATGTTTTCATATCTATCTATATCCCCCTTTTTTATTTTAGGTTTTTATTTTTGACCCATGAGTCTCAAAAAAGCAGTTGTATTATACATACCTATAGGGTGGAATCAAGGCACAAATTTTATTTATTTTTTATGTGTGTGAATGTACTGTTTGCATGTAGGTTTGTGCACCCATGCCATACAATGCCACAGAGGTCAGAAGAGGGTGTCAGATTCCCCTGGAACTGGAGTTAAAGATGGTTCTCAGCCACCATGTGGGTGCTGGGGATGGAACCTGGGTCCACTGCAAGAGCAGTCAGTGCTCTTAACCGCTAGGCCATCTCTCCAGCCCCTTTTTCATTTTTAAAATAATTATATTACAGGGGCTGGAGAGATGGCTCAGAGGTTAAGAGCACTGTCTGTTCATGCAGAGACCTGGCTTTGATTCTCAGCACCCACATGGTGGCTAACAATTGTCCATAACTCCAGTTCTTGGGGATCTGATTTCCTCTTCTGAGCTCTGAGGGCATTGGACTACACAGGTGCACTTATTTACATGCAGTCAATATACTCATACACATAAAATAAAAATAAAATAAATAATAAATAAAATATATTACAAAGCAGCAGGTTTCTTTATGGCATTTTCATATTTTCTCAGTTTTGGTTGCTGCCCCTCTCAGACCTCCTTCTCTCCTCCATCCCATGCCTCCCATCCCTACTAAAACCCTTCTATCTCTAGTATTCCCATTCAACCTTCATATCACTTCTGTTCTAGTTCCCCCCCCCCCATGCTCTTAAAGCCTCTTTTCCCTCATCTTATGGGTCCCTTTCTAGTTTCCTGGCGTCTGTGAACACTCATTCACTTGTAAATATACATAGAGAAATTTGAATCCACGATCGACACATGAGAGAGACCATGTGGTGTTTATCTTTCTGGGTCTGGATTACTTACTTAATTCCATCCATTTCATTACAAACTTCATACATTTTTCTTAATAGCCAAATAAAAGTCCACTGTGTAAATGTAGCAGTTAATGAACAACTAGACTGATTCTCTTTTCTTCCTACTGTCAGTAGAGCAGCAGTGAACATGGATGTTCAAGTATCTCTGTAGTAGGATGTCCTGTCATCATTTTAGTTTCCAAGAATGGCATAGATGGATTGTATAGTAATTATCCTTTTAATTTCTTTTTAAACATTCATTTTATTTTTATATGTATGAATGTTTTGTCTGAATGGATATAAATGCACCCATGTGTGCAGAGGCCAGAAGGTGTTGGATCCCCTGGAACTGGAGTTAAAGGCAGTCATTAGTGACCATGTGGGTGCTGGTAATCAAACCCAGGTTCTCTGCAAGAACAGAGAAGTTAAACCCACTGAGCCATTTCTCCAGCTCTTTTCTTTTTAGTTTTTTTTTTTAAAAATATTTTTATTGAAATGTTGTGTATTTCATTAAAAGCTTCTTAGTCATCTATATACTGCCCTCTGATCTGCACCCTCCTAACCCGCTGGATTTCCTGATTCTGTCATATATGTTAAGGCCTATTGAATCAAGTTTGTGTACCGAGATGTCCGTCAGTGCAAGTCCATCCACTGGAGTCTAGGTGGATTATCTACAATCTTTCCCTTAAAACAGTCGATTCTTCTTCATTCAGCTTTTTAAATTTTTCTGAGAACCTCCGTATTGATTTCTATAGTGGCTATATTGACATGAATAAGGGTTCTTCTTTCCCCATATTTTTGCCAGCATTTGTTGTCACTTGTTTTCTTGCTGATGGCCATTTTAGGTGAGGTGAAATAAAATCTCAATGTAGTTTTATTTATTTATTTATTGATTGATTGATTGATTGATTGATCTTTTCGAGACAGGGTCTCCCTGTAGTCCCAGCTGTCCTGGAACTCACTCTGTAGACCAGGCTGTCCTTGAACTCACAAAGATCCGCCTGCCTCTGCCTCCCAAGTGCTAGGATTAAAGGCATGTGCCACCACACCTGGCTCAATGTAGTTTTTAAAAAATTTTATTTATTCTTTATGTGTATGAATGTACTGTCTACATGTAAGTCTATGCACCCGTGTCGTGCAATGCTGTGGAAGTCAGAAGAGGGCGTCGGATTCCCCTGGGACGGGAGTCAAAGACAGTTCTCAGCCACCATGTGCGTGCTGGGGATCGAACCCAGGTCCTCTGCAAGAGCAGTTGGTGCTCTTAACTGCTAGGCCATCTCTCCAGCCCCTCAATGTAGTTTTAATTGCATTTTTTTATTGATGCTTTGTGTATTTCACACATCATTTTCCAATTCAGTTCAGGCATATATCCCCTTCCCTTCCCCCCACCCCACTCCTACCCATCCCAGATCATGCATTCTGCCGTAACTTTTCTGCATCTTTCTCTATTTTTTGTTTTGTTTTGTTTTCATTTTTTTTAACAATAAGTGATAATTTGTGAGTACAAGCATCCTTCATGTAAAACCAATTTGCAAGCAGTTGTGCCCAAACCCACACAGCTCATGGTTCCCACCATCCAGCAGGGGGGCTTGTATGTTCAATCAAGTTGATCAAATGAGTGTCCAGTCTATATTGTTGTAGTTTCACCATTCACCCCAATCGCAGCCCTTACATTCTACCGTGCCCCCTCTTCCTCAGATTGTTCCCTAGGCTTAGAAAAGGGGCACAGGTGGATGAGAAGCAAAACAGTCTACTTTCTCTGGAGCTGTTGTCTTGGTCTCTAGTCAATTTTGGCTGTTTTCTTTCATGGGCTGACAGCTTGTCCAGGCATAACCTTTCGATCCTACTAATGAAGTACATTTTTCTAATGACTAAGGATGTTGAACACTTTAAAAAGTATTTTAAAATATTTTACTTATTATTTTTAACTTTTTATGTGTGTAAGTGTATTGCCTGCATGTGTGTAAGTACACCCATGTCATGCAATGCCTATGGAAGTCAGAAGAGGGTCTTGTATTCCCCTGGAGCTGGAGTTATGGGAAGTTGTTAGTAACCACGTAGATGCTGGGAATTGAGCCTGGATCCTGTGAACTGCTGGGCCATCTCCCCATCCCCTTAAAAAGATATTTACTGCCATTTAAATGTCTTTTCTTGAGATATCTGTTCAGTTTCTTAACCTATTTTTTTAATTGGGTTGTTTTCTTATTTAGTTTTTAGAGTTTTTGTTTGTTTTAGAGTGTTTGTAGTACTCTGACAGATGGATAGCTAGCAAAGATTTTTTTTCCCATTCTATAGGCTGCCTCTTTACTCAATTAGCTTTGTTGCACAGAAGCTTTTAAGTTCCATGATGTCTTACTTGTTAATTGTGAAATTTTTTTGTTAAACAAATGGAGTCCTATCCAGAAATTGCTTACCTATAAACTATATCTTGAAGTATTTTTCCTAGATTTTCCTCTTGAGCAATTTCAGAGATTCAGGTTAAGGTTTTTGATTGATTTGGAGTTAATTTTGTGCAGGGTGAGAGATAAGGATCTAATTTGATTCTGTGATTATACAGTTTTTCAGAATCAGGTGGCTGTAGCTGTATGGGTTTATATGTGGGTCTTTTATTTTCTTCCAATAACAAACACGTCTGCATTTTAAGCCAATACCATGCCATTTTTGTTATTATGTTTCTGTATAATAATATAACTTGAAATCATATATACTTCTAACCTTATTATTTACTTATTTGTTTATGCTTAGGATTGCTTTTGTGATCTGAGATCTTTTGCACATGCAAGTGTGCAGATGGCCTCTGGAATGCCAGAGAGTGTTACCAAAGGCCACTAAACCAATAAAGCAAATACGGGTCTCCCTGAGTCAAGCAAGACTCCACCGTCAGCACCAGCTACACCTCACCTGCCTGGAAATACTGTGCAGCAGAGGCAGCCATGTGACTGTATATCCCAAATCTAATTGGCTATTGGCTCTCTCCTTGGAGGAATAACCCATGGCTGATGCCACAAGCTTACATCCTTTACAGGTTAGGAGATGTTGTAAGCCACAGTAAGACCCTGTCATATTTAACAGGGGGGAAAAATGTAATTCATGGATTAACATATCATCCAAACATATGTGTCTATGTGCTTCTAAATGAATTTTAAGATTGCTTTTTTCTATTTCTATGAAGAGTGGCACTGGGATTTTGGTGGGGATTGCGGTGAATCTGTAGATTGCATTTGCTAAGATACCCCTTTGCATGATCTTGGTTATTCTAATCTGTAATCGTGAAGTCTTTCTGTCTTCTTCAATTTCTCTCTTTTTCTAAAGTTTTCAGGATAGAAGCCTTTCAATTTCTTATTTAGGATTATTTCAACATGTTTTATTTTTGTGGCAATTATGAATGGAATTATTTTCATGATTTCTTCCTTAGCAAGTTTGTTATTGATATATAGGAAGGCTGCTGATATATTGAAATAAATTTAGTGTGCTGCCACTTTGCTGACACTGTTTCTCAGCTCTAAACTTTCTGGTGGAGTCCTGAGGGTCTCTTATGCATAGGATCATGTCATCCACAAAGGATACTGTGACTTCTTCTGGTCCTATTTGTATCCCTTTTATGTGCTTCTCTTGTCTTATGGCTCTTAATACTTCCAGTTCTATATTGAATGAGAGTGGAGGACATGGACACCTTTGTCTTGTTCCTGATTTTTAGTGAAAAATGCTTTCAGTTTTTCTCTGTTTGGTATAAAGTTGGCTATAGGTATGTCATATATAACCTTCATTATGTTGAGGTATGTTGCTTCTATTCTCAGTTTTCTAGGACTGTTATGAAACGATGTTGAAATTTGTCAAAAGCCTTTTCTGTGTCTATTCAGATGGTCATGTGCCTTCTGTCCATGAGTCCATTTATATGATGTATTGGATTTATTTATTTGTGTTTGTTAAACCATCCCTGTATCTCTGGAATAAAGTTAACTTGATAATAATAATTATATCATCCGTTTTAAAAATTCAGGTTGTAATCACTTTGTTGACAATTTTTATATCAATTTTCATCAAGAATATTAATCTATAATTTACTTTTTTATTGTGTATTTTCATGGTCATGGTATTAGGATAAATATTCCCATTGCAAGAAGAGTTAACTGAATAGTTTAATAATCATTGGTGATTTTCTTTGAAGGGCTGGAAAAATTCACCAGTGAATCTATCTGGGACTGCACTTTTTTGGTTGGGAGATATCTTAATTACAGTTTCAGTCTCATTGTTTGTTATAGATCTATTTAAATTATATGTCTCATCATGGTTTGGCCCCACCAGAGTATGGGCAACCTACAAATGGCCATACCCCTGAAAAAAAAAAGACTGTCCCTCTCCAGAAATCATTTGTTATTAATATTCCTCAGCTAGAGATGAGCCTCATGAGCTCCTCTCCCAGCCATGCTTGAACGTTGACTGGCTTTATTTTTATTTTCCAGTTCAGTGGACTATACGTTCTTTTTTAAATTTTATTCATTTTTGTATGTGTATGAATGTACTGTCTGCATGCAGGTTTGTGCACCCGTGTCGTGCAATGCCGCGGAAGTCAGAAGAGGGTCTCGGATTCCCCTGGAACTGGAGATCTCCTGGAATTGGAGTTACAGATGGTTCTCAGCCGCCATGTGGGTGCTGGGGATTGAACCCGGGTCCTCTGCAAGAGAATTGGTGCTCTTAACCGCTAGGCTATCTCTCCAGCCCCGGACTATACGTTTTTAATGAATGTCCTAATGAATTTCTGAATTTCATTGGTATCTGTTGCAATGGCTTCCTATTCATGTTTAATTTTATTAATTTAGATTGTTTTTCTCTTTTCGTTAGTTTGGCTAAGGGTTTGCCATTCTTCTTTATCCTTTCAAAGAACCAACTCTTATTCATGCTTTGTATTTTTTCAGTTCCATTTTATTAATATCTGCCTTGATCTTAATAATTTCTTTTTATCTATTGAGCTTGGATTTGTATTATTATTGTTTTTCCATGGCCCTTAGGTGTGCAATTACATTGTTGATTTTAGATCTCTCTAATTTCTTATTGTAGGCACTTAGAGCTGTAAACTTTCATTTTAGAACTGCTTTCATTTCTATCTCAGAGGTCTGGGAATATTTTGTTTTCATTTTAATTTAATTGTAGGACTTTTGAATGTCTCTTTTGAGTTCCATATTCATCATTCAGTAGTGCATTTTTTTAATCTTCATGAGTTTATATATATTCTGGGGGTTATCTTGCTGTTGATTTATAGTCTTATTTATTTGTGATTAGATAGAATGCAAGAAATTATTTGTATCTTCCTGTATTTATTGTGACTTGTTTTATTAATATATGATCTATTTCTAAGAAAGTTTCTTGGGCTGCTGAGAAGAATGTGTATTCTGTAGTGTTCAAATGGCATTTTCTGTAGATGTCTGTTAGGTCCATTTGATCTAAGGTGTCATTTAATTCAGCTATTTCTCTGTTTTATTTTTCTTTCTTTTTTACCAAAATGCCTTATAATTTGGTGAAAGTGTGGTTTTGAAGTCACTGCTATTATTTTATTGAGGTAAATCTATGACCTTCAAGTAGTATTTGTTTTATGAAGTTGAGGGGTTGGCATATGTATATTTAGAACTGTATTATCTTCTGGGCTGGAGAGATGGCCTAGCTGTTAAGAGCGCCGACCGCTTTTGCAGAGGACCCGGGTTCGATCCCCAGCATCCACATGGCGGCCGAGAACCATCTAGCTGTTAAGAGCGCCGACCGCTTTTGCAGAGGACCCAGGTTCGATCCCCAGCATCCACATGGCGGCCGAGAACCGTCTAGCTGTTAAGAGCGCCGACCGCTTTTGCAGAGGACCCGGGTTCGATCCCCAGCATCCACATGGCGGCCGAGAACCGTCTGAAACTCCAATTCCAGGAGAACTCCAGTTCCAGGGGAATCCGAGACCCTCTTCCGAACCTCCGCGGACATTGCAACAACACGGGTGCACAAACTTGCATGCCAGATAGTACATTCATAGCACATACACGAAATATATAAAATAATAAAAAAAAAATAAAAAAAACTGCTATTATCTTTCTTAATGAGTTGTTTTCTTAGTCAGTTTTGCTTGAAAGTCTATTTATTGAAGCCTGAAGCCTGCTGATGCCTCCTTCCTGCGTTTCTGTGCACTTAGAATCACCTGGTTTTTTTTTTTTTCTTCTTTTTCTTTCTCTTTTTTTTTTTCTAATAGCATTATTTTTTTGTTTAGAAGTTGACAGTTTCCCTCTGAGGCAAATAGACTAGATCTTTATCTTGTCTTGCTTGGTTGTTGCTCTGGTGTGCGGTAGGTATTTTTTTTTTTTTTGGCCTGTGTGTGTGGTTGTGTATGTGTGTGGTTTGGACCAGGGGTCTCCCTTTAGTTTCAGCTGGCCTGGACATTGCTCCTTTAGAACAGAGGCTGGCCTTGAACTCAGCAGAGATCCGCCTGCTCTGCCTCCCAAGTGAGCTTAGGATTCAAAGGTGTCTGCCACTGCCCTTGCTCCGTGTGCTCCCTTCCTTATTATTGAATTTAATTAATTAATTAATTAATTAATTAATTAGTTTGAAACAGGGTCTCCCTTTTAGTCCCAGCTGGCCTGGAGCTCACTCTGTAGATACCATGTAGAACTGGCTGTCCTAGAACTTGGTATGTAGATGAGGCTGGTTTCAAATTCACAAAGATCTGCTTGCCTCTGTCTCTTAGAGTGCTGGGATTAAATGTATGTGCCACCACACTTGGCCTGGGTCCTGCCTTTTAATCTGTAATGCTAGTCTGTTTCTTTTGAATTGAGCAATTAAAACCATTGATATTCAAAGTTTTTATTGAAATGTGTATATGCCTGCCATTTTGTTGATTTTGTAGTGTATGGCTTTTCCTAATCCTTTCTTATTTAGCTCTTATTCTAGTGTGGTTTGTTATTTCTTGTCCCCTGATGTCTGTGTTTATATTTCTCTTTAGACTGAAGGGATCCTTCAAGTATGTTTTGTAGATCTGTTTGGTGGTTATTAATTTCTGTAGCCAGTTTTTATCATTGGAAGTATTCCTTTCTCCTCCAATTATGACAGATAGCTTTGCTTGGTATAGCACTAGGTTGGCACTAATTGTCTTCTAGGACTTGAAATATATCATTCCAAGCCCTCTCCACTTTTAAAGTTTCAGCTGAGCAATCAATCTGTAATCCTACATGTTCCTCTCTTGCTGCCTTCTCTCTTGCTGCCTTCAGCAGTCTTCCCTTTGTTCTGTATGTTTAGTAGTGCGTGTGTGTGTGTGTGTGTGTGTGTGTGTGTGTGTGTGTGTATGTATGTATGTAGTTTTTGAGACAGGATCTCCTTGTAGTCCCAGCTGGCCTGGAACTCTCTATGTAAAGCAGGCTGGCCCATATCTCTCTGCAATCCACCTGCTTCTGCCTTCCTAGTGCTGGAATCAACGGTATGCACTACCACACCTGACTATGTTCTGTATATTTAGTAATTTATAATGTGATGAAGGGAGGTTCTTTTCTATTGGTGTTCTAAATGTCTCCTTTATCTGTAATGGCACTGCTTTCTCTAAAGTTGGGAAATCTTCTGCTGTGAGTTTGTTAAAAAGTTTCCTAGATGTTAGGAATGAGGCTCTTCTCCTGAAATACACATGATTCTTTAAAGAATTATTATTATAAAAGAAAAAAAGAGTTATTATTATTATTATTGTGTTATGTGTATGAGTATATTACCTACATGCATGTAATTGCATCTGTGTTGTGAAACACCTGTGGATGTCAGAAGAGTGCATGGATTCCCTGGAACTTGAGCTATAGATAGTTGTTAGCTAGCATACGAGTGGTGGTATTTGAACCTGGATCCTCTGCCGTTGCAGCCAGTGCTGTTAACTCTGGAACCATCTCTCCAGATCCTTTAAAAAGAATACCCATGATTCTTAAATTTTGTCTTCTCATAATGTCCTGGCTATTTTGAAAGTTCCATTTTTACATTCTTATTGATTTGTCTTTGTGCTTAGTGGAAGGTTTCAATTCTTCTACCTTATCTTCAGGCCAAGATGTTCTGTCTTCTCATTGAGCTGTTCTATTATTGGCAAGGCTTTCCATGGGGTATTATATTTGATAAATTGTGTTTTTCATTTCAAAATTTTACCTTGGTTTTTCTTCAGTATTTCTATGTCTTAAGTTCTTCTGTCACATCTTGCACCAACTTCCTTAGTTCATTTAGCATTTGGTTTGTGAATTCTTGGGGGATTCATTCCAGAATTTCTTTGATTTACTGGAACATATAATCAACCATTCTTGTGAGTTATTTTTCTGGGACATAATCTATGTCTCCCTTGCTAGAGGCCATTACTGTGGGATTAGTGATTTCTGAAGAAATCATCCTGTCTTGGGGTTTCAAGTTACTTGTGTTTTTGCATTAGGACTCACACATCTGGAGTTCCATCATAGGATGAATTTCTTGAAAAGTGTTTATTTTAAATCATCTTTATTCCGTCAGAGGGAATGTGTGTACTATTGAGGAGTATCTAGGTTGTTTCAAGATTACAATGTTGTTTTCTTCAGCTAGACTGGTAGGGGAGCATGCATGCCCCTTTCCTATCAGAATATTGTCTTCAAAAGAAGTAATTATCTAAACATGACTACTACTACTACTACTACTACTACTACTACTACAGTATAGTAATAGTCATATAAAAATTCATCACTCCTTAAGTGCCAGTCATTTTAGGAAATGAAGGGGTCACTTGACAGTAGTGTGTGTGCTGATATTAGTTACTTTCAGTATGAAAAGTAAAGGAAAAAAACAAACCAAAAACAAAACAGAAGAAAACAAACCTATCCAGGGCAAAACTAGTGATGAGTAGAGCTGACAGAGAATCAGTAGAAGAGAGAAATGTATATAGAAGAAGGAATGGCAACACAGTCCCCCCAAAACAAATGGAGAATGGTTTCCCTCATTTGTGGATGCTAGTACCAAATCCCCCAATTGAAACAAAAGCTGAGCAATGTTATTGTTATAAAAAGAAATATAACAATAACATATTTATTTCTATCTGAAAGAAATATAACTGTGATATTATAATGTGACTATCTTAATGAGCCCTAGAATTAACTTACCACCTACTTTCAGGCATGGTAATTCATGTGCATGGGTGGAAGGTATATATTCATGTTTTAGAATAATATAAAGTTAAAAGAAAAAAATCTGACCCGTGAACATAATTTAAAAAAAAAGAAGGAATGCGTGGATGAAACTAATCAATGAATATGAAGTTGGTTACATACAGCATGATGTTTTGGTATACGATTTTACAGTAGGATCAATACAAATGTGGTATTGCATGCATTTCAAAAACTTCAAAGAAAGAATTGTGTAATTTTGTTCAGAACTGTGGAATTTAAATTTTTTTTTAAATTTTGTTTATTTTTTATGTGTATGAATGTACTGTCTGCATGTAGGTTTGTGCATCCGTGTCGTGCAAAGCCATGGAGGTCAAAAGAGGGTGTCGGATTCCCCTGGAACTGGAGTTAAAGACAGTTATCAGCTGCCATGTGGGTGCTGGGGTTGGAACCCGGGTCCTTTGCAAGAGCAGTTGGCGCTCTTAACTGCTAGGCCATCTCTCCATCCCAACTGTAGAATTTTTAACCACAAAGAAATTATACATGTTTAACGACCTAGACATGTTCAGCAGTTTTAAGTTTTAAACAATGTATATATGCATGAAACATCATGTGACCCTATAAATATGTACAACTTTATATTTGTATATGTCAGCCAAAATAAATTAAATAAAAAAAGAAGAGGGAATGGCAGAGACAAAGTAGGGGGGTGATGAGGCAGATTTGGCTAAAATTGATAGAAAAGATACACAGGCCATCAGTCTCCACACCACGGAGTCTCTGCATTGTCAGAGTCTCTGCACCTTCTATCTTAGTTTCTTGGGGTGAAAGTGTTCCTCTTTTCTTCTGGAATTCCTCTGGGACAAGGACACAGGACTGCAGGATTTCCTTTCTATACAGACACTTACTGGAACTAATCCCAAATAGAAAATGGTACAGTCTGACCAATTTAACATGGTTGGCCATACACTGGAGAGTCTGAGGACATGGTAGATTTCTTGGTCCACAAAGCCGGATGCCTTAGCATTCCCAACTTGAAACTGAAGGCCTAGAAGATTCTGGAAGGGCCCCTGGCCTTCAATCCATGTTGGGGGGCTGAGGACCCTGTAGTCTGAGAGCAGGAAAGGATGGTAGTAGTGGGGTGCATGCACTTACCAGCGAGAGGTGAAGGCAGGCAAGCAAGGAAGCAAAAGTGTTCTTAAAAATTAACTTCAGGGGCTGGAGAGAGGGTCATTTAGTAAAGTACATGCTGACTAGTACCTGTGGAAAAGAAAGTCTGTGAATGGCTAAGTGCACTTGGGAGGCAGAGACAGGAAGAATTTGGGGTTTTGCCAACCAATCAGCTTAGGTGAATCTGTGAGCACCACATTCAGTGAGAGACACTGTATCCAAAAATAAGGTGAAGTGAGATTGAAGAAGACATCCCACATTGACCTCTGTGTTCCACATGCATGTGTATACATGTGCAGAAAACACATGTGCACACACACAGAGAAACATGTACACAGGCATAAAAAAAAAGTGAATTTGAGTTGCAGATGTAGTGGAAGAGACCTTGCATTTTTGCCTCGCATGTCTGAGGCCCTGGGTTTCAATTCCATTTAGAGAAAGATAGAAATAGAAATAGAAAGAGAATAAAGAAAGAAAAAGAAAAACTAAGTAAATTGAATTATTGTATAATATGAATACAAGAATCTTCCACATAACTCTTAGTTTACATCTCAAGGAAGTTTCACAAAATGCCCACCCCACATGTCTCTGCTAGATCCAGAAGCCTGCTGTGCCCTCTGAGGGAGTTGGCACTCTACGAAGGAGCTGTGGCTTGATTTCTAGCACTGCCTGCTCTAAGACTTTATAGAAGTTGCTGTTCTTTTATTTGTTGCTCTTTTGGTTAGTGTTGTTTGAGTCTGTCTTGTGTATGATAGTAGTCTGTTCATTCTCACCCATGAATGTTATTCCATTGTATGTGAATGTTATTCTCTAGTAGATGGGCTTTTTAGTTATCGCTAGGTCTTGGCTTTTAATTTTTTTTTACTTCTTTTTTATTTTTTATGTGTACGAGTGTACTGTCTGCATGTAAGTTTGTGCACCCGCTTCGTGCACTGCCGCAGAGGTCAGAAGAGGGTGTCGGGTTCCCCGGGAACTGGAGTTAAAGATGGTTCTTAGTCGCCATGTGGGTGCTGGGAATTGAACCCAGGTTCCCTGCAAGAGCAGTCAGTGCTCTTAACCACTGAGCCATCTCTCCAGCCCCAGCTTTTATAAATTGTATTGTTACTAGCATTATTTTGGTGAACATCTATGCTATCTCTGTTAGGATTATAATTAGGAGGATATTTGCAGTTTTGTATGAAATAAATTTGTTTTAGGTCCAGTGAGAAGATGGACTTTGGTACATGCTCATAGAGATGGGTTTAAATATCTTCCCAAATCCATGTCCAGTGGCATCTCACTGGAGGCATTGGTTATTAAATGAGTATTTATACCATGGAAATTGACACAATACTGACTGGAGGAATTATTTTAGTATTCTGAATTGGTTGTGCCATTAGCAGTATATGAGATTTCATGTTATTTACTTCTTAGCAACTTTTGGTGTCTTGGTTCTAGGTTTAGCCATTCCGACAGATATGTATTTGGAAACAAGTTTTGAGTTATTTCAGGTTAACTTAGCCCAGTGCCTGAATTTGTGAACTCATACCTAACTTTCAAGGAGTAGTGCTTCTCAGTGGAGAGAGGCACAATTGAGCAAGTTAGATGATTTACCTGGAACTCACTCTAGAGGAGAAATGCTCCTGTTCTTTGGAAGGCAGAAACGGTGCTGAAGCAGAGGTTTTTCTTGCATTTAGAGATGTTGACACGTCACAGATACAAACCTCATCAGTACTTATATCTAGAAACTTCTGGATTAATTTAAGAATCAAATGAAATTTAACATGTCTACAAATAATGACATTGTATGATGTCAATATAAAGACATATAGCTGGGGCTGGAGAAATGGCTCAGGGGTTAAGAGCACTGGCTACTTTTGCAGAGGACCAGGTTTCAGTTTTCAGCATCCACATGGTGACTAACAACCATTTCTAACTCCAATTCCAGGGGTTCCAGCATCTTCTTCTGGCTTCTGTGGGCCCTGCATGACATGGGTGCTCTTACATATAAGCAAAACACCCACATAAATAAAAATTTTTTTAAAAAGATGTATTTCTTGTTGGCTTCTACATGGGATAACAGGTTGAAGGAGAGCTTTTAGCTCAAATACAGCTGCTGCTACTGCTTTATTATTATTTTTTTTACTTTGAGGCAGAAAGACTTTTTCATCCTGTATCACCCAAGCAGCACACTGACTGGTGGTTTGTGGTGGTGATTCCAGCCACTCTGTAAGCTTTATCTGAAATATATATTCTTAGACACCAGGAACATGACTGACAGCACCAAAGCTTAAAATAACTCACTGAATTTGGATTTGAAAAGTTAAAAACTCCTTTATAACAAGACAGCATTTGGTGCTATGTTTGAAAGTGATCTATTTACCCAGTTGGACAAGGCACAGTAATGGGCTTTATGTTACATTTCCTATTATTTCTTTCTTAATTGGCGACGGAAAGTAAATGAGGAGACATGTGAATATAGAAAGATGTATTTCTAAAAGAGAGACATATTCTGTGAAGCAGTGGGGATATTACATCGAAGAAATAATTGGAGTGCCACGCTGATATGGAAAGTGAATAGAAAAACGAGCATCAAACCCAAATCACGCAATAAAAAGATACCGAGGAAGATCGTAAGGAGAACTGTGGAGTCTGGACCTCGCCTCTTTTAAAGGCTGCTTTTGATTTTTCTTTTCTCTAAGATATTTTGTTTATCACATTAAATCACGTCAATAAAATCGTTTAGGACTGGGGCTGTGATTTTTATGAACACCTAGATTTAAGAAAGTAACTATTTCTATGGAATTCGTGGTGATTTTAAAACAGAAGAAATTGTTAATGGTTGAAATCGAGTCATCTCTGGGGGCGGGAGGAGAGTGTGGGGCGTGAAGGAGCAGTTCCGGGTTCAGAGGCCAGCAGAAGGTGAAGTGGCAGAGGGAGGTCCATACCATCTTTGTTCTGTGGTGCTTCTTCTGAGTTAATTTTGTGAGTTGCACCCCACTAAGGGTTCTCCCCAGCCTCTGCCCGGCCCTGCCCCACTCAGTCCTGCCAGAGCATAATCATGTGCTTGCCTTTGCTGTGTTTGGAAAAGAACACCCAGTCTTTCTGAGTGTGCCTATTGTATTGTTTGCAGCATTAGCTGCTCTCCGTGCTGCTTCCTCTTCACAACTCAGAAGAGAGGAGGCCTATTTATTCCTTGCTTGCCTTCTACCAATGGCAGCGAGATCCTTGGTATCATTACCCCACCAGTTCTACTATAATTCACACCACCCATGTCGTGGAGGTTGTCACGCTCACTGGCTCCTTGCTGACCGGTTTCCACCTCTCAAGGCGCCAGCCAGACTTTACCCAACCTCTTCCCTTGCCCTTCTCTGCTTGGCTGCCATGTTCCATTTGTACTTATTTTACGTTTTTGAACATGTCTCGCTCTCTTCCCTGAGAGAAGTTTTTCTCTATTCCTTGCATTGTCGCACAGATAACTTCATCTTAGCCTTCAATTTTATTGCCTCCTTTGATGCCTCCCGGTTACTTCCAGCTTGTCTTTGTCTTCACCTCCTGCTTTCTACCAGGTACATACAGTTTATTTCATACACACTTGCACATTTACGATCACGTTGCTGTTTTTTTTCTTTCTGCTTCTTCCTCCTCTCTTTACCGATTCCTCCTCCCGTTTCCTCCTTTCTCTTTCCTCTTTCCCCTGTTTTTCCCTTTATTTTCCTTACATATATTTAAAATACATATATAAAAAACATATATAAAAACATATATAAAACATATATAAAAATAGGTTTTGCTTTGAATTCAAGGGGCTGAATGATAACTTTTAAAAAGCTCTGGGTAAAAAGACCTCATTATCCCACTTAAATGTGTATGTTTGTATTCAGTTTAAATTAAAGAAAAGAGGAGCGGCTTGGTGAACTGAGAAAGATGAAATTCTGCACACCCTCAGACTTCCTCCCCTGCACTCCGTGATGTTGACGTTCCTCTGAGCTTTAATGTCGCCTGATCTGGGTCACTCTCCAAAGGCTTATTAGCTTCCACTTCCAGTGTAATTGCAGCCAGAAGCACAGAGTAATTTGAATGTTTTTGACAGGGATAGCTTTGGATAATCTTTTATTTATGTAATTAGCTTGGTTTAATTAAGGGTCAAACCTGAGGGGCTTTTCCAACCATTGCTATCTTATACTCTGCATTAAGTGCATTTAGTTTTACCCAGAGTAATTCTGTTCCAGGACAGATAAATCCCAGCAGGACACTCTGACCTGGTTCTGTCCCCCCTGTACACACAAACAGATAAACTCAACTTTAGCTCCAAGGTCTTTGTGTTTTTAACTTCTTGCCTTTTCCAAGGCTGAATCACACTGACAGCTTCTATGCTGTTTATATTTTATCCTCTCTTCTTCACCCCATTCTCTCTTTAAAAAATATTAAAATAAAAGTATTATCTTCAAAGAGCTGTTGATAACTGCTAATGTGTCTGGGAAGAGAGGCAGACCCCAACTGGAATGTGAATTTTCCATTTCTTCCTTCTTCCAGCACAGAAATTCTTACAAAACAGTTTCTCATCTTTTCAAAATTTTACCAGATTTAGGAAGCAAAAGGACAGGAAGTGAAGAGGAGATGCTCTTCATGAATAGCAAAAGACCGTGGGCTGCCAAGTAGAGGAGCCCAGATTAGATGGTAGGCCATTCAGATGGGCGTTGAAGAGAATGAGTTAACAGGAAGGCTTGGAATAGAAAGGACAGGTGAGAGTACGAAGACAAAGGCAAAGGTTTGGTGTGGGACGAATAGTGTGTTCATTCCTGTACTCATCCCTGTAGCTTTCCTTATTCAGATTTTACTCCTACTAGGGAAATGAAAATGACTGTGGATCTTTGTGTCCAAATTTATAAAAGGACTATTTTTTTTTCTACGTCGAGTTAAAATGTATAATCTTGATCAAATGCCTACTTTCCTGTCTCTACTGCCTTCAGTCCATTCTGTGCATGGCCGGCACAGAATTCCTAAACAGGCCTTTCATTGTGTCTCTGCTACTTATGGATCTGTAATGGTTCCCAATCGCCTGCTTCCATCGAACATGGTCAGGTCTTATTCTTTGACCATATCTGAAGTGTTCCCACACATCCCTTTTGCTGTCTCCTTTCAAGCCAGGCTTTTTCTTGGTTTTGCTTTTTAAGTCCAATTTATGGGCTATATCTCTTTCCAGTAGTAAGACCAGTGCTACTGTACTATGGAGAGTACACACGTGAATGAAGCATGCTTACTAATTCAGTAGGGGAGGAAACTTTAAAGACAAATATTAGAATAACTATCTTGTTTCCTTCCCTTCCCTTCTTTCTTTTTTCCTTCTTTCCTTTATTCATTTCTTTGTTTCCTTTTCTTTCTTTGCTTTTTTCCTTCCCCCTCCCTCCCTTCCTTCTTTCCTTTCTTCTTTATTTCTTCCTTTCTTTCTCTAAGACTATTCTGTTCTACTGATTATCATAATGACATTTTGTATAGTGTTAACTGATGTTTTTAACTGAAAGAATTATTGTGTGTGTGTGTGTGTGTGTGTGTGTGTATGTGTAGGCACATGTGTGCCATGGTGTTCATGTCAAGGTCAGAAGACAAATCTTAAGAATTTGTTTTTGTAGGATGTGGGGGTTCAACTCAGATCATCATGCCCGCACAGAAGCACCTCTACCCGTTCTGAGCCCCAATGTTCACAGTTTCTAACCCTTTAATTTGTATGGCCTGCATCAGGTCTTCCAAATGTGAAAATGAGGAAGAATCACTTGGAGAACCTTGAAAAAAAAATTCCCCGGTTTCCATCTCAGAGATTTTGAGTCATTGTGACCCTAGAACTTCCACTTCTAACAACTTTCTCTGTGCTTCTGGGGGTTTAGGATTGAACTTTGAGGAGATCTAGTCTAGCCAACAACCCCAAGAAGTAGTTGTATCACCCCCAGGATAGAGATGAGCAGAATGACTTATTTGTTCCAATTCCTGGCCAGGCACTTCCGTAGAACACCACCGGGATTCAGGGTCTCTGTGCTAGTGTCAAATATCATTCCCACTACGGTCCACTGCCTGAATGTAATCCACATAGCTTTGATAACTTAGTTCAATCTTTACTCCAGTCAAGTGAAAAAGCAAGGATTGCCATTTGTCACCTATATGTTAGTGGTTTTGTCTGTATCTCTCCAAATGCAAACCAAGACTTTATATGTCTTTGACATACTTCTTGCTATGTTAAAGGGCAAAGCTATTTTCACATAGTCCTAAGACAACTTATTTTCCTTTTTTTTAAAAAACTGGGTTGAAGCTCAAAATTACAGAGTAAAAGAAATAGTGGATGATGAGGCTGGAAAGATGGCTCAGAGGTTAAGAACACAGACTGCTCTTGCAGAGGACCCAGGTTCAGTTCCCGGCATTGATGTAGTAGCTAACAATCATCTGTAACTCCAGTTCTAAGGGATCCAAAGCCCTGTTCTGACCTCCCTGGGCATTGCACAGCACAGGTGCATGTACATACATGCAGGCAAAACACCCATACACTTAAAATAAAGACAAATTTAAAATTTTAAAAAAGAAATGGCAGGTGCCACTGCTGGTACTGTAGTGCGAATCAAGCCAGCAGCTTCAAATGGAATTGATAGGCATCCTGTTCCTCAGTTATTCACTTTTCACTGAAAAATAATGCCACCTACACGTGAGAATATCTTTATGAAGCAGAAAAGATCATTAGCTTTATTAAGTTTCAACCTTTGAGGGTCTGCTATTTATGTCCTAAGTTGCAAAGTAGAAAAATGGACTTAAATAAGTGAAGTTGCCTGCTGAAGTGATGTTCGCTTTGAAGAAAAGCATGTGTGGACTTGAGTTGTGAGATGAGCTAGCTTTTTAAACATGTTTTTTTAAACATGTAATATCATTTTTACTTCAATGGACATTTGACAATTATGGTTATTCTAATGTGTGGTAGATATTTTCTAGAAATTAAATGGAGTTGGTCATTAAAAAAAATCTGTCATTTTTTTATTGTCAATGAGAAAATATAAACCTTCACACATAAATTTAGAAAACTTACACCTATCACTGTGAATTACATAGTTTTCCATCACATAAAGGCTTTCCTAACTGGATTTGGTGGCTTTAATAATGTGTGTGAGGAAATGAGTCAACATTGGGAAGTTCTGAATCATTCAGTGGAATAATACTCTTCTCACGAGCAATAGAGTCTGAGATGGATGACTTTAGTCATCAGCCCAACTAAACAAGGGACACATAGACAATGCAGTATTGCTTCTGTGTATATTTGTGAGGGTGTTTTTAGAGGACATTGGTATATTTAGTTAGTGAACAGGGAAGAGTCTCCCTCAAGGTGGGCGGACGTCATGCAGTCAGCTGGGGTTCTGGACAGAGGGAGGTATAGCAGACAGAAAGATTTCCTTTCACTCTCTTGGAGCTGCGCCATGCTTCCTGCCCTTGGACGTCAGAACTCCGTCTGGCCCTTTGCACTCCAGGGCTTTTATCGGCAGCCCCTTGGGACTCTCGGGATTTCAGCCTCAGACTAACAATTACACTATTAGCACCCCAAGATCAGAGACTTTAGGATGTGGGTTTAACCATGCTACCAGCATCTCAGGGTCTCCAGCTTACAGATGGCCTGCTGCAGGACTTCTCAGCCTTCATAATTACATGAGGCAGTTCCCCCAGTAAATCCCCTTGCCTATCACTCTTCCACCCTATGTATATCCTATTTGTTCTGTCTCTCTGGAGAACTTTGACTAATACTCATTATGTTACAGAACCATGAATTGTTAACAGAGTAGTCTATTCAATGTGTGAGATAGACTAATGGCGTTTAATGGAACAGAGTACAAAGAGTTCATGGGTATGGTTTCCTATGTCAGATTTTGGTATCAAAGGAGAAAAAAACACAATTACGTGAAAAAGCTATTAAAATGCTTCTTCCTTTTTGAACAACTTATCTGTGTGAGGCCATTTCTTTTTCCACAGAGTTAACCAACTAATGTATGAGAAAAAAAGCTAAATACAGAAACAGATTGAAGGAATGAATTGTCTCCAGTTAAGTCAGAAGACAAAGGATTGCAGAAGAGATAATCAAGGCCACTTTTTTCACTAAAATATTTGTTTTGGAAGAGGTGGTTATTATTTAAATAAGAATGTTATTTGTTATAGAATATAATGAAGGTAGTAATTTAGAAAGTTTCAATTTTATTTTCAAATATAATAAATATTAATAATCAAAATTTCTAGAACTCTCCATAGTGTAAAATAATCATTAGACTGTACAGTTTGGGAATTTCTAGCCCATAATATGGACAGAGAAGTGACCTAACATAAAATAACAACAAAAATATTTTGATTTTTACATTGCTAAAATCAGAAACAATTCTTAAAGTGTTAAGTGTCTGGAGTAAAGATTTCTATTTCATAAAACATCTTTATTCACTTTTAGTGTGTCTTTCTAATTAAGAATTTTTTTTAATTTTTATTTATTTCTGTATGTGTACAAATGTACTGTCTGCATGTAGGTCTGTGCACCCATGTTGTGCAATGCCGCGGAGGTCAGAAGTGGGTGTTGGATTCCCCTGGAGCTGGAGTTCTCCTGGAATTGGAGTTTCAGACGGTTCTCAGCCGCCATGTGGGTGCTGGGGATTGAACCCGGGTCCTCTGCAAGAGTGGTCGGCGCAAATTAAGAATATTTTTATTGAACTTCTGTGCATTTCATGTAATAGATCTTAATCACATTTAGACTGCTCAGTCCATTAGCAACCGTAGTCTCCTCACCTGAGATTGCATGCCTTCTGTCATAAATGTTAAGTCCTATCCAGGCAAACATTTGTACCTAGATGCCCCTTGGTGAAGGTTCATCCACTGGAGTTTAGTCAGCCTCTCTAGAGTCAGTCCCTTAGAGAAGATCTACTCTCTCTCACCTTAGAGTTGCTAATAGTCCTTTGGCTAAGGTTGGGGTCTCCTGCCCATTTGCCTCATTCTATGCTGGGTTTTTATCTGATTGAGTCAACATGGATCTTGTGCATGCTTTCACCATTGTTTCAAGTTCATACGAGCAAATTCCCAATGGCCTGACAGCCTGTGTTTCCTTATGCTCACACACCAACTTTGGCTTTTACAATTTTCCATTCCCTCTTCTGCAATGGTTCCTGAGCCCTGGGTGGGTGAGGAGTCCTATCTTGGAGCACACACTCTGCAGACTCTTGTTCTGTAAAACTTAGCCAGTTGTGGCCCTTCTGTGTGCATCACACTCTGTCATATGAGGAAGCTTTACTGGTGAGAGTTGGGAGATGTATTAGTGTTCTCTCTATCCCCATTCTGCTGTGTTCCATCAGCCTTAGATACCTAAGGCGTTACACTGTAGATATGTCACCTAGTGCTGAGCATCTCTTAGATATATATTCTCTGTGCATGACCAGTTGTGGAACTCTGTAATAACTTCCATATGTTGCAAAAAAAAAGCTTCTTTGATGAGTGGTGTACAGTATATCTATGTGTAAATATAAGGATCCATATTTAGCATATGGTAAGAAATTTCATTTGTCTAGAGACATGTCAGAGCTAGGATTTTCTCTAGGATCTGTGACCTCTCTAGCCATGTGCATTTGGCTATATTTACTGTGCCATCCATGAGTTCCCTGTCATTGAGAGGGCCTAAAGTCCAATCGGATAGCTGTTGACTATCCCTTAGATAAAAGTGCCACTATTATACCAATAGAAATAGTTTCCTGTGCCAGTTGTGGTGGTTATTAGGATTTAGAGCTGAATTGGATCATTGATTTTTCTCCATTAGCACCTTGTATAGTTTCCTCAAGAACTATGCAAGCTACTCTTCAGGGAGAAGGCTTCCAGGTTAGTTCCTGCTCCATTGCTCTAAGTCCTGTGTCCTGTCTTCAGCAATAGGGTCTTACCTTTAATTTAGAAACACATATACATAAATTAAAAGGTCAAACTACATTTCAAGAGTCCTATCCTGCCAGGCATGATGGTAAATTTCTGTCATCTCTGCACTTGGGAGGCTAAGGCAAGAGGATCGTGAGTTCAAGGTCAATAGGGGACTTGGTCTCAATGAACAGCCAACCAAACAAGACTCAGATCATCTTCCAGTCTTTACTTCTCCTACTTCTATCTTCCTTTGGGGAATTCCATTTAATTCTTTAAGCTGTTTTTTTTTTTCCCTAATATTTTCTCCCATGATCAAACCTTTGTATGAGAAGCTTCAAAGTTAGATAGCATCGCTTGGCTCTCTTATCTCTGGAGATTCAGGCTGCTTGTTTGGTTTCTTCTCCAGAGACTACTCCCCCACCCCCACCACTTACCCCACTTCCATCTTGCCTCCAGAGTGTGCATGTTGCTTCTTTCTCGACACGGGGAACCATCAACTTGCCCACAACAGTGATGGCTAAACTCACAATGGTCAACTGAACATTTGAAGAACAGCTCTTGTATGTGGTTGGTTGAGTCTTCTTCCCATATTCTCAGCATGGGTGACTCTCTTAAGCCTGGTCCCTTAAGCAGCATCTCACAGTGATCTTGCGAGAATGGGCCATCTATTCAGCTTGGCGTCAGAGTGCTTGATGTTGACTGAAGACTGGCAGCCACCTTTCATCAGTGCTCACTATGTGCTTCCTTCTTGGTCCTTCCCTTCATTATTCCTGAATGAACAATGGACCAACCTTTGCCTCAGGCTCTGCTTTTTTTGAGGAACACAAGTAGAGACACCTCCTATTTCTGTGTAAGTACCGTGCGCTAACCAATTGCCCCACTGGAGCCCTGCAACACCTCCTATTCCTAAACATGCTTCAACTCTATGTTTGATTTTTCAACTAAAGACATTAGCTTACTTTTTTCATGAAAATAAAGGTTGAGAACTATAATATTCTGCACTAACCAATATATTTATTATCTACCATATATTTTATAGATTCTGTTATAAATTTTGGTAGAATGATTACTATTCGTATTATAATAATTTGTAAGTGAGAAACATGGTATACCAGGAGCGTGCTATTTCCTTTTATGTAGTTTTTATGTGCCTATCATGAATTATCTGCTCAATTTTCAATAAGAAATTAAAACTTCTCTTAATGTAGTCAATGGCTCTAAGGAATTTATTAGTTCAACTTGTATGTGTTTTTAGAAAGTTTGATCTTCTTGCCTCAGTAAGAACTTCCTTTCTAAATTTCCTGCTCAGTTATCAGCCTAGAGTATCTTCTCAGAATCATTACTGGAATTTTGTTCATGTTACTCCTGATTTTTGGGTCCTCTGCTTTTTGAGTTTTGTATCTTGTTCCTTCTTGGTTCTCTCCCTTGTTTATATATATATTTTTTAATTTTTAATTTTTTTTTTATTTCCGTATGTGTATGAATGTATTGTCTGCATGCAAGTCTGTGCACCCATGACGTGCAATGCCGCGGAGGTCAGAAGAGGGCGTCGGACTCCCCTGGAACTGGAGTTCTCCCGGAACTGGAGTTTCAGACGGCTCTCGGCCGCCATGTGGATGCTGGGGATCGAACCCGGGTCCTCTGCAAGAGCAGTCGGCGCTCTTAACCGCTAGGCCATCGCTCCAGCCCTCCCTTGTTTATATTAAACACAGCTTCTAACAACTTCCCGAGGGAATATTTGGGAGGTGAATCTTTGAGGCTGCTGATGTCCTTACTAAGCATGTAAGCCAGGAAGACTGCCATTTTTACTTCAGAATCAAGCAGGCATATCTCTGTTGTAGTGTATTTCTCTTGAGAAATTCGATGCCATTCTCATTTCTAGTCCTTTGTGTTTCATTTTTCTTTTTCTGGGAACTTTTAGAATTTCTTATCTCAGGTAATTTGAAATATTATGAAAATATTTCTTACAGTATGGCAATTATTGTTCACTGAAATCCATTTTTTTTTCCATAATATAAGACCAAAGCTAGAAATAAGCTGATAGATGAGAGACCTCATTTCTGGCTCTTTGGGAACAGGATGGGACTAGTTCTCATCAGTGGAATGTTGCTAGAAGGGAGGAGTGCTATTTGGAGCAAAGTTTTTATGGAAATGTTTCTTTTACATTTCTTTTCTCTTTTATAGGCCAGATGCAGTGACAGTGATGAATTAGGGACAACAAACCATTAAACAGGTAATTGCAGATGCTAGACCACCATGTGGAGCAGACTTCCTTGCTCTCCTTGAACTTCTCCATGAGTGAGCTGAAAGGGTCTACCATGTTTGACGCATGTTTTCAGGGACTTAAAAATCCATGGTGTGTGTTCTTTAATGAACATAATATTAGTATTTTAGGTTGGGCACATTAAGGACACATGCCCTTTGTTTATAGAGAATTTTTCTTTTATCAGTTAATTAATTTTATACCCAACTTCACTTTCTCAGTTCCTTCTTTCCAGAATACTAATGAGCAGATATGGATCTCTGAGTCAGTCTTCTAAGTTTCTCATTTTTTTCCTGTCCTGTCTTCTAAACATTTTTGGGAGAGTGGACATACATGCATGCCAGGGAGTCTGTCTTTAGCATGCCTAGCACATTTCAGTATAAGGAAATTTTATTTCTAAAAGGTTCTGGTTTCTGAATATTCTTTATCTAGCATGCATTTTCTTATATTTTTAGTATTATAATTGTTTTGAAATTTTCTTCTTCTATGGTGTCCATTTTTCTTTGAGCTTGTCTCTCCATAAAAGAGGGAGACTTTCAGAAGCAAGTTGGAAGCGCTCTTCATGTGAGTGGAAGACCTTGTTTTGTGCTTCCCTGTGGTGGAATGAAGTGACACAATGTCTTCCTTTGGAGCAAGTTTTGGAGATAAGGACTGACGCTGGCTTTTTAGGTGAGGAATACAGACAAGGGAAAGAACCTAAGAAAGATAGGGCTGTGGCTGTAGGGGTTCCTATCTTTCTCTACAAAGACCTATTTAACCTCCTACTTTAACATCACCCTTATTCCTAAGGGTGCAATATTCTTTATTAAAAAACCCCAAACCCTGTTTTCCATGGTCCCGAGGAAAAAGTAGTAATCTCGCTTCTGGGTTTGTGTGGTTCCTGTGCAAACATTTCACTAAGCTTCCTATTTTCAAGGCCACTATGCACCCCACTACCAAGGGCACTGATGTCTCTGGGCACATCAGTCTAAGATACAGGGGCAACAACCACTGGCCTGTTAACATCTGAGCTGGAATTTCAGTCCTTGTTCTTCTAATGCTGGTGACTGTATCATTGTCCATAAAGGTTTTTATAAAAAGATTTATTGTTTTTGTTTTTATTTGTGTGTGTGTACATGTGTGTGCAGGCCCCAGCAGTCCATATCTGGGAGTTGGAGTTTCAGGCAGTTGTGAACCACCTGATACGGGCGCAAGGCACCAAACCCCAGGCTTCTGCAAGAGCAGCAAGGGCTCTTAACCACTAAGCAATTTCTCCAGTCCTTCATTGTCCATACAGACTTTAGCTTCTAAAATGGGACTCTTAATTAATGTCCTTTCATATGCTGTTCTCTTTGTCCTTGTAAAATTATGCATTTTAAATGTCCTTTTTTTGTGTTTGTCACAGTGGTATACTGAAGACATGAGTGTTCAGTCTTCCATATCTTACCTAAAATATATTTTATTGGGCTTTTAAAGAAAGATCTTTGAAAATATTTGGACTTTTGTGAACCTAAAAGCATAAGGAAAGAAGAGAGCAGACAGGTGGAGGAAAGGCCCTATTAAAATTTCATCCTGTGCTTTATTCCTGGTGACTTCGCTGAGCGTCTGCCTGGCATATCCAGGCAAAGCTCTTCCTGGGCTAGTCATGCAGTGTGAAACACAGAGCTTCCTTTTAGTCTTCTTGAAGTAGCATAAAGCTCTAAGACATTAAATTCTTCACTTAATCTGGTGAATATATTGCTTATATAAATTGTAAATGAACTGTGTTAATCAGATTCACCACTAAGTAAATTGCTGAAGTTCTCTCGCTAGTTAGAAAACCTCAGGCTCTTGGGTCTACTTTTTTCCTAGCTGACAATTCAAATTAAAGAAGAAAAATACTGGCACTAGTGGATTAGAACCTGAAATATAACTTGAAGCCTAAGTGCTGTCTTTATACCGTTTCACACAAATGCCTTTTCTCTTAAAGACTTAAGGTGCTGGAGGGCAGAAGCAATGCAGATACTTTGTGTTCTCTCTCTGCCCTTCAGGAGGATTTTAGGACCTCTTCCCCCTGTCTTATTAGTATCTGCATATACAGATACACTTGTCAAATTGCAAATTTACTGAAGAAGAACTGTAAGGAAGAAGGAAGTCACCTGTGGATCCTTCATTGTGCTAGTCTGTTTACACGGAAACCTGGCAGTAGGTAGGATTTGCCTGTGCATTAGCAAACATGTGACACCTTGAGATCAAAGGCACTCAGGAGTTCTCCTGCTCCTGATGCTAGTACTCCTGATATTATGGAACATGAGGCAGGGGGTCCAGAAACCAGGCCCTGAGATATGATTTCACTCTGGGTATAAAAACACAATGCTGTAAATGAATAAACGAGTCCTTCTTACCATCAAACAGGGATTACCAGCCATTATTTTGCACGTGTAATCTTAGCCCATTAGGCTTGTGTAGTAGTGACCAGTGGGTTGGATTGCGGTCCAGCAGACCACCAACCTGGGAAGCTGGTGTGGGGCTGGAAGGAGACTTAACAGGTTGCCAGGTGACAGTCTGGCATTAGACTGTAGAGCACCTATCAGGCGACATTCTGGCATTAGGCTGTAGAGTGCCTAGCAGGCAGCAGCCTGAAGGTACTGGGAGTACCAATAAGCCATTACCTAGTGTAAATGTCAGATGAGACAGGTGGGCAGTGGAAAGGATGTCACCTTTGGTCCCAAGGTTTAAGACAGCTGCTGGCAGCTGTCTTGCGTCTTCCCTTTTCCCCATAATCCACATGTGTTGGAGTGATACCACAAAGAACCTCTGTGGAAATCTTTGAAATTAAACTTTTGGCAGGCATCCCAGGTGATTCTTGGGACCCTGAAGTTTTAATTCTACTGACTCCAGAGTGTTAGGCAGTCTAGACATTACCAAACCCTTCATTAATTAAGTAGATATTAATCCAATATCATATATCATTGAAATCTATTTATTTATATTTACTTCTTCAAAAGAAAATGGTAATGATGTTTAATGATCAGACTTTGATAAATAGTCTTCAGTGAAGCCCATGACATGATCTATATAGCTTCGGAGAAAATTCTTTTAAGATTGGGCAGGATGGTTTTATAAGATGCTAATAGTTGAATGTCAATGTTGTGGTATTATCTGCTCTTCAATTCAAAGTATTCAATATGAATGAGCCCCATCTCCTGTTTCCTTTTGGACTCTTTCCATTATGTTTCTCAGTTGTGGTTCCAATTATGTATTGCTGCATCACAAATCACCTTGAATTCACAGCAAAGACAATGGCCATCTTATTATGCTTACAGATTCTAAGAGCAGGAATTTGGATAAGGCACAGTGGGGTGGCTTTTCTCTGTTCCACAATGTCTGGGATCTCAGCTGGAAAGTTCTACAACAGCTGTGACGAGAATCTTGAGGGGACTTCCTTATGCCTTGTGTGGCTGGGCAGGCTGGAAGTTTGGGCTTGGGCTGAGCTGACAAGGCTGACCAGTCTTGGCATGAGTGGGTTCTGAGTATTAACATCTTCAAGGGGCTGATTTGTGAGAACCAGGCAGAGGCTGCTTGACCTTTTATTGCCTAGTCTCAGAAGTGACAAAGGATCACTTCTAGTTTATGTAAAGCTGAAAGCAGTTATAAAAGTATACCATTATTGAGGGATGTGACATAGGCTCCACTGTGTGTGTGTGTGTGTGTGTGTGAGAGAGAGAGAGAGAGAGAGAGAGAGAGAGAGAGAGAGAGAGAGAGAGAATGTGAGTCAATGTTGGATTTCACTCCTCAAGAGCTGTGAATCCTGATTTTTCAGACAAGGTCTTTCACTGGTGCTGGGGGCTTGCTGATTAGGCCAGGGTGGCTGACAAGCTAGTTCAAGAGATCTACCTGTCTCTGCCTTCCCAGTGCTGGCTCATAGAGGCATGACATCCTGCCTGATTTGTTCTGGGGATAGAATTCAGGTCCTCATGCTTGCTGGGCAAGCACTCACACCTGAGCTGTCCTCTCAGTCCCTGGGCTCTATCTTTTAATAGGGAGAGTACCAAAGAATTTAGGACCCATGTCTTAAGACTTACAGTGACTGAATTAAGAAGTTGTGCTGCAATCATTGAATTTCTAAAAGCCTTTTTGAGTCCTTTTTTTGCTCTTCAGAACTAAAACTATTTCTCTTCTTTTTCTGGTGAGACGAAGATACTCAAATATTATCCCTATATAGGCTATTTATATGTATAATCTCACAGCCACTCTGTGGAAATGATTTAATGAGTGGGGTTGCTGATGTGCTAAGAGGCAGAGCCACTTGGTGAAGGTTACCCAGCAGGGAAGGTCTGACCCCAGAGCTCAGGCCCTGGGCTACCGTCTACTTGGCAGCACTTTCATATTTATGTGAGATCCTCTCATAGTCCAGGAAGTTTACATAATCTAATGTCACTGGTGGGAGTTGAAATAAATTTCTAATCTTACTCTATCAAATCTCCTAAGCCTTTTGAAAGTTGCTTTTGGCTAAATGGTAGCTGGATCATAAACCTTATCATCCAGGAAAGCACTCAGGGGCTACAAATTTTTAAGGTTTTCATTTCCTGAGCAAAAACAAAAGAAAATGTTCTAAGCTGTACTTTGCTGCTGAATTTGGACCGGGGAGTAAAAGATAGCTCTCTATGTGAAAAGGGCAGGACACTTCCATTTGCTTTTCTCCGAGGGGTTGGCTATTTGGTCTAGCTTTTGTGATAAGCTGACTAAGGGTCAGGGAATGTCAGACATGCACAAGGCCTCATGCAGCAAAAGTTTGGACAGGAAGAAGAAAGGCTGGAATCAGGTAGAGCCATAAATAGAAAGCAGGCCTAGCAGGGGTCAGGCCAGGGAGCAAGGTGTTAACATCCCTTAATCATTTAGAACTGGACTCGGAACTTATATACAAGATCAAGTCAAAATACGGTTAATGAAGCTAAAGCCCAAACTAGCAAGGAGAAATATTAGCTCGAGAGGCTGTGAAAGTCTTCTTCTGTTAACTAAAGACTGAGGCTCTAAGCCTGTGCTTCCTCTTCTATAGCCTCTTTGCTGGTCTGTGGAGGAGGGGAGGTTGGCAGTGGGTGTCCACTCTCCGACAGGTCTGCTTGTGGTTCACTGAAATGACAGCAGCATTGTAGTTGTGAATAAGGAAGAATGGTAAAACTCACTAGGCTTTTCTCATTGTTATGCTTTTTTATGGTTCCCAAAGAGGATCATTTACCTGTGAACCTATTTGGTATTTATCTTCTGTAGAGAAATAATGCGGTCCTAATGCCATCCTTAAGGATGTGGAAAAGCCTTATTCTCCTTCCCTCCTCTCCGTCTTTCCTTCCCTCCTTCCCCTACCTCTCTCGTTACTGCCCTTCCTTCCCCCCCCCCCCATTTACTTGAGGTAGAGCCTCACTATGTAGCCCCAGCTGGCTGGGATCTCACATCAATTCTTCTGCCCCCACCTCTCAGGTGCTGGGATTTCGGGCATTTACCATCATGCTTCTCTGTGTTGTCTTTTGCAGTGCCAAGCATGGGAGCCAGGGCCCGGCCTGTTAGGCAAATGTTCTACTGCTGAGCTACACTCTATCCCAGCAGCTTTTATGTTTTTAACTTGGGGGCTTTTCTGAACCTGCGAGCTATGTGCTTACCTTATACTCCATTTTCTATGTTGCTTAAATATATAGAACTAATATATAAACAATCCCTACATAATCTTTTCCTTTCCCTGAGAAATCTAGATAAATATTGCAGTGCTTCCAGCCAGTATTTATTTAATACTGTCCCCCCCTGACTATTATATTAAGCCAAAGGATAGTGGATATGTGGCAAACATAGTTATATCCCCTCTCCTTGGTCCATGCACTTGATTGGTTACTCTCCCTCAAACCTGACCTGGATTCTTTCTCGACATGTGATTCAGTTAGCCATTCGCATTAACACTGGTTCTTGAGTAAAGGCCTCAAGAAAAGAATCTCATGACTAAGTGGTACTAGAGCATGCAGAGAGAATGCAGTTAGATTGACTTATAGAAATGAAATCCCATCTAATAAGAAGCAAAAGGAGGCGAGCCTGGACCCAGATGAGGCAGAGGCTACAGACCCTGCAGGTATGTTCTGTTGGTTCCCTGCATTCCCTTGTGCAGAAGCAGACCCCTCCCCCACTGGCTGTTCCCACCCCTGCACCCACATTTTTCCCTTTTGGGGCCTCAGGCTTCTCTCAGATGCTTCTAGAACTCGCTCAGCTGTAAGGATACATCAGCAACTTTAAAGGAGATAATCTCCTTGGAGGAACTCCCATCCAGAGGATGGTGAGGGTGGACAGAAGTCTCCTTCTCCCTTTCTTCTCCTTTGAGGATCTTGAGGCGTGTTTCCGGGGAGGCTTCGCAGAGGCTCTTTCTGAACTTGGCTCCCTCCTAGTTTTGTGAATTTTCAAGGTTCCCTGCTTTCCCTTTCAAGTTTCTTCATGTGTTTTCCTGGGTTTACCTTCCAAGTAAACTGTCTATTTCTAAGTCTTTGTCTTTGGGTCTGTATTTAGGGAGCATGAATTAAGATTCTACACTAACGAAACATTAATGGAACCACCGAAGTCCATTTATGTGTGATGAATATGCTATAGAAATCTACTGTATGCTGAAGTAAAAAATTTAGATGCTAAATGTTATACTGTTCCTACCACAAAACAAAACAAACAAGTAAATAGCCATGAAGGGGTGGGTACTAGGAAGTTTTTGTGGTGATGGATAGCTTAATTATATTGCTGGGTTATCAGTCTCACAGATGCATGGAATATAACCAAATTCATTTTTTGTATAACTACTGCACTTCCCTAAGCCTATTAAAATTCATATCAATATTATTTTAATATGCATTTTAGAGAAACTGATTAAATTTTTTATTGAATTTTTGAGATTTTCATGTAATATAAGTTGATGGTATCTAGATCCTTCCCCCCAAAGCTGGGAGGCATAAGTTTGAAACAGGTTCTTATTGAGGGATGGGCATTCTGCAGCCTCTTATTCTCTGCATGTTGGACAGTGTGGTTCTCTGTGTTAATCTCTATCTTCTGTATAAGGAAGCCTCTTTAGTGAGAGTGGAGAGATGGATTCATCTTATGTGTAGAAGTCACATCGAAGATGTGTTATAGACTCTTATTCGCTGTGCTTGACCAATTGTCAAGCTCTGCAGTAGTCTCCATCTGTTGCAGAAATAGTAGTCTGCAAATATGAGGATGCATAGTTAGAATACAGAAATAAGTTACTTCTGCTTAGGGATGCGGCAAAATTAGGGTTTTCTCTAGGATCTATGGCCTCTCTAGCTGTGTGAATTTGGCTATGTTTACAGTACCATGAATAAGTTCCCTCCCATTGAGTGGACTTTACTTCCAATTAGACAGCTGTTGATTACTGCCAAGATAGAAGTGCTACTACTGGATCAATAGGGTAGTTTTATGGGCCAGTCATTGTGGTTTCCTAGGTTTTACAGCAGGCTAGTTTTCTCTCTTGGCAGTTTGCAAGGTATCCTCTGGCACCATAAGGACTCGTCTTCAGGG
Source organism: Rhizomys pruinosus (assembly GCA_009823505.1). Taxonomy (NCBI): domain Eukaryota; kingdom Metazoa; phylum Chordata; class Mammalia; order Rodentia; family Spalacidae; genus Rhizomys; species Rhizomys pruinosus. Next base: position 711,938 of record VZQC01003392.1, read on the forward strand.
AGGAGGCTTCCAGGTCTGGGAGGCAATCAAGGGCTATGGTAATAGCGTGTGTTATTTGAGAGCCTCTTGGATTACCCTATCCAAAAACTCGATGGGAGGTTTCTCGTATCTGGCACTGTGATTTTTTTTTTTTTTTTTTTTTGTTATATGGCCTTCAGTTATACATATGCATTCATTAATGTTTACTTTTCAGTAGGGCTTTGAACTAATGCATTTCTCTTTGGTTTTTGACAACATCTAAGCATTTATCTCACCTCCCACTCTCTCCGTATGATCCTCCCTCCCCCCTCCCCAGTTAAAGTACCCTCCCCTTTCCCCTATCTCCCCCATGATAACACATGTCTCTTACTAGCCCTCTATCTCCTCCTTCCCCAAAGTCCCTTTCCATTTTCCTGGCTCCTGTGGTTATGTCAGGATGTATACTCATATCTAAGAACTTGGAGCTAAGATCCATAAGTGAGGGAGAATATACATCACTTGTTTTCCTGAGTCTGTATTATTTCACTTAGTATACCAGTTTCTAGTTCCATCCATTTACCTGTAAATTTCATGATTTTATTTTTCTTGAAGACTGAGAACTCCATTGTGTAGAGATACCACATTTTCATTATCCATTCATCAGTTGAGGGACATTAGGCTGTTTCCATTTCTTAGCTATTGTGAAAAGAGCAGCAACAAACATAGCTATGCAAGTATCTCTGTGGTAGGATGAGTTCTTTAGGTGTATGCCAAGGAGTGGTATAAGCAGATCATGTGGTAGACATATTCTTAGGTTTTTAAGATTTCCCTAGCATTTGTAGCAGTTTGCAGTCCTACCAATGGCAGATGTGAGTTCCCCTTTAACCCATATCCATGTCATTTGGTGTCATTTGTTCTCTTGATCTTAGTCATTCTGACTGGGGTTATATGAAATCTTAAAGTAGCTTTGATTTGCATTTCCCTAATTACTAAGGATTTTGAATATTTTATGTTTTTTTTTAAACCATTTTTATTCTTTTGAGAGCTCTGTGTTCAGATCTATAGCCCATTTTTAATTGGGTCAGTTTTTTTTACTCCTTTGTTTTTGAGTGCTTTGTATATTCTGGATATTAATTGTCTGTCAGATGTATAGGTGTTGAATATTTTCTCCCACTCTGTGGGATTCCTTTTCACTTTATTTGTTATTTTCTTTGCTGTACAAAAGCTTTTTAATTAAATGAATTAAATTTAATTAAATTTGTTAATTGTTTTTAAGATTGTTAACCTTAATTCTTGAGCAGCTGATGTTTGATTTAGAAGTTCCTTTTCTTGTGCCTACATCTCGTAGGGTACAGCCTATATGTTCTTCTAGAAGTTTGTACATTTCAGGCTTTACATTTAGGTCTTGGATCCACTTGGATTGACTTTTGTGCATGGTGATTGATAGGTATAATTTCATTCTTCTACATGTGGAAATTAAATTTTGTCAGCACCATCTGTTGAAGATGCTGTATTTCCTCCAATGGGTGTTCTTGGCACCTTTGTCAAATATCAGGTGGCTGAAATTGGATGAACTCATGTTTGGATCTTCTATTTTGTTCCATTGATCTACAAATCTCTGTTTGTGCCAACACCATGGTGTTTTTATAACTATAACTCTGTACTTTAGATTGGAGTCTAGTACATTAACCCCCCCTAATATTGCTCTTTTTGCTCAGAATAGCTTTGGCTATCCAGGTCTTTTATGTATTTATCTGTATTTTACCATGGATTTTTTGATTTTTGTGAAGAAAGTCATGAAGATTTCAATTGGAATTGCATTAAATCTGTGAATTGCTTTTGGTAGGATGGTCTTTTTCATTATATTAATTCTACCAATCCATGAGCACAGGTCTTTCCATCTCTTTGTGTCTTTCTTAATCTTTTTCTTCAAAGATCTAAAGTTTTCATTGAATAAGTCTCTAATATCTTTGGTTAGATTTATCCCTAGATATTTTTTGAGGCTGTTGTGAATGGAAGCATTTCCCTGAATTCTTTCTCTAATTGCTTGTTATTTATATATAGAAAAGTTCTTATTGTATAAAATTGTGTAAAAATCGTAGATTGATTTTGTGACCTACTACTTTGCTGAAAGTGTTGATCATTTCTAGAAGTTTTATGGTGGAACTTTTCAGAATCTTATATATAATATATCATCTGGTGATAAGGGTAATTTGACCTCTTCTTTTCTAATTAGCATTCCTTTAATTTCCTTCTCTTGTCCTATTGCTCTAGCTAGAGTTTCAAACACTATATTGAAAAGGAGTGGGGATAGTGGGTGACCTTTTCTAATTCCTGGTTGTAATGGGAATGCTTCAAATTTTCCTTCATTGAGAATGATGTTGGATACAGGTTTGTTGTATATAGCTTTAATTATGTTGAAGTATGTTCCTTCCAGTCCAGTTTCCTCTAGGGCTTTTGTCATGAATGAGTGTTGGATTTTGTCAAAGGCATTTTCTGTTTCTATTGAGATGATCATGTGATTTTTGTCTTTATGTCCATTTATATGACTTATTACATTTATTTTCATATAGTGCACCATCCCTGAATCTGGAATAAAGCTTACTTGATCATGGTGGGTGATCTTTATGATGTGTGTCTGTATGCAGTTTGCAAGTATTTTGTTGGAAATTTTTACATCTATGTTCATTAGAGATATGGGGCTATAGCTTTCTTTTTTGTTGTGTCTTTACCTTCTTTTGGTATTAGACTAATACTAGAATTGTAGAAGGAGTTTGGGAGTCCTCCCTCTGTTTTGATTTTTGTAAAATTTATGTAGTATTGGTTGTAGCTCTTCATTGAAGGTCTGGTAAAGTTCTGCTGTGAATTCATTTGGATCTGGGATTTTTTTTAGTTGGTAGGCTTTTTATTACTGTTTTGATTTCCTTATTTGTTATGATGCTCCTTAAGCTGTTGATCTCTTCTTGATTTAACTTTGGTGATTTCAACGAATTTAGAAATATGTCCATTACTTTAAAATTTTCTAATTTAACAGAGTATAGATTTTAAAAGTATATCTTTATAATGTTCTGGCTATTTTTGTTATCTACTGAGATGTTTCCTCTTTAATCTCTGATTTTGTCAATTTGAATTTGATATTTTTTCTTTTGGTTAACTGGGTGAAGGGTCTGTCTATCTTGTTTATCTCATTGATTCTTTGTATTGCTTTATTTCAATTTCATTGATTTTATTCTGATTTTTGTTATTTCTCCTCATCTACTAGTTTTGGTTTGATTTGTTCTTGCTTTTATATAATCTTGAGTTGTACCTTTAAGTCATTTATTTGTGCTCTTTCTGATTTGTTAATGTAAGCATTTAGAGCTATACATTTCCCTCTTAGGACTGCTTTTAATGGGTTTCAGAGGTTTTTATTTATTTATTTATTTATTTTATTTTTTTTTTCATTGCATTATCATTTTATTTAGTTCCAGGAATCCTTTTATTTCTTTCTTGAATTCTTCTTTCACCTATTCATTATTCAGGAGCGTATTGTTTAATTTCCATGAGTTTATTTAGTTACTAGAGCTTCTTTTGGTATTGACATTGAGCTTTATTACATTGTGGCCTGACTAAATGCATGGAATTATTTCAGTTTTTTGCATTTATTTATGTTTGTCTCATGCAAGGCTATTTCACAGAAACTTCATGGGCTTCTGAGTAGAATGTATATTCTTTGGTGCCTGGGTAGAATATTCTGTTGATGTCTGTTAGGGACATTTGATGTATGATATCACTGAATTCAGATGTTTCTGTGTTTATTTTTTGTCCAGTTGACCTGTCACAGATAATCGCAGGAGTGCGACCTCGATGAGAAAAAGCCCAAGGAGAGTTGATGGTGATAGGATGGGCTGGTTCTTACTGGCTAGCAGAGCAGGTGTGAGCTCTGCTGTAGCAAGTCTGAGAGTAGTCCCGAAGCAGGGGGATGGAGGCTGTGGAGGGGTTCGATTAACTTACTCCAGCTAGTGGCTCTCCCGAAGCCTCAGGGGGAAGGGGCCAAGCTAATTTACTTTATAATCTCTTGAGTTGGGGTGATCAGTGGTAGATTGCATTTTATTGTTAATGATTATTCATATCCTCCCACTATTCCGTTCTCAGTGGCCATTTGGCAGCTAATGGTTTTCTATGTTGCCTACTCTCTGCTGTAAGGCAAGCAAAGCTATCGGTGAAGCTATTTAGTCAGACAGGATTCTGGTGTGAAAATGTAAACGTGCAACAAAACCTCTATGACAATGAGCACATACGCGAAAATAAAATGGCCTTCTTTTTCTTATACTTTACTGAGAATTTGGAACAATTTGTTATTACCACATAACTTAGGCTAAAATGACCTGCATAGACTCTTTAAAAAATTTTTAGTGCATGATTGCCAATGTTGCTTAGTCGTAAGATTTACTTGGGGCATTTGTATACTTATATAACTAAGTTTGGATTCTAATTCAGTTACAATGGAAAAAAGAATCTACCTTTAAAAATCTTAAGAGTTCTGCTGATTTCAGTGCTTGAGACTCATCTATATTGCTTATGTGAGAGGTTAAAGGAGATTGGCAACTGGAAGTTTCTTACTTTTCAACTAATTTCTAAAATACACTATTCCAAACAAGGTCAGAGTGTGAATTACTTACTAAATCTTTCCTCCTAATCTCAGTTGTATACCTGAATAAGGGATGATTCTGAATTAATATTACCCAATCTAATAAAGTTTAATTGTATGTCATGGATAGGCCACCTAGGTTCAAACCTAATAAAAATGATAAATGTAGCATGTTACTAAGGCCACTGGAAGGTCACAAAGGCAAAGATCAGTAGGACTTTAATAGCAGAGTAAATTTCTCGCATTGATCCACCCAGAGAAGTAGTATCCTTGCTATTAAGACGTAATGATTCCCTGAGGATAACTCATGGTGGAAATCAGGAACTCAAATTAAGATAGTTCAAGGGCCAGTGATGACATTTTCTAGCATCGAGCTTAGCAGTATGGTGTCAGTCACTTGTCCAGGTTACCGTATGTGCTTCTATTATAGAAATTACTTATTCAATTCAGTTTTGACTTTATAATTTGTACCCACTCTGAGGAAGATATCTTAATAGATGTTTCTGGAGCACTAAATTCCCTCACAGAGAATTGAGGAGATGTATTAGTTCATGTGGAGAGGTAACCTAATGTAGAATGTGTGATTATAAGAAAGGGACACTTCCTAAAGTGACTTAGGTTCTTCAGTGATCTATGTTTACAAAAGAATTCTGTTTGAGGCACTCGCGTAATTGTTGTACTTGCCCCATGGTCAAGGATATTACTAAGTACGTACCATGGGAGGCAGAGACACTTGAGATACTGTGAAACAAGAGATAGATTCTCACACTTTCCTCCCTCACTGCCACTCATCTCAGGCCACCGCATTTGTTGTGTTTCTGATACAAACTTTGCCAAGGAGTTACCTGACTTACCATCCTCTCAGACATTGATATTTATTGATGAGTCTATTTTCTTGAAATTTCTTTATCTTGTTTTCAAGATAAGGTCTTTCAGCCTCTCCTTGAAATCATGATCCTCCTGCCTCAGTCTAGTCTCCCAAATGCTGGGGTGATAGGTATGCACCACTATACCGGGCCAAAACTTTTTCTTAAAAGAAGATTTTAAAATGGTATTTATTACATGTCTACTATAGTCTCATCTTTAGAAATACAATAATAAGAATTTTCTCCAACTAAGTATTTGTTGTATACCAAGGACTGACTGCAACTTACAAAAATCCACTGAAGTAGCTGATACTAGCTCCATTTTTCATAAGAAGAAATAAAATTTTGTAAGGGTTTAGTCCCCACCCATGATCATATAACTACATAGAGATAAGATATTTAAAACAATGTCAAGTTCTAAACTTCTGTCCTTCAATGTATTTCAGGGTCCCAGAAGCCCTTTATGACAGATGGATTAGATAAAAGTGAGTTGGTTAACTGTTATTTTGTCTCTGAAGATATTTCTGTCTTTTCTGTGTACGTATATATATCTGTGTTTGTGTGCATGTAGGTGCATTTATGTTTTTGGTTTTTTTTTTTTTTTTTTTAGACAGGGTCTCCCTATAGTCCCAGCTGTCCTGGAACTCTGTAGACCAGGCTGGCCTTGAACTCACAAAGATCCGCCTGCCTCTGCCTCCCAAGTGCTAGGATTAAAAGCGTGTGCCACCACGCCTGGTGCATTTATGTTTTTATGTGTGTGTGTGTGTGTGTGTGTGTGTGTGTGTGTGTCTAGGAAGGTAGGTCTGAGGTGAATACTGGGTGTCTTCCTTAATTGCTCTGCACCTTATATATTGATGCAGGGTCTCTTGCTGGGCCTGGCACTCACCATTTTGGCCTGTCTGGCTAGCCACCTTGCTCTGGAGATTCCTTGTCTCTGCCCCCCTGCTGGGATTATAGGGAAGCCATCACCGTTGACGAGGCTTTTGGAGATCCAATGTTCAGCTTCGTGCTTGTATGGAAAATGCTTATCTGCCAAGCCGTCTCCCCAACCTCCTGAAGAGAGCATTTGAGCCAGCGAGTCCACTGAGCGAGGAAGCTTGTCCTCATCAGTGGAAATGGACATTTACAATCTGTCGTGATATGAGTAGATCAAGAAGCTGCAGGAAGGGAAGACACATTTCTCTGAGCTGAGACGAGCATCCTCTGTCCTCAGCCATCAGCCGTGCTGGCTCTTCACCCTTCAGTCCTGGTATGGGAATTAATTACCCCACTAGGTTTTTGATTTCCCTAGCTTGCAGATGGAAGCTGCTGTGAGCCAATTCCCACAATAAATCTTTTCTATATCTGTATATATCCCATTGGATTTCAGCCAGTCTACTTCTTTGGAAAACCTTGATTAACATGGATTTCGGTATTGAGACTGGTTTGAGGGGAGTGGAATTTTAATAAGTTTTTTGAATCAGTTCTGGAGCTTCTGAAATTGGTTCTTTAATCTGATGAAATCTTTCTGGTTCTAAGAATAGTTTTGGCATGAACTTTTTGTAATAGATACCCAAAGCATCGGGCACTCCTAATTAACTACTTACAAGAAGAAAGCTACTAGGTGATTTGGTATATATAGTTTCACACATTTTTGAAATATTAAAACATTATGAAGACTGGTTCATTGCTCTTAATGCTGCTGATGGACAGAGCAGTGAAACAAAAATATTAATGCAAAGATTAAAACTGTAACCTCAAGTGACACATAAATGACTCCAGAGCTTAAAAGTGTGCCCCGAGGAGTTGTCTTCTGCAGACACATGACTGAAATTGCTGAAAACGAAATATAGAACCTCAGCTTTCAGTCAGCTGAATCATAACCAAGTTGATCTCCAAATCTTGCATATGTTTATTGACCAAGTGAGACTATTAAGTTGGAAAGATCCTGGTGATGTTGGGGATATTGACCTCCAAGTTATTAGTCTTCTTTGCAGTTGAAGAAGTATCCTCATTCCCAGTGACAGAGACTTTTTTACTACCAGTGAAACTGGCCTCCTCACTCCCAGCAGAATTAGCTTCCTACACCCTTACAGAAGATGTCCCCCAACTCCCACTTTCACGGCAGTCAGTGCTGTTTCAGCCTTGGTGGTATTTACTTCCCTTTCTACAGTGGTAGTGGCCATGTTACCTGTAACAGGACATGATGGCTTTTCTGTTTCAGCCTGGGGACTCATCCTACGCCATCTGAAGCAGTGTAGAGCCTAGTTGACCTAATTGGTTTTTTTTTTTTATTATTATTTATTTCTGTATGTGTATCAATGTACTGTCTGCATGCAGGTTTGTGCACCCATGTTGTGCAATGCCGCGGAGGTCAGAGAGGGCGTCGGATTCCCCTGGAACTGGAGTTCTCCCTGAATTGGAGTCTCAGACGGTTCTCAGCCACCATGTGGGTGCTGAGTATCAAACCCTGGTCCTCTGTAAGAGCGGTTGGCACTCTCAACTGCTAGGCCATCTCTCCAGCCCCTAGTTGACCTAATTGTAATGCAAGACAATGCTGATTTTCCTGGAAACCCACCCACTACCCACCACTTTACTTATAGACCTACCAATGGATTCAATTCCCAGCAAACCCTTAAGATGAGGTACAAAATATGACATATGACAAAGTATACCACAGTGAAAAGAATTATGTTTTCTAATTTCTGTAAAATAAATCTGGGGACATGTGTGGAAGTGGACATCGAAGGTACAGAATAAGGGTAGAAGGAACATAAAGTTGGACAAGGTTTAGTGTACTGATAGGGGCTCATGGAGTAGAGATTCTGCATTTAATATTTCAATTAGTAAGATATTGTAGTTCAGGTATGATATTTTCTCTATAGACTCATGTGTTTGGACACCCAGCTGATCATGCTGTTTAGGAAGGTTGTGGAACCTTTAAGAAATGAAACCTCAAAAAGAAAAGAAAAGAAAAAGAACAAAAAGAAATGAAACTTCACAGAAGGAAGTGGGTCACTGTGAGCAAGACTGTAGTTTTTATACTCAGGCCCCACTTCCTGTCTATTCTGTTTCCTCACTGCGGACACAAAGTGACCAGCTGCTTCACACCCCTGCTGCCATGTCTTTTCTGCTGTGATAGATGGTAGCCCTTCTTATCCTGTGAGCCAAAAAATAAACCCTTCCTTCATTAAATTGCTTTTGCCAGGCATTTTCTCACAGTAACAAGAAAGGTAGCTAGTAGAGAAGGGTTCTAATAGTTTGGTTGGCTGACTGAAACATAGATTTAAAAATGATTCACTTTAAGCAAATTGGAAATACCTGCCTTATTTATTTTGATGCAAAGGAAGGGAATCAAAGGCTTGGCAGGATTGGAGTCCTAGTGATAGTCTCCTTATGGGGACAGCAATCCTGGACTCAGATCCTGAGCATAGTATGCAGGCCACCAATGCTTAGCACATTTGGCAGAGCAAAAGATTCAGGGCATGCCCTGTTTTAGAAGTCACTAGCTGGCTTGCTTGTCAGCATGCCCCTTTTCTGAATATGCCCCATGAGCTCAGATGACATGTGATAGTGGATAATATTGGCCACTGGGAGGTGATGTTACATGATGTAGGTGCTGCCCACCCCAGACCTATATAAGCTGCTTGTTGCATAGAATAAATGGATTTGCACCCTCTAGCGTGGTCTCCAGGGTGTTACTGAAGTAATCCGGAGCCTTACCCATTTCAGCACCTTACCCTCTTCAGCCTGTTCAACCTTGGGGTCAGTGGCTCCACACCCTTTAAAACTTACTCTCCCAACCCCATGGAAAGATCCTGAAGACACAGCCTTCACCTCAATGAGTAACTTATGAAAGGAGCCCCCTGCAGCCTATAGAATCCTATGATGAAGCTCTTATATTTCTGCCTTACTGTAGGAAACTCAACTGATCAGATGAAGAGTCTAAATTCAGTGGGAGTGATTAGATCTGGGGATAGCATGGGACCAAGGGGCAGCATTGAACTAAAAAGCAAGTGGGCGTGGATTTCGTGGTGGACAGCAAAGTCAGCGCAGTTTGCAGAACGTATGGTGCCAGCTTGTTCATCATAATACTAAAAATGAGACAGATAGAAAACGTTTTATATTCTTCCTTGATTGGTATAACCAGAAATGTTCCAGAACAGCTGTAAAAAGTCTAAGTTGAATCATAAAAACAGAATCCTGGCCAGTTCATGGATCCAGAGTTTCTGGAGTAGAAAGGAGATATGTCTTTGAGGAAGGACTCTTGCACACTACTGAATATTCATAGTGCTAGTTTTTCAGTCTCCTAAAAAGTGATTTATTTCCAGAGCAATTATACACTGGGGGAAAAAGAAAAAAAATCACACTTTTTGTGGACTACTAAACCTTGTCTCTGAACTGATGTTGCTTCTAGAAGACCCCAGATGTCACTGTGGCTGCCAGTCTGGTGTAAGACTCTTTGAGGGTTAGGTGATGAAGGGAGTTTTAGGTGAGACCCATCTCCTTAGGGGCCCAGTGGATGCTTGAATCCATCTGATAGCTTTTCATGTGGCTCCAGAATGCATAATTAACTACTTTGTGGATGGTGAAATCTACATGTTTCCACTCATAAATTATTAACATGGGGGCTGGAGAGATGGCTCAGCAGTTAAGAGAACTGGCCGCTTTTGCAAAGGGCCCAGGTTTGATTCCCAGTATCCACATTGCAGCTAACAACAGTCAGTAACTCCAGTTCTAGGGGGGATCTGATGCTGTCTTTTGACCTCTGTAGGCAGTGTACAATATGGTACACCTCCCTACATATAGTCAATACACTCATACACATAAAAATAAAAAATAAAAAATAAAAAATTATTGATATGGGGACACAAACTTGACTTAATAGGCCTCAACGTATCTAACAGAATACATGAAATCTGATGGGGGCTATGGAGAGTGTAGATGAGGGATCTAAAGATGATTGATGTGTGTTTTATGAACTGCTCAAAAATTCAGCAAAATGTATATTGAAAAACAATTGATAAGTTCAAGATTTTGTTTACATGAGACAAAAGTAGCATTTCTACAGCTCTTTTGAGGATATCTAGATTCTTAGGTATGTGTCTGGAGTCAATCTATTGCTATGTTTGGTTGAAGTATCTGAAGAAAATTCAGCCTCACACCAATATGTGAATGGAAAATGAGGATGGTAATTTGTGCTGCTTGGGTGCTAGACTGTTCATTTGATCAGCTGTGCTTTCCACTGTATGGCAGAAATATAGACATATGTGGGCTATCCCCTAGATCATGGACTACCTGGCAGGTGCCTTCCCCTTACAAACTGACTGTCCTTCCTCCAGAAGCCATCACCTGTCCATAGCTCTTAATTTAGGGGAGGGGATGGCAGAAATATAGCCATATGTGGGCCATACCCTGGAACATGGACTACCTGGCAGGTGCCTTCCCCTTACAAACTGACTGTCCTTTCTCCAGAAGCCATCACCTGTCCATAGCTCCTAATTTAGGGGAGGGACTCATGAACACCTTTTCACTTGATGCTAGAAGTTTCACCGGCTTGATCTTGTGTAGGTCATATTCAAGGAACAATGGCTGGTGTGAGTTCATGAGTACAGAGGTCCTGTCATGCCCAGAAGACACTGGTTTGGTCTAGTCCTCTCCAACCTCTGGCTCTTAGAATCGTTCAAGCCCCTTTTCTCCAGTGGTCCCTGAGCCTTGGTGGTGGTGGTAGGTAATATAGTGTTCCTTCTTTGCACTTTGACCAGTTGTGAGTTTCTGTGTTAACCACTGTCCGCTGCACAAAGAAACTTGGATGAGGTCTGAGAGCTGGACTAATCTACAAGTTTAGAGACAAATTTAGAGGGTGGTCTGATACTGTGTCCATTTAGCAAAGCAATAGTGTAAGTTCACCCCTGGGGCCTGTGAGCTCCCCAACTGTGGATTCTTGGTCAGATTTACAGTCTGAGGCATGTGTTGCTTCCTTGGAGTGGGCTTTAAATCCAATTAGAAAGCAGTTGGTTACCCCTGTAACATTTGTGCCGCTATTGTTCCCATGTTCGTATAAGCCCAGGCCAATCATACTGTATAATGCTCAAATCATGTTAACAATACCCATATCCTCAAATGCTTATTTTACGTTTATGGTAATTTTTCTTCAAAATTCTTTCTTCAAGTTTTGAAATGTCCAACAACTTACTATTATCTGTAGTCATGTTACTGCGCAATTAGCACACAAGAACTTCTTACTTATATCCAACTGTAAATAGTAGTCACTGATCAATCTTTTCCCAGCTTGACCCTACCCTTGCCTCTGGTAACCACCATTCTATGCTCAACTTCTACAAGACCATTTTTTTAAAATTTCACAAATTAATGAGGTCATATAGTATTTTTCTTTCTGGTCCTACCTTATTTCATTTAATATAGTAACCCACCTATATTGTCATAAATGACGGTATTTCATTTTTTATAACAGAATAGTATTTCATTGTGCATGTATACCGACACATACCAAGCAGTGAGTTTGCTTAACATTTACAGTTGTATTTTAAACTTAAAATATTTTATTATTTTTATTTTATATAAATGAGTGTATTGCTTGTATGTAAATAGTGCACCCCTGCCATGCAGTACACATGGAGGTCAGAAAAGGTTTTCAGATCCTCTGGAACTGGACTTACAGATGGTTGTTAGCCACCATGTGGTTACTGGGAATCAAACCCAGGTCCTCTGCAAGAGCAGCCAGTGCTCTTAATTGCTGAACCCTCTCTCCAGCCCCTCTGTTTTAAAGTTTTTAAGGCACCAGAAAGAGATATCTCAGAGTTGATTGTCATGTGAAACCTGAGTCAAATCAGCAGACTCCAGTGCTTTCATTGTTCTCTTCTGATCTTTGAGTAGATCTAGCTGTGTACTACAGTCAGAACTTTGCTTGTACCATGGCCCTTCATAGCACTGCAGTGATACTGGCACGAGGCATAGGAAATGACAGCAAAGCATCACAAAACACCAAGCTGAGCAAGAATCTACACAGAAAGAGCTGGTGGGCTTCTAAATCATGGTGGCACACGCTTTTAATCCTAGCACTTGGGAGGCAGAGGCAGGCGGATCTTTGTGAGTTCAAGGCCAGCCTGGTCTACAGAGTGAGTTCCAGGACAGCTGGGGCTACAGGGAGACCCTGTCTCGACAATTTAAAAAAATTATATATATATATATATATATATCCAGTCACTTTAGGGAAAATTCTCATTTTGAGTATTGAATAATATTGAAGACCTAGAACTGTGTTGATAATTTTCTGAGGCTGATACATACTTTTTTCCTAAATGCTGGTGTGTTAACATTACTTGGCATTGAATATAAATAGGTATTTATCTTTCAGCATTAACCATAACAAAGTTAACTTTGCTGTCATCAACGATTTTCAAGTGCTCCAGGTGAAGGCTCTTGAGTTCTGATTTTGTTTGGTGCCTTGCCTGTCCCTGGCTGCTTCCCACCAGCCCACATGGCATGGTCACGTCCATGCTGTGGATTTTTTTTTCTCTCACAGAATGGACATTTTTCTATTCTCATGGACATTGACAAATGCTACTATGATTAAGCACTGTCCTACCATGTAGGAGCAATCATTCTGGGACCTGTATATACAGCATACATGTATGTACAGTTGAGAGTATAGAACACACATTAGTTTATTCTAACTGCAGGAAGAAGCATACAATGTTGTTTCTTTTTTTGCCAGAATCCCTTTTATTCTTCAGTTGCCAAGGGAATTAAGAACAGAAATAGATATTTTATGTTGATTAAAATGCAATTATAGCTCACAAAGAGGTGGAAGCAAATACTAGTTCTATAATTGTTTGGTTCTTACATGTCTTGTTTTCACTTGGAAGGCAAGGTCCTTGATCTTTATTGTCTCTAGAGACTCATCTATGACCAAAGGACACTTGCTTAGTAGTCAGTCACCTTGCAAAGTTGCATAAAATATAAGATATATACACATAGATCATGCTTTTTATACCTAAAATTTACCAAGTACTTCAATGTCTTTTCACATGGCACTACACATCTGTGAATCAAATCCTTCACTAAACTATAAATCTATACTGACTTTTTTTTTAGCATTTATAGTAAGGTAAACTTTGTGTTTATAAGACCTCTTTCTGGCCCCATTACTAGATTACTTGATGTCAGGAATTTAACAAGCCACAAAAGGACCTTTGTCTTTTCCCTTGTGCTTATCATGAGGGTTCTGTGAGCTCTTTGACTATCAGGATTCATCACTTGATTTGTGTCCCACTTCTATGCCACCTTTCTCCTCCAGCCCTTGAGGAGCCCTTGCAGGCAGGGAGCAGTACAGCAGCAAATCTTTCACTCCTTCTAGTCTTCAACTTCTTTCTAGACTTAATTCAAGCCTCACTTCCTCCAGGAAGACTCCCATGGCCACCGCCTTTCTCTTTGGTGGGGTTTGCTCCTCTCATGGCCTCTCACACAGACCTCCACCATAACAGAATCTTCACACTGGGAGCACATGTCCTAGTTGTCTTTAGATCATGAGCTAGAAAGTGTCTTCAATTCATTGTCTCAGGTGTCTGGTGTTGTGCTGTGCCTGGTGTAGTCAAAGCTATGATCCCATGGTGTTAAATATCATCACTAGACAGGAAACGATTAACAGTCATGGTCAACCTATGTCCTCAGAGATTTCTAAGAATCCAAGGGAAAGGCTACACCTGAGCGGTATCAGGGAGAGTAAGGAAGTTAAATATGTCTCCAGTGAACTAGGGGTAAAGGGCTAGCAGAATCTCACTAATATTGCTGAATTACTTATGTGGCTTAAACCCATAAAAACAAAAGCTATTGTTAGGATAGCTTAATTGAATTTCACACTTTAAGGTAAGAATATCCCAGGGGAAGAAGATTAATGGGAGTGGAAGGGGGACTAGAGAGGACAAATGAGGGTAAATATGATTGGAATACATTATGAACATGCTTGCAATGTCATGATGAAACTCATCATTATGCATAATTGCTGTAATGCTAATAAAATATCGAAGACAATATCCTGGTGAGGGCAGTCACGTTACCTGATAATACAGCTACACACAGCCTAGCAGTATTCCAGTCAATGAGCATGCTGGTTCCATGTGGCTGTGCTTGCTCAGTGAAGTTGTAGCCATGTGAGTGTGTGTAGGTACACGTGTGATGGTCACATAATGACAAAGTCACCTAATTTCCCATTTCTCAGTGTCCCTTTTGTTAAGCAGTATAAAACAGTATTTTATCAAATGTTCTCTTTTCTTCAGAGTATATAAATTGTAATTACTCACTAAGTTGTAGAATCTGAAAAATTTTCCTTATGTTAGTTCAAGTTTTAGTGGGGTTGAAGGCAGGAGAGTGGATGTGATTGTGAAGCTCTGTCAGAGAAAAAAGATGTCTTATATTTGTGCTTCTTGGGGGTCCCCTTCATGAGGTCAACCTTTACAGGATGAACTCTTGGATTTGCTTTTCTGATCTTATACTAAGTTGTCTGCTTTCCTGGGGATTATAGAGTGAACATGAATGAATAGACAGTGATTTATCAAAAAACTGGTACAACACTTAAGACACAGAGATTTACCAGGAGCCAACACCTGTGACTGTCCCTCCCCTCCTGAGAGCAATGGTGACCTTTATATCAACCTGAGTCCATCTTAGGCCACTGGATTTGGACCCAGCCCATTGAAAGATCCACACTTTGGGGATTTCCTGTCCTGTTGGGTGCTGCAGAGCAAGGGTTCTTTATTCTTTTCTTTTCTGTTTTTTTTTTTTTTTAGTCTATTTTGAGACAGGGTCTCCCTGTAGCTCCAGCTGTCCTAGAACTCACTATGTAGACCAGGCTGGCCTTGAACTCACAAGGATCCACCTGCCTTTGCCCTCCAAGTGCTAGGATTAAAGGCATGCATGCACCACTATGCTCGGTGGGTTCTTTATTCTTATAATCTGAGGAAATTTGTGGATATAGCCAGGATGAGAATGACTCAGAGAATCATGTTGTTTATATACGGGCAACAAGGATGAGATCATTAGAACCAAATTTAATGTGGCAGCTTCCAGAGTGAGCGCTGTATACTTCTTTTCTCTTTGGATAGGCATAAGCCTAAGCCAGGTGTTTCCATTGCCTTGCCTCAGGCAAGTTCCTTGATTCAATTTTATCTTTCATAAAAATGGTATGTCTGCAGAGAAGGGTGAAGGTTGAGATCTTACACAACACATGGTGATATTAGAATGTTAAAAATATATACCTCAGATAGCAGTTTGACATTTGAAGAGACTATCATGAAGGGATTGAGAGAGTGGTTGAAATCAATTTAGCTATTCTTTATGTGCTCTGAGATAAGACAAATGAAGTTCATATTATTTTGGAAAAATATTTTGAGGCAAGTAGTTTGCTAGAGTTTGGGTAAAATTTACCACTAATTCATAAAAACAAAAGAAGAACAGAACAAAACCCCCACCATATACCTCTACTAGCAAACACACACACACACACACACAAACACACACTCGCACACACACACACAAGCATAGACACACCAGTTCAGCCCTAAGTAACATGTGCAATTATGCTTTAAGAATAGATATGCATGCTCAATTTCTTCTTACAGATCTCATGAATTAAAGTGTGATGACTTTCCTTTTTAGGTCTCATTTAGACTGAGTTAACACTGGTGAATAAAACTGCTGAAACACTTTTGCAGAGAACAGTATTCTCATATATGACCCAGGGCAGTGCTTTACAGATTGTGTTCCAACAAAACTGTTTCCATTTGGATGCCCTCAGAAACAGGCTTGGAAACAGCTGCCTGTGCAAAGCAATTTATTTGAGAAATGTAGGAAGCACCAGTAAGGGTATAGGGAACTGAGACGGAGAAAGGAAGGCAGCTAATACAAAGTAACAAGACAGTTACTGCAAATGGCTGTCTATATGGGATCCCAGAGGGAAATCGGGAAACAGTATAGAATACACCATTCCAATATAACTCACCTTGGAATTGAGGAAGGTCTATTCACATAATTATACCTATATATGCATGCTATCTATTGATCTAATTGTTATCTATCTATCTATCTATCTATCTATCTATCTATCTATCTATCATCTATCTTTCATCTATCAATCATCTACTTATGTATATATTATCTAGCTACCTATATATGTATCCATCTATCATCTATGTCTATTATCTATCTATATGTATTATCTACATCTATTATCTATCTACCATTATTGTTTATATGTCATTCTATCTATCTATCATCTATCTATCTATCTATCAATCAATCTATCAATCATCTATCTATCTAGTAATCTGTCATCTCCCTGAACATTAATACCTTATTTCTTGGTCATTTGTTGATGTCTATTCCAAAGGGGTAAAGTCTGAGAACTTCTGGCTTACAATTTCTCAGGAAGAGTAAGTTTTTCAAAGTTTCAGAGAGAAGCCCTCAGGCAGCTTGAGCCATGCAGGTAGAGGGAGTGGATGTACAGGGCACTAGTGAAAATTGTTACCCCTGAGGGACTTGCTCTATGTCCATTACAATAACTATTTGGAACATTCCTGTGTTAACCACTAAAGGTATGAGACTTTAAACATTTTTCGTAAGATACAAATAAAATGTGAAATATATATATATTTTTTTAATTCAAAATATATTTGTAATAAAATTTAATGCTTTTAAAATTACTAGTTGAAAACCTTGTTCTTAAAATTCTTAACTGAGTCTAATTTCCTTTGAAAACAGAAGCTAAGACAAATATTGAATGTAAGTTTATATGGGGACCAATTGTAGGGATGGGAGGCACTAATGGCCATAAAACGAAGCAGGAAGGAATGCAGATGAGCTATTGATGTGCTACTGGTGTTTGCTGACTGATACTTTGCTGTCTTCTGAGGAGCTCATCATGCATATTGTCAGAACCATCCAGTCAAGGATGGACAGCTGGAGCATTT
Source organism: Rhizomys pruinosus (assembly GCA_009823505.1). Lineage (NCBI taxonomy): Eukaryota > Metazoa > Chordata > Mammalia > Rodentia > Spalacidae > Rhizomys > Rhizomys pruinosus. The sequence goes on from VZQC01003392.1 coordinate 729,358, forward strand.
AACCATCATCTTCTGTTCCCCAGTGGTCAACAGGAGCACGAGGGGCAGTAGTACTGTGCTCCGCAAGGATGGTGCCTAGCCGAGTGATGAGCAGGTTCGGAAAAGCCAAGGACCAGAGTGAGGTGCAAGAACAGGCTAAGCAGTTGGTCTGTCAGATAGAAGCTTGACCGGACTGCCTACTGTACTGTGGTAGAAGCGAGGTGCAGGCTGTGAAGAGCTGTGCACAGAGTGGCATATAGTCCTGCTTCAGAAACGTGTGAGCAGGAGTTCGGGACAGAGGGGCGCACCCTACAGCGATGCGAGGAGAAATCCGCATCCTGGTCTTTTGCGGAGATCCACTGTTTTTTGCTCAGTCTATCTTTTTGACAATGCTCTGTCCTAAGTAAGCCAAAATTAAATGAAAGATTTTAAAAAATGCACCCTTGCTTTCCCTTCACAATCACCTAGCAATTTCATATTGCTGTATGAATTTACTTTGTTGGCTTTTCAAAGTTATTTATTATTATCAGAATTGCATTAATGGGGCTGGAGAGATGGTTCAGCGGTTAAGAGCGCCGACTGCCTTTCCAGAGGCGCCGACTGCCTTTCCAGAGGACCCGGGTTTGATTCCCAGCACCCACATGGCAGCTAAGAACTGTCTTTAACTCCAGTTCCAGGGGAATCTGACGCCCTCTTCTGACCTCCGTGGCATTGCATGACACGGGTGCACCAACCTACATGCAGACAGTACATTCATACACAAAAATAATAACTAAATTAAAAAAAATAAAAATTGCATTAATTAGGAGCATTTGTGATCTGTTGATTATGGTTCAAAACATAAATGTCTTTTTTCTTTCAAAATGAAAGAAACCTATTCATATTATGAAAATATATTTCATAGGACCAAGCAGAAAGTATAATCTCTCATATGTGAGCCATGCTGTCTTCAGTTTAAGTCCCTCCTCAGTGCAGTCCATACCTGTCGGCCACGATCGGCCTGGACTCCTGATTTGCCAGCATCTGTGTGAAGGAGAATGGTAGTAAGCAGTTGATTCCGGCTTGGCTGGCAGTTAAAGCTCCCTCCAACCGCAGGCTCGGTAGTTTAGAGAATCACTTATTAGGGATGTATTTAAGGGCACTGGCATAAAGTGGTGGATCAGACATCAGCTGATGCTGCCCTTCCCTGCAGCATTGGAGGCCCAGGGCCCAGGGGAAAGACAGGAGAGCTGCTGCTGAAAGATGCTGTGTTAGATTATGCAGAAAAATATAAAGTGCGTCTAAATAAACATTTAGATATCTGATTTAAAGCATTTGGCTTTGTTGGTTTAAACACATCATGTCTGTCATTATGCCAAAGATAGAAGCTTATTCAAATCAAAATTCAGGAGAGCCTTTCAAATGAAAAAAAGGTGCTGTTACTGTTTCGTTAGTCATTCCTGACAGGTAGTACTCCTGCATCTTAATGAAGAGCATCACAGACTGTTCCCTGACTATGACTGCTTCAAGTTAGAAGGCATATGGGATATTGTCATTCATAAAGCACATAAAGTAGTCCTATCTGTAGTGTAGATCACACGACGAGACCTGAGCAGTGCTGGGCACATAGGACACTCTCCAAAAGTCTTAGCGCACTTGAGTGTGTGTTGTGTATGTGGAGTATGCATTTGAGTGTGTACATGCCTGTGTGCACTCACAGAGGCCAGAACCGTATGTCAAATACCTTCCTCTATCAATATCCACCTTCTCTCCCTTGAGACAGTCTTCCACTGAAACAGAAATTTGCCATTTTTTTCAGCTACGCTGGGTAGCTCTTAGGATCTTCCTGTTTCTACCTCACAATGCTGGAGTTAAGTATAAATTACTTGAGAATTTCATATATATCTATATCTATATCTATATCTATATCTATATCTATATCTATATCTATATCTATATCTATATCTATATCTATCTATCTATCTATCTATATCTATATCTATATCTATATCTATATCTATATCTATATCTATCTATCTATCTATCTATATCTATATCTATATCTATATCTATATCTATATCTATATCTATCTATCTATCTATCTATCTATCTATATATATATATAGAGAGAGAGAGAGAGAGAGAGAGAGTCTCAGCTTGGAACTCAATATATAGATCAAGCTGGCCTTGATATCACAGGATCCACTTGCCTCTGCCTCCTGAGTGCTGGGTTAAAGGTGTGTGCCACCAGGCCTGACTCTTTCTTTTTCTTCCTGGAACTCCTCCCAGATTCACCACTACCCCCTTATCCTTTCAACTTCATGTCCTCTCACCTTTTAAAATAACCAGTTGAGGCCAATTTGTGCTGCCTGTACACTGCTGGGGCGGGGCCATCCACTGGAGCATAGACCATCTACCTGAGGGTGCACCCTTAAAGAAAACTGATGCTCTGTCCTCCAGAAGCCATCAACTGTCCATAGCTCCTTTGTTAGGGACGGGGATCTCACTCCATAGGAGAATGTTGACCAGCTTGCTCTTGTGTTGGTCTTGTGCAGGCAACCACAGCTGCTGTGAGTTTATGAGTGTAGAGGTCCTGTCATGTCCAGAAGACAGTGTTTTGCTCCCATCCTACCTGACCTCTGGCTCTTACCATCCTCCTATGCCATCTTCTGCAGTGGTCCCTGAGCTTTGCCAGGGGATGAGGGAATTGATACAGATGTCTCATTTGTGTCTGAGCATTCCATTAACACTCTTTCTATGCACTTTGACCATTGTGAGTTTCTGTGTTAAGCACCATCCAGTGCATGAAGAAACTTCTATGATGGTGTTTGAGAGCTACACTAGTCTACAGGAGGGAGAGAGGGAGGGAGGGAGGGAGAGAGAGACAGAGAGAGAGAGAGAAATTTAGAGAATAGTTTGGTATTATGTCCATTTAACAGAATAATAGTAGTAGGCTCACCTCTAGGGCCTGTGAGTTCTCAACCATAGTTCTCGTCACCTCTAGGGCCTGTGTTTCCTCCTGTGGAGTGCACCTTAAAGCCAACTATAAAGCAGCTGGCTACCCCCATAAAATCATCTGTCATTTTTTTTTAACATGGCACTGCGGTTTCAAACTCAGGTCCTCGTGGTTGCAGTGGAAGTGTTCTTCTTACCCGCTGAGCCTTTTTCTCAACTCCATTTGTGGATTTATGCTTACATACCATAACCTGCTTAGGTTATGGTATGTAAGCATAAATCAGATGCTTACCGAAATCTATGAGGTAAAAACATCCAAACATTCCAAACCGAGTACTGGGCTAGCTAAAGATGCTATTAACAATGATACAGATTTTACATTTATTGTGTGTGTGTGTGTGTGTGTGTGTGTGTATGTGTGACAATCAGAGGACAATATGAAAGAATCAGCTCTCTCTCTCTGTCGTGTAGGTTCCAAGGATCAGCTTGTCAGGCTGGAAGGTAAGCCCTTTTAGTAGTTGAGTCATGTCCCTGGCCCAACAATATAGTTTTTAACTGTAGTTAAAACCAATGTATTATCAATTTAAATCACTAAGAGATTAGATTTTAAGTGCTCTCACTGCAAAAATAGGATAAGTACATGAGATAAGGCATGCTGCTTGACTTGATTTAGCTAGCCTACTACAATATATGCTTATTTTAAAGTATTTTATTTATTACTTTAATTTTATGTGCATGAGTGTTATGCCTGCTTGTCTGTAAGGGCACCCGTGTTGTGCACTGCCTGTGGAGGTCAGAAGAGGGTATCAGATCCCCTGGTACTGGAATTATGGATGGTTGTTAGTTGTCATGTGGGTGCTGGAATCTGAACCCGGGTCCTCTTCAAGAGCAGTCAGTGTTCTTAATTGCTGAGACATCTCTACACCTCAATATATGCTTATTTAAAAATACATTATATGTTCCGGATTGTGAGCATTCTATATAAGCACAGGCTTTCTGAGACGCGGCTGTGGCTGCCACGGGAGCCTATCATCATCTGCTCCGCTCCGGTCCTGACTCACCGCTGTTTGCTTGCTTTGAGGAACAAGTCTGTCAGGAGGCCAAGCCGCAGCCATGGCGTTTAAAGATACCGGGAAGACCCCCGTGGAACCAGAGGTGGTGATTCACCGAATTCGGTTCACTCTGACGAGCCTCAAGGTGAAGTCTCTGGAGAAGGTGTGTGCCGACTTGATCAGAGGAGCGAAGGAAAAGAACCTGAAAGTGAAAGACCCTGTTTGCATGCCCACCAAGACCTTGAGAATCACTACAAGAAAAACACCTGTGGTGAAGGTTCCAAGACATGGGACTGCTTCCAGATGAGAATCCATAAGCCACTCATTGGCCTTCACAGTCCTGAGATTGTCAAGCAGATTACTTCCATCAGCACTGAGCCAGGAGTAGAGGCTGAAGTCACTATTGCAGATGCTTAAGTCAACTGTTTTAATAAATCGACTTAACCAGTTGAAAAAAAAAAAAGAAAGAAAAAACATTATATGTTATAGATACTGAAAAAACCCAAAACTATAAAAAATACTGTCTCTAAATCCCAAACTTCAAATCAGAAGTTGATGATTTTGGAACAACATAAAAAATTTAAGCCAGATCACCAATTATTTTAATATTCTCATATTCTCTCTCTCTCTCTCTCTCTCTCTCTCTCTCTCTCTCTCTCTCCCTCTCCCTCTCCCTCTCCCTCTCCCTCTCCCTCTCTTCCTCCCTCCCTCATCTATTCTTGGCTGGCTATCCTGAAATGTTGCGATTATGTGTTTTGTGTCAGTAAATCTAAGTAGATTTATATTACATTTTCCTTTTTGCCACTGTTTATTGTGCCAGACTTTTGAGGACCCTTTGCCTGAAAATGTAGAAATCCTTAACTTCTGGGAATTACTCTTGAACAGTTTTTGTCTGTTTCCTGGAACTTCTGCTGCTCAGATGTTGCATCTCCATTTTCTTATTAAGGTGAAAGATAGGCAATAGTCAGGCTGCTTGAAATCAGGGAGGAAATTTGGGGATTAAATTCTTGGAGTCTTTTAGTTGTTCTATTTCCAGGCCCATCTATAGCCCAATTTCTGAATTCTCAGCAAAGCTAGAGGAGTGTCCAATTGTTCTTCTGCTTCCCAGATTCCAAAACTGTGTTACTGTGATCCTCTATTCTATGCTTTATGACTTCTGGGTTTATGTCTTATTTTAAAAAATATGTGAACTGTCATCNTGGGAACAATCCCCCCCCCCCTGTTTTGTTTTTTTGATTTTTTTTGAAAACCCTAAAGGTTAAATGAGAACCTGTAAAAAAAAAAAAAAAACATTTTGTCGTCCCCGTTCCTACCCACTCCCCCTTTTGCCCTTCCTCCGACTTTCTCCGTGTTTAGTTCCTTCCCCTCTAACTTTTTGTCTCACCCCTTTCCATGCCTTTGTTAAAAAAACTTTACTAGTTTCTGCAAACCTTTGGTGTTTTTAAATTCCCCGTTAAAACTGAAGGTTCGGAATTTTGTTTTTTTCCTTGATGACACAGAAAAGCCAAAGAACAAATTTATTGGGAAATGTTAACGTTTTTATTTAATATGGGGGCCAATTTGTTACGTTTGAATTGGCTGGCACTGAACTGGGGCCATAAACGAAAGCAGGGAAGGAAATGCAGATTGAGCTATTGAATGTTGTGGCTTATTCACTGGGGGTGGTTGGTGCCCGGAGTGGGGTGGTGGGGGGGAGGTGGAAGCGGGGAGGGGAACGCCTGAGTAGCACTGGGGGTTGTGCTGTCTTCTTGAGGAGAGCTGATTGTTCATACATGCATATGGTTCCCAGAAAACATCCAGTCCCCCCCCAAGGAAATGGACAGCGGGGAGCATTTATTAAAACCATCATCGTTCCCCCCCCTGTTCCCCCCCCAGTGGGGGGGGTCAAACAGGGAGCACAAAACGAAGGGGCCCTAGTTAAGGTCAACTTTAAAGAGTACTGTGCCGCCTCCCGCAAGGAAAAATGGGTGGGTCCACCGTAGCCCCGAGTGGGGGGATTGAGAGCCAGGGTGTCGGGGAAAAAAAGCCAAAGGACAGAGGGTGGGGAAGGTTTGCAAGAAACAGGCCCTGTAAGCCCCCAGTTGGGGGGGATCCCCCCCCCACCACCTGGTCCCAGAATAGAAAAACGATATTGTTGACCCGGACTTAGGCCCCACTTACTGGTACTGTGGTGTAAAAAGCGAGGTTGTTGGCAAAGGCCTTGAAAGAGCCTTAGTGGGCACAGAGTGGGGGCCCATAATAGATCCTCCCCACACCCCACTCCACCTTAGCCCGTTCAGAAAAACGTGGTTTGAAAGCCAGGGGGTTTTGGGGGTCGGGGACAGAGGGGCGCACCCTACAGCGATGCGAGGAGAAATCCGCATCCTGGTCTTTTGCGGAGATCCACTGTTTTTTGCTCAGTCTATCTTTTTGACAATGCTCTGTCCTAAGTAAGCCCAAAAATTAAATGAAAGATTTTAAAAAATGCACCCTTGCTTTCCCTTCACAATCACCCTAGCCAATTCATATTGCTGTATGAATTTACTTTGTTGGCTTTTCAAAGTTATTTATTATTATCAGAATTGCATTAATGGGGCTGGAGAGATGGTTCAGCGGTTAAAGAGCCGACTGCCTTTCCAGAGGCGCGACTGCCTTTCAGAGGACCCGGGTTGATTCCCAGCACCCACATGGCAGCTAAAAACGAAACTAATCAAGAAACTCCAGTTCCAGGGGAAATCTGACGCCCTCTCTGACCTCCGTGGCATTGCCTGACACGGGTGCACCAACCTACATGCAGACAGTACATTCATACACAAAATAATAACTAAAATTAAAAAATAAAAATTGCATTAAATTAGGAGCATTTGTGATCTGTTGATTATGGTTCAAAACTAAATGTCTTTTTTTCTTTCAAAATGAAAAACCTTCATATATGAAAATATATTTCATAGGACCAAGCAGAAAGTATAATCTTCTTTTCAAATATGTGAGCATGCTGTCTTCAGTTAAATAAGTTATTATTTTATTGAAAATTTTTTAGGACCCTAAGAAAAGTTAATTTATAGTGAGTTGTGTTTAGTTAAGTCCTCCTCAGTGCAGTCCATACCTGTCGGCCACGATCGGCCTGGACTCCTGATTTGCCAGCATCTGTGTGAAGGAGAATGGTAGTAAGCAGTTGATTCCGGCTTGGCTGGCAGTTAAAGCTCCCTCCAACCGCAGGCTCGGTAGTTTAGAGAATCACTTATTAGGGATGTATTTAAGGGCACTGGCATAAAGTGGTGGATCAGACATCAGCTGATGCTGCCCTTCCCTGCAGCATTGGAGGCCCAGGGCCCAGGGGAAAGACAGGAGAGCTGCTGCTGAAAGATGCTGTGTTAGATTATGCAGAAAAATATAAAGTGCGTCTAAATAAACATTTAGATATCTGATTTAAAGCATTTGGCTTTGTTGGTTTAAACACATCATGTCTGTCATTATGCCAAAGATAGAAGCTTATTCAAATCAAAATTCAGGAGAGCCTTTCAAATGAAAAAAAGGTGCTGTTACTGTTTCGTTAGTCATTCCTGACAGGTAGTACTCCTGCATCTTAATGAAGAGCATCACAGACTGTTCCCTGACTATGACTGCTTCAAGTTAGAAGGCATATGGGATATTGTCATTCATAAAGCACATAAAGTAGTCCTATCTGTAGTGTAGATCACACGACGAGACCTGAGCAGTGCTGGGCACATAGGACACTCTCCAAAAGTCTTAGCGCACTTGAGTGTGTGTTGTGTATGTGGAGTAGCATTTGAGTGGACATGCCTGTGTGCACTCACAGAGGCCAGACCGTATGTCAAATACCTTCCTCTATATATCCACCTTTCTCTCCCTTGAGACAGTCTTCCACTGAAACAGAAATTTGCCATTTTTTTCAGCTACGCTGGGTAGCTCTTAGGATCTTCCTGTTTCTCCCTACCTCACTTCTAGTATGCTGGAGTAAGTATAAATTACTTGAGAATTTATATATATCTATCTATATCTATATCTATATCTATATCTATATCTTATCTATTCATTCTATAGCTATATCTATATCTAGCTATCATCTATCTATATCTATATCTAATATTATATCTATATTTATACTATATCTATCTATCTATCTATCATCTATATATATAATAGAGAGAGAGAAGAGAGAGAGATAGAGTCTCAGCTTGGAACTCAATCTATAGATCAAGCTGGCCTTGATATCACAGGATTCCACTTGCCTCTGCCTCCTGAGTGCTGGGTTAAAAGGTGTGTGCCACCAGGCCTGACTCTTTCTTTTTCTTCCTGGAACTCCTCCCAGATTCACCACTACCCCCTTATCCTTTCAACTTCATGTCCTCTCACCTTTTAAAATAACCAGTTGAGGCCAATTTGTGCTGCCTGTACACTGCTGGGGCGGGGGGGCCGATCCACTGGAGCATAGACCATCTACCTGAGGGGGCACCCTTAAAGAAAACTGAGTGCTCTGTCCTCCAGAAGCCATCAACTGTCCATAGCTCCTTTGTTAGGGACGGGGATCTCACTCCATAGGAGAATGTTGACCAGCTTGCTCTTGTGTTGGTCTTGTGCAGGCAAACCACAGCTGCTGTGAGTTTATAGAGTGTAGAGGTCCTGTCATGTCCAGAAGACAGGTTTTGCTCCACTCCTACCTGAACCTCTGGCACTCTTACCATCCTCCTATGCCATCTTTGCAGTGGTCCCTGAGCTTTGCCAGGGGATGAGGGAATTGATACAGATGTCTCATTTGTGTCTGAGCATTCCATTAACACTCTTTCTATGCACTTTGACCATTGTGAGTTTCTGTGTTAAGCACCATCCAGTGCATGAAGAAACTTCTATGATGGTGTTTGAGAGCTACACTCGTCTACAGGGAGGAGAGAGGGAGGGAGGAGGAGAGAGAGACAGAGAGAGCAGAGAGAAATTTAGAAATAGTTTGGTATTATGTCCATTTAACAGAATAATAGTAGTAGGCTCACCTCTAGGGCCTGTGAGTTCTCAACCATAGTTCTCGTCACCTCTAGGGCCTGTGTTTCCTCCTGTGGAGTGCACCTTAAAGCCAACTATAAAGCAGCTGGCTACCCCCATAAAATCATCTGTCATTTTTTTTTAACATGGCACTGCGGTTTCAAACTCAGGTCCTCGTGGTTGCAGTGGAAGTGTTCTTCTTACCCGCTGAGCCTTTTTCTCAACTCCATTTGTGGATTTATGCTTACATACCATAACCTGCTTAGGTTATGGTATGTAAGCATAAATCAGATGCTTACCGAAATCTATGAGGTAAAAACATCCAAACATTCCAAACCGAGTACTGGGCTAGCTAAAGATGCTATTAACAATGATACAGATTTACATTATTGTGTGTGGTGTGGTGTGTGTGTGTGTTATGTTGGACAATCAGAGGACAATATGAAAGAATCAGCTCTCTCTCTCTGTCGTGTAGGTTCCAAGGATCAGCTTGTCAGGCTGGAAGGTAAGCCCTTTTAGTAGTTGAGTCATGTCCCTGGCCCAACAATATAGTTTTTAACTGTAGTTAAAACCAATGTATTATCAATTTAAATCACTAAGAGATTAGATTTTAAGTGCTCTCACTGCAAAAATAGGATAAGTACATGAGATAAGGCATGCTGCTTGACTTGATTTAGCTAGCCTACTACAATATATGCTTATTTTAAATATTTATTTTATTACTTTAATTTTATGTGCATGAGTGTGTGTGTGTGTGTACTGTGTCATGCATGTTGTGAGGTAGAAAGGATTGGAGGTCAGAAGAGGGTACAGTCCCCTGTACTGGAGTTATGGAGGTTGTTAGTTGTCATGTGGGTGCTGGAATCTGAAACCCGGGTCCTCTTCAAGAGCAGTTCAGTGTTCTAATTGCTGAGACATCTCTACACCTCAATATATGCTTATTTAAAAATACATTATATGTTCCGGATTGTGAGCATTCTATATAAGCACAGGCTTTCTGAGACGCGGCTGTGGCTGCCACGGGAGCCTATCATCATCTGCTCCGCTCCGGTCCTGACTCACCGCTGTTTGCTTGCTTTGAGGAACAAGTCTGTCAGGAGGCCAAGCCGCAGCCATGGCGTTTAAAGATACCGGGAAGACCCCCGTGGAACCAGAGGTGGCGAGTCACCGAATTCGGTCACTCTGACTAGCCTAACGTGAAGTCTCTGGAGAAGGTGTGTGCCGACTTGATCAGAGGAGCGAAGGAAAAGAACCTGAAAGTAGAGAGACCCTGTTTGCATGCCCACCAAACCTTGAGAATCACTACAAGAAAAACAAACCTGTGGTGAAGGTTCCAAGACATGGGACTGCTTCCCAGATGAGTCCATAAGCCACTTCATGGCCTTCACAGTCCTGAGATTGTCAACAGATTACTTCCATCAGCACTGAGCCAGGAGTAGGTGGTGAAGTCACTATTGCAGATGCTTAAGTCAACTTTTTAATAAACGACTTAAACGTTGAAAAAAAAAAAAGAAAGAAAAAACATTTTTATTTATAAAATTTAAAACCCAAAACTATAAAAAATACTGTCTCTAAATCCCAAACTTCAAATCAGAAGTTGATCAGATTTTGGAACAACATAAAGAAATTTAAAGCCAGAGTCACCATTATTTTAACATATCTCATATTACTCTCTCTCTCTCCTCTCCTCTCGGCTCTCTCTCTCTCATCTCTGCTCCTCATCTCTCCCTCTTCCCTCTCCCTCTCCCTCTCCCCTCCCTCTCTTCCTCCCTCCCTCCCTCCTCCCTCCTTCCCTCCCTCCCTCCTCCCTCCTTCCTTCCCATCCCCCTCTCTCCACTTCCATAGCTGTATGCATGTATGTATACATTCAAGGTGAGACATCAGGTCCAGCTTCTTGCATTTATTAAGCAGATCTTTAGTAAAGTTTTATAATATGCCAATGCATTAGGTACAGAGGATTCATTAGCAATTAAGACAAAGTTGCTAATATTGGTGAGGACAGAGAATGAAAAATTAGCCGGGCATGATGGCACACACCTTTAATCCCAGCACTCTGGAGGAGGCAGAGGCAGGTGGATCTTTGTGAGTTCCAGGCTAGCCTGGTCTACATAGTGAGCTCCAGGGCAGAAAAGGACAAAAAGAAAAGAATGAAAAAGTAAATGACTATATAAGCCAGGTAATTAGAGACTATAACAGGAGTTTAGGAAATATAGAGTAAGGTAGAGACTTTAGCTGTGGGAGACTCTTTTAAATTGAGGCCAGTGACAGAGTCTCTGAAAAGTGAAGTTTGTGCTAAACATTAAAAATGAGAGCATGAGGGGCTGGAGGGATGGCCTAGCGGTTAAGAGCGCCGACCGCTCTTGCAGAGGACCCGGGTTCGATCCCCAGCACCCACATGGCGGCTGAGAACTGTCTGTGACTCCAGTTCCAGGAGAACTCCAGTTCCAGGGGAATTGAGACCCTCTTCTGACCTCCGCGGCATCGCACGACACGGGTGCGCAGACCTGCATGCAGACAATACATTCATACACATAAAAATAAATAAATAAATAAAATTAAAAAAAAAAAACAAAAATGAGAGCATGAGCACAGTGAGATGGAGTGGGTGGCACTTACATGGAAATCTGGTGGGAGTTTTTAAGTCAAGAACCTGGGTCCAGCAGTAAGGCAGGCTAGGTTTAGCCACCTATTCCTAACACACTAATTAAAGAGGAATGTAATGTGGAAAAGCAGAGAGATATGTGTAATATGGCCACGTAGGTATTGACATGAAGTTTTGGTTTAAGTAGAGGGCAGGAGTTGAGCAGAGCCAAGCAGTCCTGGTCAAGGTGTTGTCCTGGCCAAGGTGTTGTCCTGTCTGTTGCTGACTATCATGTCTCAGCTCAGGCTCTGCAGGGTGCTAAAGCAAACTGTAATTTTAAAAACTATTGCTAATTGACACTTTCATACATGAGTGCACTCATCCGAATCTCACTCTTTCTTTCTTTGCTCCCCAAGTTTTCTCATCCCACTTTTTGTCTTTTTGTTTAGTTCTTAACCAGGGCCACCGGCTTAATCTGCTAATTACTAAGACTACAGCCTCAATCGCTCTCATTTGTAGCCTCCCTCCTCCTTCCCTCTGTCCCCCCCCCTCCACCCCCATGTGAGTTTATTATGGTGCATATGTGTAAGCCAGATTACAACTTGTGGGAGTTGATTTTTTTCCTTCCGGGAAGTGGGTCCAGGGGATGGCCTCAGGACATCAGGCTTAGCCACAGTTGTCTGCCCCCTTTATGCAGTATGAATAATTGGTATTGTAGGCATGATATTACACAGAAAACCAATTCAGCACTTTGGATGTAGTTCTAGGAGAGGTGTTGGTATCCTGGGATCAGGGAATGGTATAGTGGAGAGCAGTCAACTGACTTGAGATGCATTTTGAAGGTAGAGCCAACAAGACCTGCTGATGGATTAGAAAGTATGGGGAAAAGAAAGATTCATTGATTTTAACTTGAATGATTCAGTTGATGTTTGGTCTGTTTCCTCACTCGGAAACTACTTAGGGGAAGAGGTATGTTTTTTGTCTTATGAGATGCCTAATACAAATTCAAGAGACATGTTTAAGTAGGCAGAGGTGGGTCTGGATTTATATCTAAGTATAAATTTGAAACTTATTATCATAAATGGTTTTGATAAGTGTGAGACTAAATGTGATCATTCAAGGATGCCACTGAAGAAGTATAATAAACAACAGGAAAATGAGCATGGATTTTGCAACCAAAAATTGTCAGTGATCTTAATAGATTAGAACATGTGAAGGATAGGTTGAGAAAAGAAAGCAGAGCTAACAAGTATAGACAAGGAGTTTTGCTGAGGAAAGTGGAAAAAGCAAGTGCTCGCTAGTTTGGGGGTGATAAGAACTCAAGAGAGTGTTTATTTATTTATTTATTTATTTTTCCTTGCGAGTTGTTTTTCTCACCCTTTGGTAGATGTTGGCCTTAGTGAAACTGTTTGCAGCCTGGTGGAAATGATGTAGCATAGATAGAAGGTGGATGGCAGGGCTGGAGGGGATTACTGAAGCTGAAAAATCCTCGAGAAGGTGACAGAGCTGCAGCCAAAACACCTATGGGGACAATTGCCCATGATGGGAGGAAAGACATTTTAAAACTGCAAACAAGAGACATTTGTGGAGTCGATGGTACAGCTATGATGGAATTCTAATCTAGTCCTTTTTATTTTTTTTCAATGACTTTGAGGTCAGAGCCTCTTCTGGGAGGATAGAGAAGTTTGAGGTGCAAAGAAGGTCATCTTGGAAGCCAGAATGGAGTGACTTGGGAGGACTTTAACAATGTTTGGACCTGATGACAGACCATGTAAAGTTTGTCATGAGAAAAATGAAGGTTAACACAATTAGCCATTTGTAGTAAGATCAGCATTTTTGTGGCAGGCAGAGGGAAAAAAAAAGAAAACAAGAGAGACAAAAAGGGAGTTCAATTTGTTTTTTCTTTCAGTTAAGCACCCTGGAGCAGAGTAGGGTGAGGAGTTCAAGGACTTTCTAGGAGTTTAATGATGATCACAGACTATAGGATATCGCTTGACACTGAGAAGAGCAGTCAGGAGAGGAAGCAAAACTTAGGCCATAGGTAAAGATGGGAGTGGGCTGGACGGATGAAGAAGGATAGTCCAGAGTGAGCTGCAGAAGAACATGATCAGTCCTCCCACATGAGGACTCTCTGGGTGTGACTATGCTCTGGTTTGAATATCTTAACCAAACTCTTTGTAATTTAAGCCCCATCATAAAGTATTAGGAAGTGGGGACTCCCTAAAGAATTATGAGGTCATTAGAAATCTGCCTTCAGTGGAGAATTAATACATTGACAGATTAATGGATGGATTCATCATTGGATGAATTATCAGCAGAGTGGATCTGTTATAGAAAATAGTTTGTCACTGTCTCTTGGCTGCACCCCTCTCACCGCGTGGCACCCTGTACTGCCTTAGGATGCCACAAGGGCTCTACCGATGAGAAAGCCTTCATGGTATGTGGCTTCTCTACTTTGGACCTCCAGCCCTCCAGAACTGTGACCCAAATAAACTCACATTCTTTATAAATGATACAATCTGTAGTATTCTGTTAGGCAATAGACTAAGTACTAGGAAAATGTGTTCTGTCATGAAGATAAAGTCTTGGCGATAATGATAAATGGAGACTAAGGTGGTAGAGATGTATAGTTAAAGAACTGCAAAATTGGGGCTAGAGAGATGGCTCAGAGGGTTAAGAGCACTGACCACTCTTGGAAAGGACCAAGATTTGGCTCCCAGACCCCACGTGATGGCTAACAACTATTGTAACTCTAGTTCTGGGGGATCCAATACACTCTTCTGGCCTCCGCAGGCATTGTATGCACATGGTATATTTACATACATGCAGGTAGAACATTTTAGACATTAAGAAAATGTAAACCAAGGTTAGGATGAAGCATCCATGTGATTGTTGAGATGCTGATGGTGAAGAAGTGTATGGGAGTGTGTGGAGTCAGGAAGGACTCCCTTCTGGAATGGGGAGGTCTCCTGTAAACGAGGTCTAGTGAGGGGAGGAGAGGTGGGCGGGAGAACAAGTTGGCATAGTCTCAGAGGAGCTCTGGGCTTCAAAGCTTTTAGGGAAATTATAGATCAGAGAACAGTTTCCTTTTCTGAGACAGCTGCAGAGAACAATTTGATATAATTTTAGTACAAGCAAAGGGAAATTCAAGGAAAGGGTGATAGCAGGAGTGGGTTTCTGGGTCACAGCTCTGAAGCTGCAGAAGGCAGAGTGAGGAGGGAAGGGAAGGAGAGGAAGGACCAGGAAATGCTCAAAAGACATCCGTGCTGCCCACAGGAATGTCTTGGAATTTTTAGGAATGATCATTCTGTCCAGAGAGCAGACAGAGCTGAGGCCGGTTTTGGGAAGCCGCGGGGCCCTGAGAGAACGTGTTCAAGCCCTGTACTGAAGTAGAGAATTCACGAAAGTTTGAAATGTGTGCACCATAGAATGCTCCAATGATTAGATCTTAAGTCGTGGCACTTAAACAGTGTTACAGGAGTCCTGCTTCCGTCCATCTATCCTGGGGGCCAGGGTCAGTTTTAAAGCTGGACTGTGTTTGAGAATTTCTCTTTTTACCAACAAGAAACCTTGAGAATATAATTTTCATGTTAGAATAAAAACCACATTTCTAGAGCTAGTCACAGACATTTCTCTTTTTTTTTTTTTTTTTCCCAGATCACAGTGTGGGCAGCAAAGCTTCTCTTTAAGAGGCAAGGAAAGAGGACTGCTACTGTGAACCTGAGTTCTGAGTGATTGTAGACATTTGACCCATGTTAGCACTCTCATATAGAAAATGCCAGCGAAATGGAAAGGACAGCAGGAAAATGGACTCCAAAAGAAGGAAGAACAAATGGTGAGAAGTTAGGGCCTCATTGATGCCGTCACCTAATCTTTTCATTCATTTTTATTTAATGTGTATGAGTGTTTTTGGTGCATCTATTTAAGTATACCACATGTGTGAAATGCCTGCAGAGGCCAGAAGAGTGGATCAGCTCCTCTGGAATTGGAGTTACAGATTGTGGTTAGCTGCCATGTGGGTGCTGGGAACTGAACCTGGGTCCTCTGCAAGAGGCTGCTGAGCCATCTCTTCAAGCCCCCTGGGGCACTTATTCTTAGACACTATTGATTTTTTTTTTCTTTGTCTAAAATTTCAAGACAGAGAATATCTTCTGGGGTTGTAGGGATGGTTTGGTGGTTAAGAATATTCACTGCTCTTGCAGAGGACCAGAGTTTAGTTCCCAGCACCCTCATCCAGTAGCTCACAGATACCTATAGCTCCACATCCAGGGGAAGCCGCCACTCTTTTCTGGCTTCCAAAGGCACCCTCACTCTCTCACACACATAGTTATCTATAGACATGCACATAATTAAAATAAAATAAATCTTTAAAAAGAATATCTTCTGGCACTTCCCACACTGGGGAGGCAGAGGCAGGTGGATCTTTGGGAGTTCAAGGCCAACTTTGTCTACATAGCTTCCAGGCCAGCTGGGGCTATAGGGAGACCCCATCTGAAAAAAAAAATGTATCTTCTGCTGCTATGCTAATATGGACATCAGGACTGAATTTGCCTTGGATGAGAATTTCAGTCAAGATTCTAGAACTTAGGATGGGCAAACCAGAGAGGCTGTACCATTTTTAGAATGCTGTTTTAGTAAGGTTTATACCCATCTGAGTCAGCTGCATTTTATGTATGCAGTCACCAGCCTGGAAATTGGAAGGACTATAATTGTCATGACAACAAAGACAGAGTGAGTTGCCTTTCAGGAATGGTAACAATTCAGTGTGTTCCTAGAGATCTGTGTTTCTCAACAACTTTCTGGAAGGTCATTATCATTTTAGGAACTGTTCTAAGTGGTGTGGAAAGATGGATGAGAAAAGTTGTGAGCTAAGTTCTAGCTATGCCTGTACCTGAACCAAATAACACATCTTTATGCAAGTTTCAACCTTCTGGGGCTTTGGTGTCTTTATCCACTCAATAAGAAGCTATTCCTAGTTTGTATAGTCTTTAAAGTTACTTTTAATTCCAATTTTTTCTGAGTCCATGTAGCTACGCATCTGTGGGTATATTGAACAATAAAAGCTATGTACTCAAGGCAGAATTCTATCATCACATAAGTATTTGGTGAATTGATTTTTTTGTGTTATTTTTAGAACTTGTTTGAATCATGAAGAAAAGCAGTTTCTTTAATTTTATAAGTTTTGATAGAACTTATTTTCCAGTTTTTCAAATAAAAAACAAAGAACTTAAAATTTTGGCAAGCTAAAAGTTATCATAAAGAAAGGTGACTTGAAACACATGTTGAGCAATTGCAACTTTATTGGGCCATGTGGATAATTTTTCAAGGTACTAGAGCTGAATATCCAGTTCATTCGATGCACTAGATTTTTTTTAAACAAACAGTCAAAGCACACCAACAGTTGATGACTTTCATTATTTTGCTCAATGGAAATGTAAAGTAAGCCTGGACTGTGAATCTAGTCTCTGTTCTCTGTGGCTGTTGTACTGGCTCACAGTTCATTTTGGTTATCATTTATATAATAGCTATCTAACTCTTGGTTTTTGTGCAGCATAAAGCAATGTTTCATAATGAATCATTTTGTCTATTCGTGTTCAAGTGCCTTATCTCTCCTATCATTTGAAAAGCTAGTCATAATAGTATGGTTTCAATTGGCAGACGTCCTTCTTTTTGGTCTAAAAAGAAAAAAGAGATTGACCCACATTTAGGTGTTTTCCTACTCAAAGGACTTTGAAAGAACTTTTATATAACACTGCTCTTTTTGCAGTCCCTCCTGCCCCACTTTTAATTGGGTTCCTGGGGTAACCAGAATCATAACTGCCTGGGTATGAAGGGTGGAGATTGTTCCATTTGGGGTCTCAAATATAGACTTGCCCTCTTTGGTCCACTTTTCTTTTGAAGACTTCTTTATTAGCATATATAAATGCTATGAAAAGGAGCTTCATCATGACGGTTTTGTACAAGCATGTAACATACTTGTCGCACATTTTGAGCAACAACTCTCTTTTCATTTATCATGGGTGGGGTCCCAGGAATTATGTACCTTTCTCTGAAGATAGATTTTCTCCTTTCTCTAGCTTTCTAAGTAGTTTTTGTTAAAATCTGTAATATTTTTATTCTTTTTTGCAAATTTTAAATTAATTTTGTATATTTCATACAGATTTCAATCAATCATCTTTATACTCCCTTCCCCACTGTGCCCTCCCATAGCCCCCCTCCTCCACTGGAATTCATACATTCCATCACCTGTGTTAAGGCCTATTGTATCAAGTTAGTGTTCCCAGATGTTCCTCGGTGCGGGTTCATCCACTGAGGTAGTTAGCCTGGCTTTAAGGTCTAATTCCTTACTTTAAGAAGATCATCTCGTCCTCACCCAGCAGTGATCAGCTGTCAATATTTCTTCAGCTCAGATTGGGGTCTGCTGCCCATTTCTCCAGTTCTGTGCTAGATTTTTGTCTGCTTGAGTTTGCATGGGTCTTGTGCAGGTTGATAGCATTGCTGTAGGTTCATGTGAGCAAGGTCCCAGGATTTTGTAGGATTCTATTTCCATACAGTCATGTACCTCCTCTTCGGCTCTTTCAATATTTCTGCCCTCTTGTCTGCAATGGTCCCTGAGCCCTGGGGTGGGATAAGTTTAATATTGGAATCCTGTCCAAGGACACACATTCTGCTGGCACTTACTCTTTAGGCTTTGGCCTTTTGTGACTGTTCAGGTTCCTGGCTCTCTGTTGTGTGAGGGAGCTTCATTATTGAGAACTTAGAGATCTTTTTCATTCTTAATCTTTTCTCAGTAGTCTGAGATACATTATTCTGATTGTTATTTTAATGTACTATTATTTAACTCTGTGTCTAGAAAAAAATGTACATGGTCAACTTTTTATGATCTACTCTCTAACTAAAGGATGTGAGAATCAGTGGAGACAGTTCACATGGAATAAGTATTTTCAGAGCATTGCATAGCTTTCTCCATCATCAGTTTATCCTTTTATTCTTGTTTGCTCAGGTTAATTGGTTTGCACTCCCTGAATGCACAATAATTGGTGGATGGGAGAGCCTGCTGAGCAGCAGAGGTTAGCAAACTGAGGTTAAATATCTCTGCTAACAAAGGAGAGGGATTGTTTGTGTGTTCTAAGACATAAATCAATTATTCTTTGACTTTTACAGTTTTCCTTAAGGGCATTTATGGGATGTAAAGACTTTCTGAATAATATTTAGATCTATCTTTCTTTCTTTCTTTCTTTCTTTCTTTCTTTCTTTCTTTCTTTCTTTCTTTCTTTCTTTCTTTTGTTCTTTTTTTCTTCCTTTGTTAGTTTTCAGAAATGAGATGGCCTGCTTACTTGCTGCAGAATGAGTCACTTTACCTTGTGATATTGTCTGCCAGGAAGTTTTTAAATAGTAATAAAATTTGTTGTGCCCTGAAGGTTTACTAGCTGCCTAGGTATAAATTCTCCTTATGGAGAATCTTAATATAAACATTAATACATCTAGTATAAGTACTAGAGTATTCTAGGCACTTAAATACAATCTCAGTCAGACACTATAACAAGTCTAAAATTTGAGCTCCTTGGGAAGCTGAGGCAGGAGGATTAGAAGTTTAAGGCTAGCATGAATAACTTCAAGAGACCCTATTTAAGAAACAGAAACAAAGCCAGGTCTGGTGGCGCACGCCTTTAATCCCAGCACTCAGGAGGCAGAGGCAAGCTGATCTCTGTGAGTTCAAGGCCAGCCTGGTCTACATAGTGAGTTCCAGGTCAGCTGGGACTAAAGGGAGACCCTGTTTCAAAAGACCCCCCCCAAAAAATAAAAAGCAAACAAATGAATTAATTTAATTACATGGGTTCTGTTGTTGTCTTCATCCTGTAGTTGAAGAAAATGAGGACTGAAGGAGGCACCTAACTTTCACAGTCAGTGCTGGGGTGAAGGTCTGAAGGAATCTGGGCTTCACCAGCCTTGGTACCCTGCTGCCTGATGCTCTAATCTGTGATCTGTTCAGACTTGCCTATTCAGCCCAAGTGACTGACGGTAAAGTTACCATAGTAAATGGATTTCTAAAAACTTCTTCTTTTAAAGCATTTTCCCCAGTTTGAAATCCATAATAACAAGGTAAGTGAATATGTAGACAATAAGCCTTGATGTAGAACCACGTGAGACTGAAGCAGGAGTGCTCAGAGATGTTATCTCCAGTCTTCTTGAGAATGCTTGACAGGACATTCCTGGGAGCTGATGCTAAAGAGCTGCTTCACTTGCTGTCACCATCGTTTCTAGAAACTTGTGATCACAGCTGGTGACATTGCTGACATCTTTTATCTGCTGCCATGCTTTTTTTTCTTGGCTAGACATTACAGAGAGTAGAGTTCCATGGCCAATCAATGCACTGCATCAGGATCAATAGCACTCGCTGAGTGTCCTGTTAGGCCCAGAAGCCTTCCATTTCTCGCTTCTGTCTGGGCTCTGAGCATTCTTTTATGAAAAAAGGAGAATTTGGGGATTATTTTCTATACCTGTAGCTTCTCATGGACAAATGAATCTCTGATTATTGTAGAAATATAGTCAATAAGGCTGTCAGAACTCTTAAAACATTGACAGTACAGCCAAGTCCAGTGTGTTTAATCTCTGTAGCTAGATCAGAACATGAAGTATAGCAGAAGGAAATGATATTTATACAAAAGGACCTTTAAGGGGAAAACGTTGAAATGTTAGATGATTAAAAAGGATCCTAAGCTTTAAGTTAAGAGGACTGAATCACAGGCTTAGCTCTGATACTTAAGAGAGACTCCCAAAATAACACAGCCCTTGCTTATCTCCCAGAACTTGAAAGATAAGACCCTACTGCTGAAGGCAGGACATACTTCTGACAGTGGACCTGGATCAATGGAGCTGGAGCTGACCTGGAAGCCTCCTCCCTGGAGACCAGCTCTCAGGGCATCAAAGGATACTATATAAATTGCCAAGGAGGAAACCAGACAATGATCCTATCCATTGTAAAGTCTATGAACCACAACTACATTTGGAGTTTGGACCCAATGTACCAAAATGTACCCCAAACTACACTGGGTAGTTTTGACCAACTACTGGCTTTCCTTCAAGCACTGCTCTGGGGGTGCAGGCCCTCACATCCCTGGCTCCACTGTATTCTCTCCACACCTTTTCGGATTAGCAGGTTTGTGGGAGTTTAATAATCGTCTGAATAGGGGCTGGAGAGATGGCCTAGCGGTTAAGAGCGCCGACCGCTCTTGCAGAGGACCCGGGTTCGATCCCCAGCACCCACATGGCGGCTGAGAACCGTCTGAAACTCCAATTCCAGGAGAACTCCAGCTCCAGGGGAATCCGACACCCACTTCTGACCTCCGCGGCATTGCACGACACGGGTGCACAGACCTGCATGCAGACAGTACATTCGTACACATACAGAAATAAATAAAAATTAATAAAAATATAATCATCTGAATAATCCTTTAGTCACGTGTGGCCGACATCCACATGGTGTTCTTCCCTTTTTACATTTTCCGAGGCTGTCTCCTGCCTGCAGGCAGACAATCTCTTGGCTTAGCTCTGGCAAGAAGCGGGGAGGGGACCACAACAGAATTACCCGATGGAATAGAAGGACAAGGAAATAAAAGATGGACTCAGAGGGCGAGGTCCAGGAGAATAGAGTCTTCCCTTTTTTCATGCCAGCAGTGTGCTTATGTACCAAAAGTTGCTTTGCTCCGGGAAAGGAAGTAGGGGGCAGGTGGAAGAGAGGGGCAAGCCACCTTGGTTCTAATGGGGGGGGGGCTGCAGAGCACCTGTTTGTGCAACAGGTAACTAGAGGTGCAACATTTTGCTCATTACCTCAAGGGAAGGGGCCATTGGTTCTGGAGCTTTGCACAGATCAGTGAAGAAAGAAAACATTGTAATATCCCGAACCTTCTTGTGGAGCAATAGATAACTCAGAGGCAACTGAATGCCTATGGAAATATCAGACAACTATCCTTGGAGGTTTTACGGGACAGGTCTTACAAGTTCTTGCTTCAAGCCACACAAAGTTACATTCCTACACAGGTTTACCTACAGCATGACAATGGAAGCAGTTTCATGAGTATCATGTGTGGAAGTTTTCTATGAACTAATGTGGAAACAGTGTACATTGGCTTTGTTTATGTTCCGTTTGTCTGGGAAATGTGTAGTTAGTTCTCTTTTCGAAGAGACCACTACTGTCGACTTTCCCTTTTTTCTTCAAAATATTTTTATTAATTCTTTGAGAATTTCATATGGGGTATTTTGATTATATTCACCTCTGTGCCCTTTCTCCTCCCAGATCCCTCCTGCTCTCCTAACCACCCAATTTCATGTTTTTTTTTTTTTTTTAACCATTGAGCACAATTCGTGTTGCCTGTATACTCTTGGATTTTTGGGTGTGTGGCCATCTCCTGGAGTGTGGCTGACCTACCAGGGATCACCCCCTTAAAGAAAACAGACCCTGCTTTCTACCAGAGTTCATGTGCACCTCCTGGCCTCTATGCTGGACTTGGTCTGACTTGAGCTTGTGCAGATCGTGTACATACTGTCACAATTTTTGTGAGCCCATAAGTGCAAATGCCTTGTTGTGTTTAGACAACATTATTTTGTTATTGCCACTGACTACTTCTGACTCTTCCTTGAAGAACCTGAAGCTTTGAGTGGAGGGGGTGTGATAAAAATGTCTTTTTGTATTTCCAAATTTTCAGCATAATTAAGAATGTTGGTGGTAGAAATGAGTAAACAGAAAATGAGTCCTCTTAGCTTCTGTTCAGAGGCAAAACAAATGGACACCTGGTACAGAGAGTCGGGGCTAAGGAGAGCGGCAGGTGCTCAGTGCAATTTATCATGGAAACCTAAGCCTGGAAAATGTGGTTGAAGTTCATGACAAAAAAGTGTATGTAATTCAAGAATGTACATAGTATGTTGTGTGTAGAGCTGGGTGATAGAGCACATGGCCTGGAGTTCTATTTCAAGGACCAAACACACACACACACACACACACACACACACACTTTACTCACTCACTCAGATATATTTGTGTTGAGAGGGAGGGTCTCATAAAACCTATAAATATATGATGAATTATTCCTACATGTACAAAATGTGATCCATAATTTATAATTTATAGTGATACTGCTTAAATTGCATTTTCAGTATCTTATTCATATTTTTTATCATTGTACTCTTAATTACACTTTTATTAGGACTTTAGGGTTTTTTTTGTTTGTTTGTTTGGTTTTTTTTTTTTGTTTGTTTTCGAGACAGGGTCTCCCTGTAGCCCCAGCTGTCCTGGAACTCACTCTATAGACCATGCTGGCCTTGAACGCACAAAGATCCACCTGCCTTTGCCTCCTGAGTGCTAGGATTAAAGGTGTGTGCCACCACGCCCTAGATCGCCTTTAGGTTTTATTCTTTTTTTTTTTTTTAAGTTTGGGTATGAGTACTTTTTCTGAAAACTACAAAATTATCCAAACAGAACAGGTTGAATTCCAAGGTTAGGGAGATTTCTAATAATAATTTATGGCCCAAATACAAATGTGCTAAAGGAAGGTAGAATGCACCCAGGTTCCCAGCCTGAGGCTGTTTGCCAAACTATCCCCCAAATGGGGGAACAGATTCTGGACCCCAGTTAGAAATACTGGAGAGATGGCCTAGCGGTTAAGAGCGCCGACCGCTCTTACAGAGGACCCGGGTTCGATCCCCAGCACCCACATG
Organism: Rhizomys pruinosus; assembly: GCA_009823505.1. NCBI lineage: Eukaryota > Metazoa > Chordata > Mammalia > Rodentia > Spalacidae > Rhizomys > Rhizomys pruinosus. Next base: position 752,597 of record VZQC01003392.1, read on the forward strand.
GCGGCTGAGAACCGTCTGAAACTCCAATTCCAGGAGAACTCCAGTTCCAGGGGAATCCGACACCCTCTTCTGACCTCCGCGGCATTGCACGACACGGGTGCACAAACTTGCATGCAGACAGTACATTCATACACACAGAGAAATAAATAAAAATTAAAAAAAAAAAAGAAATACTGTTAAGATGCAGTGTTGTATCTAAATTTAGAGTGGTGTGTTGCATGCGTTCAGATCTATTCCAGTGAAATGGTTTAATTTGCAGAGATTTCATCCCTGTCTTTATGTATTTTCTTCTGAAATTATGGGGATTAGCCTCTTTTTTAATTCTAAGAGTATTATCATGCCTTTATTATCATAGTGTAATTTATGAAAGTATACATTTTACATTTTCACCTATGAGTTGTTTTCTCCAGGCCTCTCCTTTTTGACTATTTGCAAATCTCTGCAAATGACGGGCGCATTCACAATGCACAGAAGAATCTTTCTTTCGGGCTGCTCCTAGGGTAGTGATTAGTATCTTCACTGAATATTTAAGTTCTCAAAATTGCTTATCTGTGCTGTGGATCAGTGAAAAATCTCAGTGAGCTGTCCCTACTTTACATAATTAAGTTTCTTACCAGAAAAGGAAACTAACAAAATATGGAGTCAAACAAGCCCAAGGTTGGGCTTTTAAAACACTTTCTGTTCATATTATTTTTTCAATTGTAACTAGAAACAAAAGCAAAATGGATGAGATCAGGGATTGTTCAGGCTGACAGCTCACATTTTCTTGAAAATCTCTTAGGAATTTTCCTCTGTAGACCCCTCCGCAGGTCAGTGATAAATAGTAAATGCCATAAAGAAAACAACTTCTCATTGTTCAGAACTGACTGATGTGTGGGCAAGGCAAAGGTGAAGGAGGTGGGAAGAGAACTTGGCTGAGTGGACGCCCAGATCCAGAGAGAATTGACAACTGACGTCCTTTGGAAGAATGCAGACCCTCTACACAGGACTTTTCTTTGATTCCACTGTTTCTATGTAAAAAATAGACCCCCTAATTAGTCTGAAATGCCTATGTAGGTTGACTACTCATTCTGTAGGCATGTGTGGATGAAAACAAGCTGCTTGCTTCATTGTACTTAATCCTTTATTTCTCTTTCTTTGAGGGTGACTAGTGTCACCAATGGAATCTTTTCCCTTGTACTTACCAAGCTATCTAAGATATGGGGTGACTTTCTCTGGTTAGTTTAATAGGGAAAATTGCATTTGCTTATCTATTACAAATGAAAATCTCCTGGGGACTATAAAGAGCATTTTCAATTCTGCTACCATTATTTCAGAAGCAATCAAATGCAGAGGAATGAAAGTCAAACACAGAGAAAAATGCTGATAGATTGGGCAATCTGCATGGCTCTCTGGGACCATCATTATTTCAGTGTTCCAGAGGAAAAATGCAGATTTGAAAGATGGTAAACCCCATCTCATATAATCAATCACTCATCTCCTGTAGCATCAATAATTGTGCAGGAGGTAGTGTTCAGGCATTAGCTATGTAGCCATCCCTGTCTATTCTAGAGCATACTAAATCTTATGTAACATTATGAGAATGATCCTGTCCCCACAGCTTTAGAATATGGCTCCAGGAGGATTTTCAGATACCAGTTCCCAGTCGTCTGTGAAGGCTGAGGTCAAAGTCAGTACTGTAGCTACAAAGAACAAGAGGCTTGTGTCACCTTTCTTTCAGAACACTCTGTCCTTTTAGCCAAAATATTAAAAATAGGTTATCTGTCTGCATTTATGTATGTGTTCTACCTTTATAATCTGAAGGTGATTTTATTAATACAGTAAATCTTAGTTGACTGATAATTTAGGAAGATGCTTTTTCTGGGTAAACTAAAAGCCCGGCATGGCTCTTCCTGATGCTCTTAAATATTTTATTAGCAATGTCTCTTCTCCACCCCCTTCCTATTCATAGACTCCCTCAGTGTAATGATATAAAGTAGGTGGTAGAGTTGTCAAAACTGGGTTTCCATTAGAAACAATCTCTGAAAGTGTGGTGTGATTTCTTTATTTTCCCCATTATTAGATGTCTCAGGCTCACAAGGTCCAGATGGCAATTTCAAGAAAGATATATCCTGTTAGCAACTTAAAATCTGGGGGTTTTAGAGCTATGAATTTAAATATCATGGTTTTTATACCTTTAAAAAATTTTTACTTTTTTATTTTTAACTCCTTAGACTGCAATTTTTATCTCTAGAAGTTCAATTAGGTGATTTACATTTTCTGTAAGGCACAGGTGAAGCTAGATGGGGAATGTAGAAAAGTAACAGAAAAATGATGGAAAAACCTCTGTGCCTGGGAATAGGCGAGAGGTCCAATGTCAAAGCTTGGGTGCCCAGGACCACCTGGACTGGCCATCAAGGGAGGGGGGAAATCCATTACTGAGAACATGACTGCATCCCAGGACTAGAAACTTCAAATGACAATAACCTCCCTGTCCCCAACATTAAGCTCAACACAGAGGCACAGCCACTGCCACACACAACATAGGACCTCAGGGGAGGCAGTCGTGGGGAGTGAAGGCTGAAACTGCTGACCACTGTCAGAAAATCCTCCACCCTGCAGTCTGCTCCACCATCAGCCCATCACCAGAGGAGTGGGAAACTGTGGCTCCTGGTTGGGGACCACAGCTCCAGGCTCACCAGGGAGCCCACAGCTCCAGCTCGCTGGAAGGGATCCTGGCTACAGGTTCACGGGAGGGAGCCATGGCTCTGGCTCATAGGAAGGGATCACATCTCCTGATTCACAGGAGGAGACCACAGCTCCAGGCTTCCAGGAGAAGACCGTAGCTCCAGAGTCATGGGGGACAACCACAGCTCCAGATTCACAGAAGGGGACCACAGCTTCATGTTCACAGAAGGGGACCACAGTTCTAGGCTTATGGGGTGGAAAGGGTGTCATAATTCAAATTGTGCTTATTCCTATTATTTTCCTGTCTCTATCACTCTGTTCACATGATTATAATTGTTTAAGAAAGAACATTTTGGCCTGCGCGCAGTAACAGTCTTGGTGGCTTGAGTTTCTTGCTAAAGGGACATCAATAGTGGAGAAAACCACTTTTTGCTTTTGGTCAAGGAGACATGGTCAAGGATACAGTTGGCTTTTTTGATATCTTCTGTTTTCACATCTTCCTCCACTGTCACAGGGATCAAGTGAAGAGACATCTTCTTACTGGAGGCACAATTTGAGTTTTCTTATTGAAACGTGAAGGTCACCTTCCACTTAAAACTCTCCACCTGTGCCATGCTCTGGCCAGGGCCGTGGGGAACACACACTGGCTGTGTGTTCCCCAGCCAGTCCTCATGGTAGGAAATGCTCCTCATCGTCCTTGCTCACTGCAAGGAGAGCTGTTGCCACATTATTCTGGTGCTTGTAGTCACACTGCCACCATCGTAGCTTCTAGGTATTTTCTCTCTTACTTGCCAAATCCTGAGTTCAGAATTTTGAGATTAATATAAAACCACCCAAGGTCAGGAAAACATTCTTTCTGTGTGGTAAAATTCCTCACAGGGTCCAGCACTTGCATTCAGCCCCTTGGGAGCCTGTATGCTCCAGGCCTTGAGGCCTGCTGCTTCAGGGTACACCCCATTCCACCAGTTTGATCTTTTAAAATAACCCTGGTTTTCTCTTTCTCAATCAAACTCTACATGGAGCCACCTCCTTTTCCGCATGTTCTGCTGATGGTTGAAAGCCTGGTTTTCTATTATGTTGTCACCTTGGGCAAGGTACTTTCATTACCTTTGTTGTTAGAGGGGGCAAGGAGATCCTCTTCCTGGGGAACGTCCTTAAGGAGGTAGTTATTAACATGAAAAGCATTTTTAAAAGTGTCAAGCATGGATGGCAGCATACAACACAAGGCATGGACAGCACTACACGAGTTCCAGGGGCGACTGGTACGCCAATGAACCTTCTGTCTTCATTGCTGCAAATTTGGAAAACAGAATAGGGCACAATGTAAGCTAACACCAAAAGTAGGAAAAAATTACCTTTGGCAGAAATAAAAGGGGTTCTTGTCATCATTTTTCCTTTGACCCTGCTCCACAATCATTTGATTTTAGAATCAAATATTTACATTTAATTTTCAGTAGTTTATTGATTAATTAAAAACCTAATTACTCACTGGAAATCTAACAAATCATAACACAGTATACAGTAAAGGACACTTAATTTCTACACCCGTATTTTCACAAAATGAGACAGAGAAGTGTCTTTAAGGAAGTTATATTTCTGCTTCATTCCACTTCTCAGCCTCCTTCTCTACTGCTAATGTTGATTAGGAAGTGGGGGAAGGAGAGCCTTTGCAGTGTTCGTGGTCACAAGTACTTTGTGGGAGTGAGAAGGAACTGATGAGCAAAGCAGGCACCACAATGTAATTGATCCAATGACTCAAATGCCATTTATCCCTTTCTTTTACATCCTCATCTCCACTGGTCTTCCCTTCCTCCACTTCCTGGTCTTAAACATTACTTATATTTTGTGTGTTGAAATGAGTGTTTTATATATATATATATATATATATATATATATATATATATATATGAAATCTGCTGTTGATCCTATTGTGCAGTGCCTGCAGAGGTCAGAAGAGGGCATAGGATCCCCTGGAACTGGAGTTACAGATGGTTTTGAGCCATTCTGTGCATGCTGGAAACTGAACCAGGGTCCTCTGCAAGAGCAGACAGTGATCTTAACCACTGAGCCATCTCTGCAGCTCCCCACCATTTCTGCTTTTATAACACTTCCTTTCTACACAGATTCAGGAAGGCCCCAGGACCAATAGTTCAGCATTGTTTATGAACAATTATACACTATCAATACTACATTGTTTTTTTCTTTCCTTTATCTTGATATCTCTCCAATGAGCATCATTATTAGTTAATAGAGTCTCATGGACTTGAAAGGGCTTAAGAAAGAAAGACACCAGAATACATAGAGATTTTGCTATTTAGATCAGTCATTAATTTCTTCAGTGTACAGTTTGTGCTTTGCTGTCACTGACAACTTCAGCCTATAAAACTTTAAGTTCTTGATGCCTTCAAATATTTTTTTCTGAGAATGTACTTCAATAAAGCTCAACAAAAATTGTCTTGCTATTGCCTATTGCCTTAGTCTAAAAATTTTGACTTCCTATTTTCATTGATATATAGTGTGTGAAAGCAGAATTTCTATAAAACCAAAGACATAGAACCTAGATTACTTTAAAGCTTTAGGGTAGCTATCTCATGAAGAGAGTCTTGACTGTTTTCTCACATATAAAATTACAAGCAATGCTTCAATTTGATGGTTTATCTTGAAAGACAAATGGGTGTGCACTTGAAGAAGTGGATACTACCTTGATCTCATTTGTTTCTCATCTGTGAGGAAGCAAATGTGCACATGACATGTGTTATGAGAAAACATGACTTTGAAAATGTTTATATGACACAAATGTTAAATATTTGAATAAATCAAGTCCCATGCTTGGTGAGATGAGCTCATTGGTTAAGAGCAGTGGCTGCTCTTACAGAGGACCTAGATTCAGTACCCTGCACCCACATGGCAGCTGGCAACCACCTGTAACTCCAGTTCCAGAGGATTTCATGCCCTTTTCTGGCTGCTACAGACACTGCAGAAATGCGACACACTTACATTCATGCAAGCGAAACACTCATATACATAAAGATAAAAATGAAACTTAAGTCAAATTCCATGTGTTTTCGTTTGTCTTCCATTGCTGTGACGAAACACTCTGACCAACACCAACTTGGGGAGGAAAGGGTTTATTCAGCTCACATCTCCTGGGTCACAGTTCATCACTCAGGGAGCCCAGGGCAAAACCTGGAGGCAGGAGCTGAAGCACAGGCCATGGAGGAATGCTGTTCACTGGCTTGCTCTCCTGGCTCATGCCCAGCCTGCTTTCTTATAATGTACACAACCACCTGCCCAGGGTGGCACCACTCATTGTGGGCTGGGCCCTCCCACACTGCTCGACCATCAAGACAATACTCCACAGATGTGGCCACAGGCCAATCCAATGGAGCCAATTCCCCAATTGAGGCTCCCTCAACCCAGGTGTGTCAAGTTGACACTAAAGCTATCCAGCACAATTGACCCCTTGTCAACTTGACACACAAAACACATCACTATTAAACCACCACCTTTCCAGTTCTTATCCCCAAAGTATGATGTTAACATTAATCACAACCTAAGACAGTACAACCTTAAAAGCCCCACAGTCCTTAAAATGTCCAAACNTGACAGCTCACATTTTCTTGAAAATCTCTTAGGAATTTTCCTCTGTAGACCCCTCCGCAGGTCAGTGATAAATAGTAAATGCCATAAAGAAAACAACTTCTCATTGTTCAGAACTGACTGATGTGTGGGCAAGGCAAAGGTGAAGGAGGTGGGAAGAGAACTTGGCTGAGTGGACGCCCAGATCCAGAGAGAATTGACAACTGACGTCCTTTGGAAGAATGCAGACCCTCTACACAGGACTTTTCTTTGATTCCACTGTTTCTATGTAAAAAATAGACCCCCTAATTAGTCTGAAATGCCTATGTAGGTTGACTACTCATTCTGTAGGCATGTGTGGATGAAAACAAGCTGCTTGCTTCATTGTACTTAATCCTTTGATTTCGTCTTTCTTTGAGAGGTGACTGAGTGTCACCAGATGGAATCGCTTTTCCTTGTACTGTACCAAGCTATCTAAGATATGGGGTGACTTTCTCTGGTTAGTTTAATAGGGAAAATTGCATTTGCTTATCTATTACAAATGAAAATCTCCTGGGGACTATAAAGAGCATTTTCAATTCTGCTACCATTATTTCAGAAGCAATCAAATGCAGAGGAATGAAAGTCAATACACAGAGAAAAATGCTGATAGATTGGGCAATCTGCATGCTCTCTGGGACCATCATTATTTCAGTGTTCCAGAGGAAAAATGCAGATTTGAAAGATGGTAAACCCCATCTCATATAATCAATCACTCATCTCCTGTAGCATCAATAATTGTGCAGGAGGTAGTGTTCAGGCATTAGCTATGTAGCCATCCCTGTCTATTCTAGAGCATACTAAATCTTATGTAACATTATGAGAATGATCCTGTCCCCACAGCTTTAGAATATGGCTCCAGGAGGATTTTCAGATACCAGTTCCCAGTCGTCTGTGAAGGCTGAGGTCAAAGTCAGTACTGTAGCTACAAAGAACAAGAGGCTTGTGTCACCTTTTCTTTCAGAACACTCTGTCCTTTTAGCCAAATATTAAAAATAGGTTATCTGTCTGCATTTATGTATGTGTTCTACCTTATATAATTCTGAAGTGGATGGTTTATTAATACAGTAAATCTAGATTCGACTGAAATTTAGGATAAGATGCTTGTTCTGGTGGTAAACTAAAAAGCCCGGGGGACATGTGCTTCGTCCTTGGATCTCTTAAAAATTTTATTTATAGAATGTACTCTCTCACCAACCCTCCTTTATTCATAGACTCCTCAGTATGTTAAATTGATATAAAGTAGGTGTAGAGTTGTCAAAACTGGTTTCCATTAGTAAACAATCTCTGGAAGGTGGTGTTGAATTTCTTTATTATCCCCATTATTAGATGTCTCAGGCTCACAAGGTCCAGATTTTGCGCAATTTCAAAGAAAATATATCCTGTTAGCAACTTAAAATCTGGGGTTTAGAGCGTTAATGATTTAAATACTAATGGTTTATACTTTAAAAATTTTTACTTTTTTATTTTTAACTCCTTAGACTGCAATTTTTATCTCTAGAAGTTCAATTATGCGGTTTACATTTTCTTATAGGCACATGTTGAAGCTCGATGGGGAATGTAGGAAAGTAAACAGAACAAATGATGGAAAAAACCTCTGTTGCCTGGGAATAGGCGAGAGGTCCAATGTCAAAGCTTGGGTGCCCAGGACCACCTGGACTGGCCATCAAGGGAGGGGGGAAATCCATTACTGAGAACATGACTGCATCCCAGGACTAGAAGACTTCAAATGACAATAACCCCCTGTTCCCCAACATTAAGCTCAACGACAGAGGCACAGCCACTGCCACACACAACATAGACCTCAGGGAGGCAGTCGTGGGGATGAAGGCGGAAACTGTTTCTGACCACTGTCGAAAATCCCTCCACCCTGCAGTCTGCTCCACCATCAGCCCATCACCAGAGGAATGTGGAGACCTGTGGCTGGTTGGGGACACAGCTCCAGGTCTCACCAGGGAGCCCACAGCTCCAGGTCGCCTGGAAGGGACCTGGCTACAGGTTCACGGGAGGGAGCATGGCTTCTGGCTCATAGGAAGGGGATCACGGTCTAAAACCATTCACAGGAGGAGCCCACAGCTCCAGGCTTCCAGGAGAAGACCGCTAGCTTCCAGGGAGTCATGGGGGACAAACTCACAGCTCCAGATTCACAAGAAGGGACCACGAGTTCATGTTCACAGAAGGGGACAACAGTGTTTCTAGGCTTATGGGGTGGAAAGGGTGTCATAATTCAAATTGTGCTTATTCCTATTATTTTCCTGTCTCCTATCAGCTCTTTCCACATGATTATAATTGTTTAAAAGAAAGAAACATTTTGGCCTGCGCGCGTAACAGCGTCCTGTGTGGCTTGATTTCTTGCTAAGAGACATCAAGTAGTTGGAGAAAACCACTTTTTGGTTTTGGTCAAGGAGACAATGGTTCAAGGATACAGTTGCTTTTTTTGATATCTTCTGTTTTCACATCTTCCTCCACTGTCACAGGGATCAAGTGAAGAGACATTTCTGGTTTTCTTACTGGAGGCACAATTTGAGTTTTCTTATTGAAACGTGAAGGTCACCTTCCACTTAAAACTCTCCACCTGTGCCATGCTCTGGCCAGGGCCGTGGGGAACACACCACTGGCTGTTGTTCCCCAGCCAGTCCTCATGGTAGGAAATGCTCCTCATCGTCCTTGCTCACTGCAAGGAGAGCTTTGCACAGTATTTGGTGCTTGTAGTCACAACTGCCACCATCGTAGCTCTAGGTATTTTCTCTCTTACTTGCCAAACTCTGATTCAGAATTTTGAGATTAATATAAAACCACCCAAGGTCAGGAAAACATTCTTTCTGTGTGTTGGTAAACTGTCCTCACAGGTCCAGCACTGTGATTCAGCCCCTTGGGAGGCCTGTATTCTCCAGGCCTTGAGGCCTGCTGCTTCAGTGGTACACCCCATTCCACCAGTTTTGATTCTTTTAAAATAACCCTGGTTTTCTCTTTCTCAATCAAAAACTCTACATGGAGCCACCTCCTTTTCCGCATGTTCTGCTGATGGTTGAAAGCCTGGTTTTCTATTATGTTGTCACCTTGGGCAAGGTACTTTCATTACCTTTGTTGTTAGAGGGGGCAAGGAGATCCTCTTCCTGGGGAACGTCCTTAAGGAGGTAGTTATTAACATGAAAAGCATTTTTAAAAGTGTCAAGCATGGATGGCAGCATACAACACAAGGCATGGACAGCACTACACGAGTTCCAGGGGCGACTGGTACGCCAATGAACCTTCTGTCTTCATTGCTGCAAATTTGGAAAACAGAATAGGGCACAATGTAAGCTAACACCAAAAGTAGGAAAAAATTACCTTTGGCAGAAATAAAAGGGTTCTTGTCATCATTTTTCCGTTTGACCTGCTCCACAATCATTTGATTTTAGAATCAATATATTACATTTAATTTCAAGTATTTATTGATTAATTAAAAACCTAATTACTCACTGGAAATCTAACAAATCATAACACAGTATACAGTAAAGGACACTTAATTTCTACACCCGTATTTTCACAAAATGAGACAGAGAAGTGTCTTTAAGGAAGTTATATTTCTGCTTCATTCCACTTCTCAGCCTCCTTCTCTACTGCTAATGTTGATTAGGAAGTGGGGAAGGAGAGCCTTTGCAGTGTTCGTGGTCACAAGTACTTTGTGGGAGGAGAAGGAACTGTATGAGCAAAGCAGGCACCACAATGTAATTGATCCATGACTCAAATGCCATTTATCCCTTTCTTTACATCCTCATCTCCACTGGTCTTCCCTTCCTCCACTTCCTGTCTTAAACATTACTTAATTTTTGTGTGTGTGAATGAGTGTTTTGCATATATATATATATATATATATATATTTATATATATATATATGAAATCTGCTGTTTATCCATTGTGCAGTGCCTGCAGAGGTCAGAAGAGGGCATAGGATCCCGAACTGGAGTTACAGATGTTTTGAGCCATTCTGTGCTATGCTGAAACTGAACCAGGTCCTCTGCAAAGCAGACAGTGATCTTAACATGAGAACCATCTCTGCAGCCCCACCATTCTGCTTTTATAACACTTCCTTTCTACACAGATTCAGGAAGGCCCCAGGACCAATAGTTCGCATTGTTATGAACAATTTACACTATCAAATACTACATTGTTTTTTTCTTTCCTTATCTTGATATCTCTCCAATGAGCATCATTATTAGTTAATAGAGTCTCATGGACTTGAAAGGGCTTAAGAAAGAAAGACACCAGAATACATAGAGATTTTGCTATTTAGATCAGTCATTAATTTCTTCAGTGTACAGTTTGTGCTTTGCTGTCACTGACAACTTCAGCCTATAAAACTTTAAGTTCTTGATGCCTTCAAATATTTTTTCTGAGAATGTACTTCAATAAAGCTCAACAAAAATTGTCTTGCTATTGCCTATTGCCTTAGTCTAAAAATTTTGACTTCCTATTTTCATTGATATATAGTGTGTGAAAGCAGAATTTCTATAAAACCAAAGACATAGAACCTAGATTACTTTAAAGCTTTAGGGTAGCTATCTCATGAAGAGAGTCTTGACTGTTTTCTCACATATAAAATTACAAGCAATGCTTCAATTTGATGGTTTATCTTGAAAGACAAATGGGTGTGCACTTGAAGAAGTGGATACTACCTTGATCTCATTTGTTTCTCATCTGTGAGGAAGCAAATGTGCACATGACATGTGTTATGAGAAAACATGACTTTGAAAATGTTTATATGACACCAAATGTTAAATATTTGAATAAATCAAGTCCCATGCTTGGTGAGATGAGCTCATTGGTTAAGGCAGTGGCTGCTCTTACAGAGAACTAGATTCATACCTGCACCCACATGGCAGCTGGCAACACCACTGTTAACTCCAGTTCCAGAGGATTTCATGCCCTTTTCTGGCTGCTACAGACACTGCAGAAATGCGACACACTTACATATCATGCAAGCGAACACTCATATACATAAAGATAAAAATGAAACTTAAGTCAAATTCCATGTGTTTTCGTTTGTCTTCCATTGCTTTGACAAACACTCTGACCAACACCAACTTGGGGAGAAAGGGTTTATTCAGCTCACATCTCCTGGGTCACAGTCATCACTCAGGAGCCCAGGGCAAAACCTGGAGGCAGGAGCTGAAGCACAGGCCATGGAGGAATGCTGTTTCACTGGCTGCTCTCCTGGCTCATGCCCAGCCTGCTTTCTTATAAGTTACACAACCACCTGCCCAGGGTGGCACCACTCATTGTGGGCTGGGCCCTCCCACCACTGCTCGACCATCAAGACAATACTCCACAGATGTGGCCACAGGCCAATCCAATGGAGCCAATTCCCCAATTGAGGCTCCCTACAACCCAGGTGTGTCAAGTTGACACTAAAGCTATCCAGCACACTATGTGAATTCAAGGTGTTGAGGTAACTTTATTACCTTATGTAAATGCATAGAGGCCTCATGATGAGAGCAGGGTCCTCTTAAGTAAGATGAAATTTGATTAGTGACATCACAATCACATTTAAGCTAATGTCCACCCTTCCTAACGCTTCCCCTCACCTAATGTATGCCAGTTGGAGTGGATAAAGCGGTGGGTAGCCTTTCTGTGTGTAGATCTATTGAGGGAATATCACTGGAGCTATATCAGAGGAGTTAGGACAGGTGCTTGTTGTAGTTGTTACAGCAGAATGCCAGAGAATGAGTAGTGTGTAAAGAACAGAACTTATTCCTTATGGTCTGCAGGCTGAGAAGTCCAAAGTCAAGGCATGCTCATATTTACTGATGATGGTGCTTGATCATCACATCTTCCAGAGTTGAGGAACACAGTTTTGTTTTGTTTTTCTTTTTCTTTTAGACAGGTTCTCCTTATAGCCCCATCTGGCCTGGAACTCTGTAGACCAGGCTGGCCTTGAACTCACAGAGATCTGCCTGCCTCTGCCTCCCAAGTGCTAGGATTAAAGGTGTGCACCACCACGCTCAGCTTAGCCAAGACAGGGAGACCCTGTCTTGAAAAGATCAGAAAAGAAAAAAAAAAAAAAAAAAAAAAAAAAAGACAGTTCTTAGCCACCATGTGGGTGCTGGGAATCCAACCCAGGTCCTCTGCAAGAGCAGTCAGTGCTCTTAATCACTGAGGAACAAAAAAGAGCAGAACAGCACTGCAAAGATCCTGGTTTTCTAAGGACAGCTTGGTTTTAGCATTCTGAGCTGCAGGTCCAAGGAAACTTCTCAGTCAAGTGAACTGAGATGGTTCATCACACTACGAAGAGCTTCTTACCCTTAGATATCTATCTGTCTATCACTGACCTATAAATGAACACCTCAAACTGTTTAGGAGCCACATGTTAAAATGTACCAAGAGAACACATTAATGTCAAGTTTCATTATTCATTTTTCAGCAATTATCAGTCACATGACTTTCATGTCAAACAGCAGAACTATATCTTTGCTGAGGACAGCAAGGAGGAAAGACAAAGAACAACCATTTCTTTTTTTAGTCTTTTTTTTTTTTTTTGAGACAGGGTCTCTCTATAGCCTAAGCTGGCCTGGAACTCACTCTGTAGACCAGGCTGGCCTTGAATTTTGGTCTTCTTGAGACAGGGTCTCCCTTTAGTCCCAGCTGGCGTGGAACTCATTATGTAGACCAGGCTGTCTTTGAACTCACAGAGATCCAACTTCCTCTGCCTCCCAAGTGCTGGGATTAAAGGTGTGTGGCACCACACCCAGCTAGGGAACAACTAGACAACTAGTTCTTAAACACCAAATAATCTGTGGAGGCACTTGATAGAAACAGTTCAGAAAACAAGGTGTGGTGGCCCATGCCTGCAATCCCAGCACTCAGGAGGCTGAGGACCAGAAGTTCAAGGCCAGATCAAATAAGGGATGTGATAAAAGGAAGGAAGGAAGAAGGAAGGAAGGAGGAAGGAGAAAGGAAGGAAGGAGGCGAGTGGAAAGAAAGAAGGAAAGAGAAAAGAAGAAAAGGAGAAAGAGGGAAGAAGGAAAGAGGGAAGAAAGAGAGAAGGAAGGGTTTGGAATAAGGCATTGAGCACCTGGAAAAAATTTTAGAGCGAGCCGTAAACAGGGTCCTTGAGAAGCAGAAGAGACAACCACAGGTTGACGAGCTTGTATCCTAAATGCTTAGGACAGGTAGAGTTTCATAGAGATGGCCTAGCAGTTGAGAGCACCGACCGCTCTTACAGAGGACCAGGGTTCGATCCCCAGCGCCCACATGGCGGCCAAGAGCGGTCTGAAACTCCAATTCCAGGAGAACTCCAGCTCCAGGGGAGTCTAAGACCTTCTTCTGACCTCCGAGGCATTGCACGACACGGGTGCACAGACCTGCATGCAGACAGTACATTGATATACATACAGAAATAAATAAAAAATTAAAAAGAAATTAGAATGTTCGCATATATATAATCAGCATATTTGGAATGAGAACTAAGTTTAAAAATTTAATTTATGTTTAATGTTCACTTTGGTTTTTTTTTAATTTTTTTATTAATTTTATTTATTTCTGTATGTGTATGAATGTACTGTCTGCATGCAAGTTTGTGCACCCGTGTCATGCAATGCCGCGGAGATCAGAAGAGGGTGTCGGACTCCTCTGGAACTGGAGTTCTCCTGGAATTGGAGTTTCAGACAGTTCTCGGCCACCATGTGGGTGCTGGAGATCGAACCCGGGTCCTCTGTAAGAGCATTCGGCGCTCTTAACTGCTAGACCATTCCTCCAGCCCTTAATGTTCACTTTGTAAACATAGCTTAAAAGTAATTTTATACAATATTTTAAAAATAATTTTTTACAAAGTTTCATAGTATTTGTTTTTCTTTTTTTTTTGTATTTGTTTTTCTACGTGTGGAATCAGGTCAACGCTCATGGAAAACTGCAGACTTGGGGGCATTTTATATTTTGGATTTTGGAGTTTTTGGATTAGGGATGCTCTACCTGTACTTAGAGACAAAATATTTAAGGACAAACTCAGATTTGCTCTTGAATCCTGATTCTGTATTCTAACAATGTAGTATAATGCTTTTCCTACAGGGGTTTGAGAAGAGTGCATTGCCTATTTCTATCATTGCTATTGCCATATTTGCTCAGTGAGGTTCTGCTCAGAAAGCCCTGCCTTCTTCTTGGAGCCTAATTATACTTTCTTCTTGATGTGTAGGTAGGCTATTTCATACTTTTTCTGGAAATCACTAGTAGAAAAAACAACAACAAAAGGCAAAGGATGATCTTGAATTTGCATGATAATTATTATTCTTTTTTTTTTTTTTTTGGAAGGGTTTTTTTTTTTTTAGATAGGGTCTCACTATGTCTCCCTGGTTGCCTTGAATTTAGAGATCTGCTTGCTTCTGCATTCTGAGTGCTAGGATTAAAGGCGTGCATCACCCTGCCTGGCTTAAAGAGGGTTCTTAGCCAACACGTGGGTGTTGGGAATCTGACCCAGGTCCTCTGCAAGAGCAGTTGGTGTTCTTAACGACTGAGCCATCTCTCCAGCCCCGTGATAATTAAGCTTAATTGTCAACTTAATGGGATTGAAAGTCCTGTAGGAGACACCCCTCTGGGCGTGTCTGTCAGGGTGCTTCTAGAGAGGCTTAATTGAGGTGAGACGACCTGTCCTTGAATGTGGGTTGCACCATCACATGGGGTGAAGATGCTGGTCTGGATGCAAAAGAGAAAGCAAGTGGAGGACCAGCATTGTTCTCTTCGCTCCCCAACTACAGATGTAATGTGCCAACTGTAAGCTTCTGCCACTATAACGCCCCTTTACGATGGAGTGCACCTTCACTCTGTGAATGTAACCCTTAAGTAGTTTCTCTCAGGTTTCTAGTCACAACAATGTAACAAGCAACTAATACAGATTGCTTATGAAATAACAATCAGAGGAACATTCATTGTTCTCCTGTGCTTCATTCTGAAGTTCGTTTTGTCAGGGTTCATCTAGGAAAACACTTGGTGCTTCTGATTTTTAGGAGTTTATACTTAAGATGCTATGTGAGTCCAAAGTAGAGGAAAAAGGAGAACTACTTTGGGGAATTCTAGACCTCTGATTTGGGAAAAGACTGCAAAAAAAAAAATATCCCTTAATTCTTCCCCCTAATCCTTCTGAACATTGTTTATGGTAGAAGGAAAAATGGTAGACAAAAAATGAGAATTCATTCAGCCAAGACGTCTCCGTTACCCGTAGGCGAGCTGAAGGCCCAAGCAGTCCCCACCAGTCACTGGCCACAGTCCAATGGCGTAGCCATCAACTGGAATTGTAACGAAAGGCAACAGGATAATGTTTTATTCACTTTTATTTCCCAAGTAGTACCTGCTACAATTCTGTGGTATTCTTACATTTTAAAAAATAAGCTTCCTGAATCAAGTCTTTCAGAGACAGGGCCCAAGAGTAATCTCCCCAGATGTATCTGAATACAAAATAAAACTATATAATTTGATATAGACATACATATGTATTGATCATATCCAGACACTTAGCATTTGCTCGGGAAAAATTAAGCACATAATGAAACAAGTTTCCAAGGAGAGAGGTAGAAACTAGAAGTGTACCCTCTAAAGGCTTTTTATTAAATTCTAAAAATAGATTGGTATATTACCTATATTACTATCTATATAATAAATATATACTACTAATATAATCAGTATTTTAGTATAATATAATAAATCACTAACATATTAAAAATACAGAGGATGCAGTATTCTTTTTCTCCAGAAAGTAAAGAAATAGAACCCATTGTTAATGAAGCCCCATTTATCCTTGATTTCTAAATTCATTTACTTTAGAGTTCCTCAAGGTGAGATTTCAAATAAATACATATACTTACCAAAATAAAAATTAACAGATCATTGAATGCAACATTGATGAAGCACTTGCAAAAATCCAGTTTCTGGGCCATCCCTCAGGCTTTCTGAATCAAGTCTTTGAGAGACAAGTTCTGAGAGTAATCTCCTCAGATGATTCTGAATACAATTTTTGAGAACTTCCTTTAAGTTATATTCTTCAATATTATTTAATGGTTAGATTTTGAAGTTAATAGTGGTCTTATGCATTCCTTAGATTTTAATGTTCTGTGTATTGGGGTATTTGTGGGTAATGTTTAATTCTGTTATTTAACATATTTCGTGTATGTGTAAGAATTTGAAAGGACTGATAAGAAATTTCTTACAGCACAGAATGTTGAATTCTTAGGGTGTAGCTCTATGGAGATAGTTCTTTTGCATAAACCTTTAAGATATGAGTGATGGACAGTATGTCTGTTGGGAACTGAGCATAATAAAGTCACGTACTTGAGAGTTGGTGAAATGCTGACAGTGACCAGGCATAGGTAATTCTTTTTTGGTAAATACTCTAGGCTTTGCAAGCCAGGTAATTTCTGTTGTAACATATCAGTGACCAGGCATAGGTAATTCTTTTTTGGTAAATACTCTAGGCTTTGCAAGCCAGGTAATTTCTGTTGTAACATACCCACTATTGTACTGTGAATACAGCCAAGGGAAAAAAATAGCTAAACGAATGAACATGCATCTTCCAGTAAAACTTTATTTAAAAAAATTATTTTTTTTGTCTTTCACCAAATGCTGGAGAGGTTGTGGGGAAAAGGGAACACTCATCCACTGCTGGTGGGAATGTAAACTTGTACAACCATTATGAAAAGCAGTGTGGAGAACCCTTAAAAGACTCAAAATGAGCCTACCACCTAACTCAGTCATACCACTCCTGGGTATATACCCACAAGACTCATCCTACCACAAAGATACATGCACATCCATGTTTATTGCAGCTCTCTTCATAATAGTGAGGAGCTAGAACCAACCCAAATGCCTCTCAACTGATGAGTGGATGACAAAAATGTGGTACATCTACACAATGGAGTATGACTCAGCTGCAAAGAAAGATGACATCATGAACTTTGCAGGTAAATGGATGGAGCTTGAAGCCATTATGCTAAGTGAAGTAACACAGTCCCAGAAAAACAAGTGGCAAATAGTCTCCCACATTTATGGATGCTAACACCAAATCTACAGATGAAAGGTGAGGTGAACAACATTATTGTTATATTTCTATTTATCTGAAAGCAACTATGTTGTAATAATGTAAACCTCTTAACAGGACCTAGAATCCATCCATCACTTACTCTCAGACTCTGTAATTACTGTATATGAGTGGAAAGTATATATGCATATTTTAGAGTAATATAAAATTAAAGGAGGAAAGTGTCAATTCCTAAACATAAAAAAAAGACTGAGAGAAAGGTGCAGGATAGTTATGGCAGAATACATGATCTGGGGTTGGGTGGGGGGCAGGGAAAGGGGAATATGTCTAAACTGAACTGAGAAATGATGTCTGAAATACACAAAACATCAATAAAAGCATAAAAATTATTTTTTGTCTTTTTGAGACAGGGTCTCCCTTTAGTCCCAGCTGGACTGGAGCTCGCTATGTAGACCAGGCTGGCCTTGATCTCACAGGATCCTCCTCTGCCTCCTGAGTGCTGGGATCAAAGGCGTGTGCCACCACACCTGGCATACAGAATGTTTTTTTTTATGGACTACATTTGGCCTATGAGTCAGAGGATACTGATCTCCTTCCACAGAAAACAGCTAGTACACAATCCAATATTTAAAAACAATAGCATGAATATTAAGTATTTATAAGCTGCTTTTATATGAGCATACCAGTGAAAATACAGTCTTTGATTTGGGTTCTATTTTCTTTTATGATTGGTGGATTGGCCTTGATTAATCACACGCAGGGGCAGTTTGCAAATGTATCATGTTGGCTTCTCGTCAGGAGGCTGTGTGTATTCTCATAACCTTCTGTACCTCCTGCCAGAATGAGGCAGAAGGGATGGATGTATTTGAATCCTCCTCTCTAAGAAGCCCCACAGCATCCCTGTTGCTGGGTTTCCTGCTGGACAGCCAGGTAGAGGGAGGTCCCTGCTGCCACCCCTGCTGCTGCCTCAGTTGAGGCCCCATGTATGACTGAACCCAATGGAGGACAAATGGCATCCAATGTATCAACCCACAAAGAGGTGATTTAAGTCAGCTGATTATTGTTTTAAGCCACTATGTTTGTTGGATTATATAGGCCACTAATACAGATAAGTGGCAGGTTTACAGGCTGAGTGAAAACGAGAGGATGTGTTTGAAGTTTCAGTAGAGAGTATGAAATGGAGAAGGAGATGGCACATCAGAGAATGTTCTAGAGTGAATTAGGGAAATAAAGCAGGACGGCTGGAGAGAGCTAGAGCTGGATGTGATGTACATTCTTACAATTATCTTTCAGTGTTGGCTGCTCATCTGCTAAAGGTTTGTTGATCACGAACATGCCTCTGTCATGGAACAAAGATGGAAATCCAAAGCTGTATTACTACCTTCATAGATAATAATTGACTTTGAGGTGTCTGTCTAGGGCTTAACTGTATAGTGCTTGCCAGACACATGAGATGCCCTAGTTTCAATCCCTGGGACGATGTGGCATCAAGTAGAAGCATAATCATTTAGTTCACTGGGTAATTGGAAACAGCTAAGCAGCTCCCATTTTTGGTAGCCTTTATAGATCAGGTGAGATCTATATTACAAGATACCTTAAAGGCAAAGGAGGAAAGGACTGACTGCCAGCATTCTCTCTGTGAGGAACATATACATTTATGAAAAGTGACAGAATATTGTTGATTCTTAAGAAGCGTATCTGAGTTGCATTATTTAAATGCTGAAACTTTTGACTACCTAGTGACAGCAATATAAGTTGACATTAAAAGAGCAATGGAGACAGGTTTGAAGTCTTTTGCTTTACTTTGGTACAAGGATAGGCAAACTTTGTGTGATGGACTACATAATTTACGTTTCCAGGCCCCATGGTTGTGTTACACTCCTAAGTGAAATGCATGTTAAAATGCTTTGATCCCAGGGAAAAAGCTTTAGATTTTTTTCCTTTGTATTCTGGTGGAAGCACTCAGAGGTAAGGCAAAGTGCTTGACTTCAAAACTTCCAAAGCTCTTCTCAGACCTTTCTTCATGCGGTTACTTCTCAAGTGTGTTGGAAACCACCTAAATAATTGGGGGTGCTCTCTTTAACTTTAGAACATCTGGAAAAAGCTACATGGAATAAAATGTACTGTGAGTGATTTTTTAAAAATTATTATTCCTTTTCTTTTGCCCATCATAGTATTATAATGTAGTACTTTAATATTAAGAAGGACAAGAGCAGGTAAAGAGTATATTTTATTTTTACACAGAACAGTATTGAAGAGTAGGATTGGTGATTTTCCCTTGTGTTGGGCTGCTCACAGGCATCATTTGTGTTAATGTTTCATATGATGACATCAGTAAGTCACTGGCACACACTGACTTTGAGTTTTGGGAAAAAAAAGCTTTTGATGACATAATTGATCATTCAACATAGCCTCAACTTCTATAATTGAATTAGAATAGATATATTCATTGATCCAAACTTGATCTCCCAAGGGGAGAAGGATCTCAGTGGATACATTCAAGGAAGAAAATGAAAATGAGCTTTACAAAACTATAATGAAGCATGTGTAATCCACTTAGAAAGTACAAATAATTTAATAAATAACATGTATTATATTACAATGCTAGGTATGCATTGTTAAAAGATTTCTAAATATGAAACAAGGTTTTTCCTAAGTGTGCTATCTTAATGGAAACCACTTACATAAACAAGTAGCACAGTTGCATTTTGATCTGAATGTTACAAAGCCATAAAAGTTGGGGGGAGGGGAGGGAAGCAGAGACACGGCTTTCACAGAGGACCCAAATTCAGTTCCCAGCTCCCAGCACCAATGTCCTTGTGGTTCCCAGCCACCTGTAACTTCAGCCCAACTGGATCCATCAGCTCTTTCTGACCTCCACAGGCATTTGCAAACACATATATACACACACACAACCTACGCAAACACAGACACGCATGCATACTCTCAATTTAAAAATTTAAGGTAAGAGAACATTATTTCTTTATTTTTTATTTATTTTTTTATTGATGCTTTGTGTATTTCATACATCATTTTCCAATTCAGTTCAGGCATATATCCCCTTCCCTTCCCCCCACCCCACCCCTACCCATCCCAGATCATGCATTCTGCCGTAACTTTTCTGCATCTTTCTCTGTTTTTTTGTTTTGTTTTGTTTTCATTATTTTAACAATAAGTGATAATTTGTGAGTACAAGCATCCTTCATGTAAAACCAATTTGC
>VZQC01003392.1:777566-959730 GCA_009823505.1 Rhizomys pruinosus
AGTGAGGTATAGGTTTTTAAAGTATTCCGTATGCTTGTCTGAATCTTTTCATTATCTGTTGTGATATTTCCCTTTCATCACAGATTGTATTGATTTGGAGTTGTTCCTTCTTTCTTTTGGTTAACTGGGCTAGAGGTCTGTCTATTTTGTTTATTCTCTCAAAGAACCAGCTTTTGGATTCATTGATTTTTATATGGTTTTCTTTGTTTGTATTTCATTGATCTCTGCTCTGATTTTTGTTATTTCTTCTTGTCTGCTGTGTTCAGGGTTCATTTGTTGTTGTCTCTCAAGTACTTTTAGCTGGAGTGTTAGATTGTTCACTTGTTCTCTTTCTGTTTTTTTTAATGTAGGCACTTAGAGCTATAAACTTTCCTCTTAGGACTGCTTTTTTTTCATGGTTTTTGCTATTGTTTTCATTGTCATTCATTTCCAGGATGTTTTTTATTTCTTTCTTTATTTCTTCCTTGACCCATTCATTATTCAGGAGAGTATCGTTTAGTTCTCCATGTGTTCATTGTAGGTTGTTTAGGCTTTAATTTGGTTTTGATATTGAATTTTATTGCACTGTGGTCTGAAAGAATGCATGAGATTATTTACAATCATTTTTATTGTTTGAGTTTTTCCCTGTGTCCCAAGTATATGTCATTTTGAGAATTAAGGAGTAGAAAGTGTATTCTCTGGTGTTTGGGTGGAATATTCAATAGATGTCTGTGAGGTCCATTTTGTGTATTGTATCATTCAAGTTCAGATTTCTCTCTGTTTATCCTTTACCTGTTGATACTGTCTGAAGGACTTAGTGGGGTATAAGTCCCCTACTTTAGTTGTGCTGGGGTTAATCTGAGCTTGAGATCCTGAAGAGTTGTCTTTACAAAGTTTGGTGCGCCAGCATTTGGTGCATATATATTCATGATTGTGAGATCTTCATCGTCGATTGTTCCTTTAATGAAGATATAATGGCCTCTTTTTTCTTTTTGATTTCTTTGCTTTGAAGTCTATTTTGTCTGATATTAGGATAGTGACACCTGCTTTCTTTTTGGTACCATTTGCTTGGAATATTTTCTTCCATCCCTTTCACCTTAAGTTGGTGTCTGTTCTTGAAATTGAGATGGGTTTCTGCAGACAGCAGATAGATAGATTTTTGTTTCCTAATCCATTCTCCCAGTCTATGCCTTTTGATTGGGGAGTTCAAGCCCATTAATATTTAAGGTTATTAATTGAAAGATGGATTTTTTTTCCTTTCACCTTATTATCCATTTTGGACTTAGTCTCTTGATTCTACTCCTATGTTTATATTTTTTATAAAGTTCTTTTTCTTAGGTGTTGAGGATAGTTGCTCCTCTCTTCTGCCCTTTGAATTGCTTCAAGAATTTTCTGGAGAGTTGGTTTTCTGGACATGTATTCTATCATCTTGTTTTTGTCTTGGAAGATCTTCTCTCCTTTCAACTGTAATTGACATTTTTGCTGGTAAAGTATTCTGGGTTGGCATCCATAGTCCTTTAAACACTGAGAAATGCTTTGCTCATGTTCTTCTTGCTTTCAATGGTTTGTGCGAGAAGTCAGTGTATTCTATTGGGTTTCCCTTTGTATGTGACTTGTTTTTCTTTTGTGGCCTTCAGAATTTTATCTTTGTTTTGGGGCATCTAGCATTTTGACTATGATGTGGTGTGGGGAGTTTCTTTTCTGATCTTGTCTATTTGGAGTCATTGTGCTTCTTATATTTGAATGGGTTTGTCTACTTTTTAGTTTGGGGAAGTTTTTCATCTATTATTTTGAAGATCTTGATCAATACTATTCTCTTGAGATTTCTTCTCCTTCCTCTATTTCCCTATGATGCAGAGGTTTGATCTTTTCATAGTGTCCCATATTTCCTGGTTGTTCCAGTTTTGTGTATTTTTAAAATTTTCATAATCTTATTTGATTTTTTAGTTGCTCTGTGATCTTCCAGATCTGATATTTTTGTTCTGCTTTCCTCCATTCTATTTCTGAGGCTTTTTCCTTTCCTTTCTTCCTGGTTGGATAAGTGTTTCTATTTCCTTTTTCATTTCATCCTGTGATTTCCTTAATATATCCATTTCCTTTATGAATTTCTCAATCTCTTTCTGGTGCTCCTTACTTCGTTGATTGGCCTCATTTTTTCAGTGTTCTACTTCCTTAAGGTGTTTGTTTTTATTTCTCTCTCTCGTTCTCTGGAGTTTGTCAATTTCTTCCTTTAGTTTGTTATTGTATCCCTCTAGGTCCTTTTTGAGTTTTTCATTCTCTCTCTTTACTTCTCTGAATTCTTCCTTTAGTTTGTCATTGTATGCCTCTAGGTCCTTTTTGAGTTTTTCATTCTCTCTCTTTACTTCTCTGAATTCTTCCTTTAGTTTGTCATTGTATCCCTCTAGGTCCTTTTTGAGTTTTTCAATCTCTCTCTTTACTTCTCTGAATTCTTCTTTATGTTCTTTAATTTCTCTGCATAGGTCTGCAATTAGTCCTCTAAGGTCTGTTTCTGGGATCACCTCCAGGGGGATCTGGTTGCAGATGTCTCCTACCGGATTGTAGCTGTCTCCTACCGGGTTGGTAGAGCTTGGTGTGGAATTATCCTGCACCTTTCCCATGTTGTCTCTTCGTCATCTCCGTGGCATGTGGGTTTCCCTTTTGTGATTCAAATGTCAAATGCCTTTTCAGTTTGTTGAAGGCTGAAAGCTTGTTTTATTTTGCTTGCCTCCTTCCAATGCCTTTTTTTGTTTTTCCCTTCCTTCCCTCCTCATTGTTTATGGAGTGTTGACTTGTCTCGTTTTCAGGCTTTCACTTTTGTTTATATATTGGATACTGAAAGTCTCTTCCTTTCCTGTTTTGAATGTTTTCTTAATCCACTGGATACTCTCTCCTCAATTCCAGTTGTTGGCGGGGTGGGGGTAGTGTATTCCTGACTTAGCCCATGCCCTGGTACCTTCCTGGAGCAGTGGTGGGCTGGTCCTGACCCCCCTGCCCTGCTCAGGACCAGAATATGGCGTCTGCGCCTGACTCCAAACCCAGGATCCCCTCCCACTTGTGCCTGGGGGGGGGCGTGGCCACCCAGCCAGGCAACCACACTCTGGAAGGATTTAGGAGTCTGGTCTAGGTCCGCCAGTCACTGGCACCCCTCTGCCACAACTCAGCAAATCAATTGTCCTGCACCCGTGCGTCAATGCCCTAAGTTTACCTTCCTGGAGCAGTGGCAGGCTGGTCCTGACCCCCCTGCCCTGCTCAGGACCAGAATATCATTTCTTTTTTTTTTTAAATGGGTATGAGTATACTGTCTGCATGTAGGTTGGTGCACCCGTGTTGTGCAATACCACAGAGATCAGAAGAGGACGTCAGATTCCCCTGGAACTGGAGTTAAAGACCATTCTTAGCTGCCATGTGGGTGCTGGGAATCGAACCCAGGTCCTCAGCCGTGCTCTTAACTGCTGAGACATCCCTTCAGCCCCCCTTATTTCTTTTCAAAGATTCAAATTTTTATTTGTATTGTAAGCAGCTTCCCAACTCCTGACCAATCAATGAATAAATGGGAAGGAATAATTTTAATTCGGGGAATGGGTGGTGTGCTGGATAGCTTTAGTGTCAACTTGACACACCTGGGTTGAGGGAGCCTCAATTGGGGAATTGGCTCCATTGGATTGGCCTGTGGCCACATCTGTGGAGTATTGTCTTGATTGTTGAGCAGTGTGGGAGGTCCCAGCCCACAATGAGTAGTGCCACCCTGGGCAGGTTGTGGTGTACTGTATAAGAAGGTGGACTGGGCATGAGCCAGAGGAGCAAGCCAGTGAACAGCATTCCTCCATGGCCTGAGCTTCAGCTCCTGCCTCCAGGTTCCTGCCCTGAGTTCCTGCCTTGGGCTCCCTAAGTGATGAACTGTGACCCAGAAGATGTAAGCTGAATAAACCCTTTCCTCCCCAAGTTGGTGTTGGTCAGAGTGTTTTGTCACAGCAACGGAAGGCAAACTAGAACAGGTGGGAAATGTAAATAATGGTAAAATGTAGATATGCGATAGACAGTGTAGACCTCTCCCCAGGGAGCCTAATGATAAATAGAAAAAGAAACAGCTCTTTTCCCTTAGAATATTGATATTAGACTATTTCTCTTAGAATATTAGTATTAGAATATTAAATATTAGAATATTAAAAATCGAGGTAGATCAATAAGTATTCATTAAATAATAAGTGATTCCAGGACCCTGTGCTAGATGTCTTTACACGAGGGAAGAAACAATGGTGATGTAGAGTCCTTGTCCAAAGGTAGGTACAGACACAGATAACGATATTCATTAAGCAGGATAATGAATCACTAAAGGCACCGGAGGAAAAACAGCTTTGGGCAATTGTAATTTCTAATTAATAGCTACTTGAAGTCTACAGATCATTTCTTGTTAGACTTAATTCTTATGGACAAACAATTCAGATTTATAGTTGTAGATGGGAGACTCTCCCAACATCCTTCTCTTGTATGCACAATGGGGAAAGATTTGTATTTGCCTGCATTTAGGGAGTATCTAACAGATGAAACCATTAAATGCATAGAGGAGGAGGATGTTTACAATGACTGGGAGCAGGGAGAAACAAGAAGTTGCTTAGCAAGTATGATTTAAGCTACAGAACGTGTATGAGCTCTGGAGATCTGCTGCATAAGATTATGCCAACAGTTAACAAAACTTCATTGTCAGTTAATATTTTCTTTTTTTTTTTTAATCACAGATTTAATTTAAACAAAAAGAACACCTCTTCCATAAGGAAATCTAACATACTGTGCACAGAAAATGCACCCCTCTACAGCTCTTAGAGAAAAGAAAGCATTTGGTAAGAGTTGAGGAACAACTCAAAAATACAAAGTTAATCGGGAGGCAGAAAATGCTCTACACGTTGCAGTCCTCAGAAGTTCTAGAATGTCATTTCATTTACATCAATGTCATACCCCTGGATGAGAGAATAAACATAGAATTTTATTTTAGTTTTTCAGCTCAGAGCCTTATATATGAACTCTTTGGTGTTTTGAACATTAATCAGACATTCTGAATAACTGTAAGTTGGGACATATATGTATTAGTTATCTTTTTTGTCTGAGACAGGGTCTCCCTGTAGCCACAGCTGGCCTGAACTTGCTATGGAGACCAGGCCAGCCTCAATCTCACAGAGCTTTACCTGCCTCTGCCTCCCAAGTACTGGGATTAAAGGCATGTGCCACCATGCCTGGCAGGTATTAGCTATTTTGAAAGCTGAATCTAACCAAGGACAAGTTTTTATAACACCAGGACAAGGATTCTGACAACTGCCCACAGCAACCAGGAGTCAGACCTGTAAAGTAGAGCTGAAGGCTCTGGAGCAAACAGCACACCAGAATCCAGTATCAATTATGCACGGAGCCAACTCTGCTCGCTATTTAATGCTTGTATCTTCCACTGCCACGCCTGGTACACCTGCCACACCTGGCACACTCAATCCCTCTTGCCTGGCTCTAATTTTTTTATACCACAACCTTTCCCATCTTCTAGCATACTAAGTGCTTGCTTATACTCTCTGCTATTGTCTGTCTGGATCGTTGAGTTGTTCCTCACCACTTACCAAAGTATCTATCCAGACAGAACAGAAGTGTAGTACACACAGTGATCTCCATCTGTTTTACACCCAGTAGACATTACACATATTAAATACTTGAAGAACTAATGAATGTCATCACACAGCCTATGGCTGATACCACCACCTGAAGGGCTGGCTCCTGCCTCAGTGGGCCTCCTGGTTCAATTTCTTGAACTCCACCACTTGGAAGAAGATGTTCTCAAGGATATGTTTGGCATCCTGTTTGCTGGTTACTCCAAGAATGTCACTACAGTTCCTGACATAGAGCTCCATGTCTTCGTCCGTACATTTATTGGTAATCTGAACAAGCCGTGCCTTCTCAGAGGAGAAGGTTTCATCTAAGGCAAAGAGTTCCAGAGGAGGAGGTGGTAATTCCGTGAAACTAGGATGGAAGACTGCAACAGCAGCATCTCAGACTGAGGCTGGACGCGCTGCAGTGGTTCATGCTTCACATTTAGCTCCCCATGAGCCTTGATGACCTTGGGAAGACAGGTGGTATCCAGCTGGTAAATGGACAGGTCAGAGGGCAGTAAAATAGCGAGGGTTCTCGTCGCCCTTCTGGAGACACACTCGGAGCTGCTCTGACAAGGTAGCTGTGCCTGGTACCATTGTGTAGTCAGAAATCTCTGGGTCCTCAGCGGCAGTTTGGTTTAGGTGGATGTCTCCTGTCGAGAGCCAATGGAAAGTAACATCCATCATTTTGCTGTTTTCTTCTTTATCCAAATGTTGGTCACTGAACATGTGACATGAGCCAAGCACTGCCAACTTCCCACATTGATTCTTTGAGGGGGTCTGTCAAGCTGGAAGCAGACAGAGCCTGTGGACAGAACAGCTACTGCTGGTTTCATGATACTTAACGTGGTAGACAAAGGTAAGAGCTGGGGTGTTGTTTCCACCGCTCTCATCATCAATGGTCCCAGGCACAGCCTTTCCTGCAGCTCGGCTAATCTCCCTGTTCAACACTCCATCAGAAACCAGAGCTTCCTTAGGCTGGAAACACTTGTAATACACATTCCTAACCATGGCCTCATTATCAACCATGTTAATATTGGCGTCAAATCTGGACTCTCCACCTTCTCCCTGCATCACAACGATATCCCCACCACTGTCAAGGTATTTCTTCAGGACTTCAAACTCAGCGGGAGTAAACATTTCCCTTGGACCAGCCGTAATCCATAGTTTTACCCCAATTAACTTCTCAGGAGTGATTTCATCTTTCAAGCTCTGAATCTTCCAAGTAGTTTGAAGTCTTTTCTGTAAAGATTTATAGCCAGTGTTGGTGGCAAATATCTCCTTTTTGTATACATTGAAAAGAACAGTGCTCCGAACCTCCTTCTCCAGAGTCACCTGAGGCACAGGGCTGCCAGGTTGTCACTTAATATTTTCTTAGGATGGTAGAGATCTCATGGCAAATGCTACCACCAAGCCAAAGAACTAACACCCCCCAAGCTCCAAAGTACAAAACCACAGAAAGGGCTGAAAATAAATTCTTAGAAGCACTTTGATCACGGTGATATCTAGGGTATATGCATATGGCAGATTATGGAGTATGTGTAGGTTTTAATTGTATGAACAACAATGAAAGCATACATTAGTCCCTGTCAGAGGCAGTGATTAATAAAGGATCTGTGGGGATGAGGAAACTGGTGTAACATTGATTGTGGTGATGATTGTACACCTGGGTAAATACTCTAAAACCCCCCACTAACTTGTATACTCCAATTGGTTAGATGGTGTGTAAATTACATGTCACAGTTGTTACAACAAAAGCCACACCATACTTGTCCATATTCTGCTGTGTGGCTGAGTGAAGCTTTTGTTTGTCTTGATAGATGGAGGAGATTGGTTTCAATCATGCAGGACTTTCTTATTACCGTTTTGATATCCAGGAATTATAGAGGACATAGGTTTAGCTTGTTTAATGGTAGCAAAACCTAGCCTCTCTGTGGCAGGTGATACTTAGTTTTCTGTTGCTTGTCCATGTGTTTTACCTGGTCTAGGTCACTGGTGTGTGATGTTATTCCTGGGGACATGAACAAACATTTACCTACTTCAAAGTAGGAACATCACTGAAGTCCAACTTGGTGAACTGATGAGTTTTAATGGGGTTACCTAAGGAGTATGGTCGAGGGGTTGCTTACAGGAGCAGCAGTGATACAGAGACAACTGCAGCATCAAGAGCCCAGCACAAAATGGGGGACAGCTCACAAAACCAAAAGACCTGAAGGCAGCTGTAGGCAGCTCAACAAGTTGGAGAGTGTCCTTTCCATGTTGCTCTGTTGGCCTTAGTATCTTCTGGGAGCTCGACTGGCTCTGCTTCTTCCAGGAAGCTCAGCTTCTCTGAGAGTGTGTGCCAGCAGTCCTTAAGGCTCACATATACTTGAGGAGGAAGGGACCTAGACGGTCTGGTCAGGGACTTCCTGAAGCTATTGAGTTATTTAATTCTTGATCTTAACTGTCTTCTCTGCAGGATAGATAGACTGTTTCACTTCCCTTAGAGCATCTTGTTGTTTACCTCTATTATTATTATTATTATTATTATTATATTATTGCTATTATTTAATTTTGAGACAGGGTCTCCCTGTAGCCCCAGCTGGCCTGGAACTCACTCTGTAGACCAGGCTGGCCTTGAACCCACAGAGATCCACCTGCCTCTGCCTCCCCAGTGCTGGGATTAAAGGCGTGCGCCACCACGCCTGGCCATGCTCTTTTTTTTTTTTTTTTTCCTCCTTTTAGATATCCTACATTTTAACAAGCTTTCTTTTTTTAAAGAGCTTTTTAAATTTATTTTCATATGTGTATGAATGTACTGTCTGCATGTAGGTCTGTGCACCCGTGTCGTGCAATGCCGTGGAGGTCAGAAGAGGGCGTCGGATTCCCCTGGAACTGGAGCTAAAGACGGTTTTCATCTGCCACGTGGGTGCTAGGGATCAAACCCGGGTCCTCTGCAAGAGCAGTCAGTGCTCTTAACCGCTAGGCCATCTCTCCAGCCCTTAACAAGCTTTCTTACAGGGCTCAGCAGTTAAGAGCATTGGCTGCCCTTGCAGAGGACCTGGGTTCTATTCCCAGCACCCACATGGTGACTAACAACCATCTGTAAGTCCAGTTCCATGGGAATCTGTCTCCCTCTTCTGACCTCTGTGGACATTGCATGATATGGATGCACCCATCTGTATGCAGGAATACACTCATGTACAGTAAAAAAAAAATTCTTTCTAAGACAGAAGGTTTTGCCTTATAAGTAATTGTTTTGCAATACTCACCTTAAGTCCTGGCTGGCTAACTAGGAATACTCCGTGGAACCTTCCTGGAAGAGTCAGGAGCGAATACCCTTTCTAGAGTCATTGCTGAACTGATAGTCATTGGAGCGTTGGGCTGTCAGTTGCATCTTTCTGTTTCTCATTTCAAGTAAGAAAGCTAATGGGAAGTACAATCAACATACATGAGAGGAAAGACGGTGTCTCCATGGGGGGCAGACCCTTCTCCCCATTGCTGAACTAAGAGAATATTACATGCAAGAGAATATTACATGTTCCATGTAATATTCTGATCAATGGAACGCACACACACAGTATGGAGAGCCACAAGATTCTATTATCTAAGGACGCCATAGCCTACTTAGCATATCTATCTATCATCTATCATCTATCTATCTATCTATCTATCTATCTATCTATCTATCTATCTATCTATCTATCTATATCAAGTTTAACATGAAGAAGTCATCTAAAGACAGGTCTCCTAGACACTGTGCCTGTCCTTAAGGGACACTGCCACTAGCAGGAGCTGAATCATTCATAAATTCTCTTTCAAACAATCTGGTCTTCAGGAATAGAATTTCTATCAACCTGGAATTATTTTATTTTAAACTCTAAGAAAGTTCAAGGTAGAATTTACCTCTCATATGCTACAAATTTTTATTTCAATATTTTGTCAGAGATAGTTGTGATCTTAAACCTTAGTCTTGAACTTGAGTGAACATTTTGAATGTGGTGTCCAGCTTTTTGAGTTTATGTATGGTACAATTGTGTGTTCTGAACTTTCTCAGAAATGGTGATTTTTTTTTTCAAAACACTACATGACAATCAGCCTGTGTTCTAGTGGTTGACAGAAGGATTTAAGCATTTTATTTTATTTATTTTATTTTTTGATCTTTTTGAGACAGGGACTCCCTGTAGCCCCAGATATCCTGAACTTACTATGTAGACCAGGCTGGCCTTGAACTCACAGAGATCTGCCTGCCTCTGCCTCCAGAGTGCTGGTATTAAAGGCGTGTGTCACCATATCCAGCCTGGCAAGTTTAAATTTCAGAATTTACATAACCTTTGAGCAATTGGGAAGCACTAGTCCAAGAGCAGCGCACACCCCTCTGGAAGGATGAGGGCGAAGCTTTTGTTAGGTGGCTGCAGAAACCAACACACGAACTCTGGTTAGAAATGAAAAGAAATTGTAGTTGAAGAGGGTTAGTGGTTTCACATCAATACAGGTTCTAGTTCCATAGACTGTGCCAAAGCTGGCAGAGTTGAATGGTCTTGGTCACATCTTTATAGCAAATTAGAAAGGATATGAGCCTTATATTAATAACTTTCTGATGGGTAGTTATACCTTGTAAGTCATTCTTAATCATCTCATTATATACAAAAAATGATGGGAAATAATTTTTCCAAGCTCTTAGTATAGACATGCTGGCATGGTCCCATGGAGTTACCCTGTTCCTTCCACTCACTCTGTACTTGTTCTTTGACATTTACTTTTTCTTTCTTTTTTACATTTATTTATTTATTTATTTATTTATTTATTTATTTATTATTTGTACATGTGTGTTTATGTGTGCACATGATGATCAGAGCAAAACTTGTAGGTGTTGGTTCTCTCCTTCCACCATATTGGTTCTAGGGATCCAGTGTTCAGGCTTGGTGGAAAATGCCATTTACTGGCTGAGTCATCTCATTGGCCTCTAAAATGATATTTTAAGAATTTTAATAAAACTTTACCTGAAAGGCAATTTTCCAGAAAAGGTTTTAATATCAAATATGAGTCAAGTATCTTAATATAACAACAATTTTAATATGTTATTCTATAGAATAAAGAAAAAATAGAATGAGTTTAAACTATCTTTGTCCTTTGTCAAAGCTTTAGCATAGGTTTGGTGACTAAATGTTTTTTGTATTATTGTTTTATTATTGAGATTTTGTGATGTGAATAAGCATTAGAGATGTGATCCATGGGGCTGGAGAGATGGCCTAGGGGTTAAGAGCACTGACTGCTCTTGCAGAAGACCCAGGTTCGATCCCCAGCACCCACATGGCAGCTGAGAACCGTCTGTAACTCCTATTCCAGGAGAACTTCAGTTCCAGGGGAATCTGACACCCTCTTCTGACTTCCAAGTCATTGCACGACACGGCATTGCACAACACTGGTGCACAAACCTACATACAGACAGTACATTCATACACATAAAAAATAAATAGGGGCTGGAGAGATGGCCTAGCGGTTAAGAGCGCCGACTGCTCTTGCAGAGGACCCGGGTTCGATCCCCAGCACCCACATGGCATCTGAGAACCGTCTTTAACTCGAGTTCCAGGGGAATCCGATGTCCTCTTCTGACCTCCGTGGCATTGCACGACACGGGTGCCCAAACCTGCATGCAGACAGTACATTCATATGCATACAAAAATAAATAAAACTAAAATAAATAAATAAATGAATAAGTATAAATAAATAAATAAATAAATAAATAAATATTAAAAAAAGAAATGTGATCCAAACCATTCTGTTAGGCAGACGTTATGGGAAATTAGCCTGGCGAATGGGAGAGGGTTTTAAGGTCGGGCATTTGAAATATTCTATAATAACTTTGATCCTTGAAGGTGTGAGAGGAAACACAGAGTGAAGCTAGAGATGTCACAAGGCTTGCATAGCAGGGTACCCTTCCAACAAGGTGCTCATGAACCTGTTTCAGATTAAGAAATTTTCTTCTAGTATGTGAGCTCACATAGAAGCTCCGTATGTGAGACAGATGGAAGGATTGAGGTAGGATGAGATTCCTTTTCTTATAAGGTCGTCTCTAAAAGCCACTGGGGTTACAGAAGCATTCTCTATTTTTATTTGGGGGTTGATTTACTTTTATTTACTGTGTATGCATGTTTTGTCTATGTGTATGTAAGTGCACCCATTTTGTCCAATACCTGTAGGTGCCAGAAGATGGTATCAGATCCCATGGAACTGGAGTTAGGGATGGCTTTTAGCTGCCACGTGGGTTCTGGGAACCAAATCTGTATTCTCTGAAAGAGCAGGCAGTGCTCTCTTCTTCTGTTAGGCTATTTAAAAGGGAGATACTGTTCAAGTACCCACTTCTTTTGCTACAGAGGCTGACTCTTAGTGTGGTCAGAGGGCAAGTCACTGATTTAAATATTAAATTACAGATCACAAGGAATATAACATTAATGTTGCTCAGTTTGCCTTACAACTAGGTACTTGGTGCTAGCATGCACAAATGAGGGATGCCATTCGTCTTTTGTTTTTCTGGGACTGTGTTACTTCACTTAACATAATATCTTCTAGTTCCATCCACTTACCTGCAAAGTTCATGTGAAAACAGCTGTGCTCTTATATTGTGACTCCCTAGACAAGTTCTAGAATTAACCTATCATTTATTTTCAGGCTTTGGATTTTTGTTATATGACGGTGGGTATGTATGCATATTTTAGAGTAATATAAAATGAAAATGGAAAAATGCAAATCAAGAAATATGATATGGAAATAACATACAGTTTGTTTTCAGAAGACATAGTTTTAGTATAGGTGCAATGTATCAGGCTGGTGTAACTTATCCTTTCTGGGTGCTTAATGACCATACTTAACACCCATACCAATTTGGTCAAGGGACCTAAGGAATAACTTTGTTCCTTGCCCTCAGAGGTCAACTAAGTCTCAGAGGACTATGCATTGGGGCATCTCTTGAAATGTCCTGCAAATGGGAATCACCAGTCTTGCTGTGTAGGGGGGTCTTGGAGAGCCACTAATGGGACTTCAGCCAGTGTCTAGTCTATAAAGAGGAAAGTCTGCTCCTGCTTCAAAAAGGGAAGCCTGGCCTAGCAAGACCTGATTTTTGTCCTCAAGTGGATGGAAGTGGTAAATGAAAAGCCAAAAGGAGCCAGGGGTTCCCCCCCAAAAAACAAAACTCGAGTGACCCCTGAGAACCAGATCCTCAAGTGACCTTGAGAAAACAAAAACCTTGGTTAATCTGGGCTAACTGTGTGGCCTTAAACATCCAAAAGGAAAGTATAACCAGAAATAATCATTAATGCCTGAGAAATTGTACTTCAGATATAAAACTTGAGATCTTAGTAAAAAGACAAAAAGTAAAGAGAGAGAGGCGAGCACTGTTGTTTTACCTTTCTTCAGTTCTAACTGGCAAGTGCATCTACTCTGTGGCTGCCATTCCTGCTTCTTCTTCTTTTTCTTCTTTTTTTTTTCTTTTTTTTTTTTTTCCATCTGCACAAACGGGAGGAATCGAAGCGTACCGGAGGCTTACAGTTACATGTGTCACAAAATATTTTCAAGCATTATAACAAGAAAATTACTGGAGATAGGGAGGATGAGGAGAGGAAAGGGGAGCGAGAGAGGAGAGAGAGAAGGGTTCCCTTAGCCCCAGCTCCTGGAACTCACTCTGTAGCGTGGTCGGCCTGAACTCACAAAGATCCACCTGCCTCTGCCTGCCGAGTGCTAGGATTAAAGGCGTGCACCACCACGCCCGGCTGCTTTTGCCATTCTTCAAAGACATGAGACACAGCTTTAAAAAAAAAAAAAAATTATTCCAAATATGCATATATACACTCCACACATAGGTCAAAATTTAAAATTCTGAAAATAAACTATAGGTTGATTCCTAAACACATTTAGAGATTCACATTTTAACAGTAAATTTGCAGGCAGGTATAAAGTCGTGTAACTTTACATTCTTTTTTTAGAATATGACTATATATCCTCCATCTATATATGGTAATTACAATGGAGACACAGCTTTTTAACCCTCCAGTATGGACTGAAGACTCATGTCTCTCCAAGAATCCTCCAAATCTTCTATGCCAGATGGGGACTGCTGAGATATCCAGCTTGTGGACTGAGCAGCTACTAGGATTTCAGCCTCTTCAGAGTATAGACTACCATTGTTGGACTACCCAGGCTGTATCAGGTAGGACAGTACAGGAAGATCAAGACAGGTTGTGATACTTACTCTACCTCATTTGGGTGATCATGGGAAGGAAAGACCCCAGTGTGGAGCACAAGGGCAGGACTGATGGTTGTTTGGGCTTGCCAAGGAGGAGCCTTCAAACACTTCCTTAAGGAAAACATGACAGCTTTTAGCCAAAAAAAAAAAAAAAGAAAAAAAGAAAAAAAATTCCTCCAATTCAGGTGATATGTGTATGTGTATGTCTATATGTATATATTTATGTATGTGTATGTGTGTATGTATATTTTATATATACATATATAAATATATATATATATATACATATATATACATATATATACATATATATACATATCCCAGGAGTGCTAGGATTAAAGGCGTGCACCACCACGCCCAGCTATAAAAATAATTTTTAAAGCTTTCATGGATCAATGGACATTTAGGATGTTCCATGCCTTCACCATTATAGGTCACACTGCAGGGGACATGGGAGGTCAGTCTTCAACAAACTGATTTTATTACAGCTGTGGATATGCATCAAGAAAAGGGGTTTTCAAAATTTTAATTTTTATGTAACTTCCATATCATTTTCTGTAATGGCCATACTGACTTACATTTCCACTGACAGTGTCTAGGTATTCTCTTTTCTTCATGGCCTTCATATGTGCTGTCTTTCTTGTGAAATGGCATCTCATTGTGATACTGATTTATGTATCCCTGAGGATTAGTTAAGTGCCTTTTCATATACCTTTGGATATTTGTAGTTTACATACCACCCAGAGTAGACTATAGATTCAGTGCACTCCTGCCAAAACTAATTTTTCAAATAAATAAACCCCCAAATTCACATGGAATCACAAAGGACCTTGAATAGCTGAAGCAATCATGACCAAGAAGAACAGAGTTAAGGTCCAGCTTTCTCAATTTCAAATCATATTTCAAAGATATAATAATCAAGATAGCCAGGTGTGGTGGTGCACACCTTTAATTCTAGCACATGAGAGGCAGAGGCAGGCGGACTTCTGTGAATTCAAGGCCAGCCTGATCTACTTAGAGAGTTCCAGTACAGCTGGGACTACAGGGAAACCCTGTCTCAAAAAGATCAATCAAACAAACAAAATAATCAAGATAGTATATAGTACTATAATGAAAAGGAACAGACTCAGGAGGCCAGCCGCACGTGTCCTGGGTCCTGAAACTTAATCCACAACAAGCTCCATTATATGGTGATTGTGTTGTTACAGTACTGCTTGCAGAAGAGGACAGAGTTGAAGATGATGTAGCTTTTTACCTGGTATTTTCAGGTTCCACACTCCATCACTGCACAAGTACCCAGAAAGTCAGTTCTGATACATTGAAGACCATTGCTCCTGGTCATGACTGCTGTGAGACCGTGAAGGTGCTGCTCTGTGCTTCCAAAGAGGGCCTTCCTGTGTTTGTAGTAGCTGAAGAAGACTTCCATTTCATCCAGGATGAGGCCTATGACGCTGCTCAATTCCTGGCAACCAGTGCTGGAAATCAGCAAGCTCTGAACTTCACTCGTTTTCTGGACCGATCAGGACCCCCTTCTGAGGATGTGAATTCTCTTGATGAGAAGGTTGCACTGGCATTCAGACACCTGAAACTGCCAGCAGAATGGAATGTGTTAGGGACAGACCACACTTTGACCCATACATACATGGTCAACTCACCCTGAGAAAGGAGCCAGGGAATGATAATCTTTTCAATAAATAGTGTTGGAAAATTGGATCTCTTAAAGAATGGAATTAGATTGTTATAATAAAAAGGGATAAACAATGTGCTGGATAGCTTTAGTGTCAACTTGACACACCTGGGTTGAGGGAGCCTCAATTGGGGAATTGGCTCCATTGGATTGGCCTGTGGCCAAATCTGTGGAGTATTGTTTTAATTGTCAAGCAGTGTGGGAGGGCCCAGCCCACAATGAGTAGTGCCACCCTGGGCAGGTTGTTGTGTATGGTATAAGAAGGCAGGCCTGTCATGATCCAGAGGAGCAAGCCAGTGAACAGCACTCCTCCATGGCCTGAGCTTCAGCTCCTGCCTCCAGGTTCCTGCCCTGAGTTCCTGCTTTGGGCTCCCTAAGTGATGAACTGTGACCTGGGAGATGTAAGTGGGAGATGTAAGCTGAATAAACCCTTTCCTCCCCAAGTTGGTGTTGGTCACAGTGTTTTGTCACAGCAATGGAAGACAAACTAGGACAAACAGCAATGTAAGTGCTAACATTGAAATCACCTAGAAGAGAACTGGTGAAAAGCTCTGTCATCTTGGTCTTGGTAACCACTTCTTGGTTATTACAGTAAAAGAACAGGCAACAAAGACAGAAATAAGTTGGACTACATTCTACAAACAAAGCTCAAGTTCTCTGCTAAAATGGCAACACTAATTAATGTTAGAGAGCAGCTCAATATTTACTCTGTTTCAATTAAGGTGATACTGCCAATTTGTTTATTTTAGTGTCTGACTTATTTATGGTAAAGTATATTTAACTTACTATTTGGAAAGTGAAATACTTGCATAGCAAATAAAAGAATTAAACTGAAAAGTCCAACTGAATATTAGGAGAAAATACTTGTAAACCATGTATCCAATCAGTAAGGCATTAATATCTAAAATAGATAAGAAGCCCATTCAATATAATAGTGTCCCTCTCATCTCTAAAGAAAAATGATTTATTTCCCAATACGGCATCCCTTCCTCTTGACTAATGTAAAGTTGTGATGACTTCCTCTACATGGATGTTTAAACTCTATGCCATTCATGACGTATATTGAGTTATATCTCATTGGCTAATCTTTCCTTGAGATCAGAAGTTGTCTAGCTTATGATAGAGGGAATAATTCATTGCCTGAAAAAAAGAAATTGTGACTATTGTCTTCAAGAACTTTTCATAATAGTGGCAACAGATGGCTGCTGGGTGGAGTAGAGACAATTTCTTTTAAGCTTGGGACTCTCAATAAGTTAACTAGGCTCCAGTGGATGAACTCACACTGAGGGACATTGGAGACAAGTTAGACTCTGTAGGCCATGTATCTATATCTATATTCTATCTATCTATCTATCTATCTATCTATCTATCTATCTATCTATCATCTATCTATCATCTATCTATCATCTATCTATCTCTGTCTATCTAATCTATCTATATATGAGTGCATTAAATTGGGTTGAAGCAGTTAAAGGAAGGAAAAGATTTAAATACCATCAAATTATATTGTATTAAATACAAAAATTAAATAAAAATATAATTATTATAAAAAAGAACTTCTTATAAATATTTTTAGCTAAGTGTCTACTATGAAAGCAAAGAATCTTCATTCCTGAGTCATCTCCATAGACATAATAAGGTTTATCCCCCATACCTTAGTTTAGAACCTATGAAATAATTTTTACATACTAAGGTTGCAAAGCTCAAGTTCTTTGCTAAATTGGCAACACTAATGACTGTGAGAGCAGGGAGATGTAGTGCTCAATATTTACTCAGTGTAGTACAATTAAGGTGATACTGCCAATTTGTTTATTTTAAGGTCTGCTTTATTTATGATGGAGCATATTTACTCAATATGTGGAAAGTGAAATACCAGATATGCTTGATGCATAACACATTTTAAGTACTTGGCTCCAGATGCTATCTCCATAATGAGGTTGGGGGTGAGTTGCTATTGTAGAAAGTCTAAGCATGAAGCCATCAGGATGCTGGCATTTGCCTGGAAAAGCAGAATTCTGGACCATTTTAGTTCATGCTGAATGCTGACTCATTTCGGCCTTCTCCTTGACTGATGGTGGGGGAGCTCAGCAGGGCAGCCAAGTGACCTGTTTTCTAATGGAAAGGCCTGCATTGGCACTGCAAGAAAACATTTTTAGTGTTGCCTTAATGAAAATATACCATGAGGTCAGTCCATGTCCTCACAGGAAAGATTTCTTGGAGTGGTTATGCAAATTCAAACACTCCGAGACTGTCCTGAATTAGGAACCCCACACTTCAGGCTTGAGCTATAACAAATGATATTGGAAAGAAGGTCTGTAGGTGCCAAACATCTCAGAAGAGCTTTGAAACAGAAGCGGATTTCAGAAGTATCTCAATGGGTTCTCTTTATGAGAAGTCAGGGCAGTCTTTTCTCTGATTCAGAAGGCAGTAAGCCTGTGTGTATTTTTGTTAAAAGGTATAAATGATGCATGTGTTTGTGTGGGTACATGCTGGACAGTGCCCATCAGCAAGCTAAGGGAGATCCATTAAATATTTCCTGTGTTAGTACAAGCTGAGAATTCAGGGAGCTGCATTTTTTCATATGTGTAATAGAGATGGGCTTTATGGCACATCAAATATTCAGGGGGAATTGGCTTCTGATCTAACCTTAAAAGCTTTGGGAATTGTGATGTCTGCCTGACATATATTGGGTCTTAGGTTTCTCTTCAGAGCTCTTCTGTACTGTTCACAAATTCTGCTGCATTCTGGAGCTGGGATTTAAACTGAGTCATCTCTTCTGACCTCTAAATATGTCTTAGCTTCCAGTTCTGTCATGCTTTATACTTCATACTAGCAGGTTATAGATTCAGAAGTTTGGAGGGATTAAAGAGAAAGATGGAAGTAAGAAAGTTTGAAAATTTTCTCTGATACGATGGAACAGTATTGGAGAAAGCAAGGCCTGAAGATTAGATTGTGGTGGGGGTCAGAATGGGTGGAGTGTTAGGTTCTAGAGAAAGGTGGAAAGGTGGTCCTTGGAGTCTAGGCAGTGGTTATAGTTTAAATGCGATTTGAGGCATTGAGTTGGGCTAGGAATAGATGGGGCCTAAGAAAGGGTGCAGGTGAAGATGCAGGCAGTCTTAGGCATCTCAAAGTCTGGTGGTGCCCCAGTAAGTTTAGAAACAGGGTTGAGAACACTCCAGAGCAGCAATTGAAGTTGGGACGACAGGTGCAAAATGGCTGCTGGTAATAGCCATTGTTGCCTCTCAGCCGAGTCCTTATTCTTTTTCATTCATAGGCCCAAAACCTATGAAATTTGTCTGTTAAGGACATCTTGAGTAAGTCTCCTTGCTTCTCAGTTATTTTTAGTTAATTAAAGTACAGTTGTGCTTGATTAGAATGTGACTTGAACTATTTGAGAATAAGTACTCCTGAGGCAGGGCTAGAATCATTGAGGGAGGAGGCACTTGCTGGGTAAATGGTTAAGTGACCTAATAGACCTTCATGTCCTGTTCTTCATACCATGACACTAGTATCTCCCTCATAGTGTTGTGAAGATCTGCTTAGTTAATATGTGCACTGTTGTGTAGATCTGAGAGCAGTACTTGGCACATAATGCTATGCATGTCAGTATTAGCTGATTTCAAGTCACCTGCTCTACTGTCCTCATTGACTGGAGGACGTGTTGGGAGGGAACTGGTCTATTATGTTCTTTCTCCTCCAACTTCAGAATCTTGGAGTGGGCTGTGCATATTGGCTGATTAGGGACATGTCTTGGCCCTATCCATCCTAGGTCCAAGTACTTAAGTGGATTTGTATGCAGGGTTCGTGGAATGGGTGTGGAGAGGGACAGTTGAGAGGCAGGAATTGGTCCGTGGCAGGGCCTCTCTGAAGCTGGATGTCTGTGAGGCATATGTGTAAATTATGTACCAGGTCCTGCAGGCAACTGCACTCCATGCCTCTTTGTCTTGGGCACTTCCCATCCATGACTTTTTGCTGGTACCAGTGAACATCCTTCTTTAGCATCTTGGCTGGCTTATTCCCACCAAACTAAAGTCTTTAGAGTGTTTGGAACATTGAAACTAAATATTCAGAAAATTTGTCTCAACAAATTAGAATTTTTTGCCAGATGTGGTGGTGCACACCTTTAATCCCAACCTGCAGTAGGCAGAGACAGGTGGATCTCTGAGTTTAAGGCCAGCCTGGTCTACATAGTGAGTTCTAAGCCAGCTGGGGCTATAGGGAGACTGTCTCAAAAAGACCAAAAGAATTAGAAATTTCTGTTTTCAGTAGACCCCTTTCTGCTTGGTACCACTGTAACATGGCCAACGAATGAACCTAGGGTCATTTTTAAAGGGAATCTGAGTAAGGGGAGAGTGAGGTAACAGCATAAACTCCGGACCAGAAGGGGCAATGCTATGTTACTTAAAAAGCCGGTGAGAGAATTCTGGTAAGGAGAGAAGGTCCCCACATCACTCATATTGTTCTCCATGTGCTTTAAAGACCATCTGACTCCAGGGAGAGCTATGCCAGTGTGATGAAATCACACACACACACACACACACACACACACACACACACACACACACACACAGTCCATGGTGACAGATCCTGAAATGGAGCTCCTAAAGTCCTTTTCATTTCCTGACAGAACTGACAGGATCGTCTTTCATTGCAGCTTCTCGGGCCCCTGCCCTTTGTGGAGTCCAACGACCACTTCGGGCTCTGCTGAAGGTCTAAAATAGACCAAAGGATTGATTAGGTGAACGCAACTTTTTTGGCTCCAACCCATGACTCACGGGACCTCTTCAAACTGTACATGAAGGAACTGAAGGAACTGGAGAGTCCTGGTTGAGCATAACTGTTGCCAGTGGTCAGGTTGGGGACCCTTGAGGGCGGGGGGGGGGTAGGAAGATGCAGAATCAATGACATCGACTCCGGGGAGTCAGGTGAGTGGCAAGCCAGACTCATTTATTGCAGGCACCGGGCAAACCTTTATGTCCTCCTCCCACCGTCCCATTGGCACGGGGTAAAGAGATGCTGTTTTATCCCTCTTTGGTTGGTTCGTCTTGTCACGTGGTTCTGAGTCACACATCACCAGGCTGCTAGGCAGATTTCAGGTGGGCTCTGTGGGGAAGTTATAATTGAGCATGTACCTTGCATGTCCAGTGGCAGGGTTTACTTCTCCTACACATATTGGTGTGCCCCAAGTGTGGGAGACATAATTTCCTGCATCTGAGGCTCTCCTAGACCTTCCTCTGTGTTCCTCATTATCTGGCTTTTCAATATACATTTTGTAATATTCTTTGTTTTGTTATATTGAAGACAGGGTCTTACTGAGGAGCCATCATAGGCCTGGAATTCCCTAGGTAGTCCAGGCTGGTTACAAGCTCACAGAAATCTGCCTGCTTCTGTCTACTAAGTGCTGGGATTAAAAGCATTTGCCACCACATCTGGCTCTTTGTAATATTCTTTCTAATTTATCTAATAATAGAAAAATGTGCAGAGTTTTATGAGCCATTACAGCAAATTACTGAAATTGAGGTTATTATGGGAAACTTGATTTGTAGCAGCATGGGGCAGATGTGTGGGTAAACTGGGACTTCCTAAGTTGTAATTGACATTTGAAGGGGAAGGACAGTTTCGTGAAGTTGAGCCCTTAAATGGGGGTGTCTGAACTTCTCTGGATAGTTGAACTTCTCTGGATAGTGTCAAAATGGGATTCGATTGTTCGTAGTTGGTGTCTGCTGAAAGTTGGTTAATTGGTTTGGAGAATCCGCACATTGGTATCGCGTCGTGTTGTGATTAGAAGAACAGCGTTCTCCAGTTGCCTCCATTGGTTCCTTCTGTCTCCTCTCCCTCTCCCCTTTCCTCTCTCCCTCTCGGGCTTACTCTAGAGAGATTAGATGTTACAGTTGGTCCTGAAGTGGGAAAGGAAGACGGTCAAGCCCTGGAACACAGATACAGCTGTATTGTCTCTAACTTGCTTTGCTACTGTAGTTTTCTGGCTCAAAAAACCCTAAGCAGAATTTTGAAGCAGTTTATTTAGTATTAACTGAATTTTGTAACTTTCACCATTTTGATGAGACCAAACATTGTAAATTCTAAACTGCAAATGTCCTTGGTGTAAAATGTAACTTCTTATCAGCAGGAGTAACTAGAGGAGTTTGGGATTTTTCAGAGGTTTTGTTGAGTATCAGGGAGGGAGGACCAACATGGTGATTTTCCAGAGATGGTTGTGGAAGAGGATACAATTGCTGATTGATCCCCTGCTGTATTTTGCTTGTTTACGGTAATGGTTACCAACTCTTAGTTTTGAGATGATGAGGACATCACTGGTATTTTATTGTTATTGCCGTTTCCCTCAATGAGTCCTGAACATGGGTTTGTATGAGTTGGATAATCAAGTGGAACATGATTTAAAGATGCAACTATACTAATTCGTCATCAGTCATAATGCTGCTTTGTCTGATGATAAGGTAGCAAGAGAAAGAGGATGTCTCTGGGCCTCTGATACTTTTGGGCAGTGGGACCTGGTGTTGTCCTGTGTTTGGGCACTTATGTCCTTTCTTACTTCTTTCTGTGATAGTGACTGCAGGCAAACTGTTCCCCAGTTTCCTTTCCCAGCAGGTAGGACTTGTACAAGGCACTTGGGAGACTGAGGAGAAGCCATTGTGTTGGGAGTGGCAGGTGCCACGTGCTTCTGCAGCTATTTGAATGGAAAAGTCTTCTTGTTGCCATCCTCTGTAAGAACAAGACTAGGGGGCTGGAGAGATAGCCTAGCGGTTAAGAGCACCAACTGCTCTTGCCGAGGACCCGGGTTTGATCCCCAGCACCCACATGGCGGCTAAGAACTGTCTGTAACTCCAATTCCAGGAGAACTCCAGTTCCAGGGGAATCCAAGACCCTCTTTTGACCTCCATAGCATTGCACGACACAGGTGCACAGACCTGTATGCAGACAGTACATTCATACACATACAAAAATAAATAAAATTAAAAAAAAAAAGATGAAAAAAAAAGAACAAGACTCACATACTCAGAACCATCTGCAGAATGAGAATGGAAGGTTTATTTAAAATAGGCAAAAAACTCAAACATCCCACAAGAAATTTAAATGGGCAAATGTAGGATTCACAGTTCATCCTTCAGGAATTTGTATGAATTTTCTCCATGTACTTTAAAGCCGATTATGTCTGTGGAGAAAACCAACACCAGCCTGATTTAAAAAAAAAAATCTCTGTAGGTAAAGTGATCATTCTTTTTCGTGGCTTCTCAAATGATTCTTTTATTATCTTTCCAGTACAAACATTTTGCTAGGCTTTTCTAGTCTTTACTCTCCTGAGTTAATTTTCCTCAGGACATTGTGTCCCTTTGCAGCAACTTCACATTTCCTATTTTCTATTTTTAGGAGTTTTTCCCTAACCTTTGTGTCCCTAGATGAGTGTTCTGTCTACTGCCACTTCTCCTTTGCAATGTAAGTTATGCATATTCCTTTCTTTTTTATTTTATGTGCACTTTGAGTGTTACGCCTGCATGTGCGTAGGTGCACTCGTGTTCTGCAGTGCCTGTGGAGCACAGGCAGTGGCATCGATTTCCTGAAACTAGAGTTCTGGGTGGTTGTTAGCCACCAAGTCGGTACTGGGTTCCAGCTTGGGTCTTCTGAATAGCCAGTGCTCTTAACTGCTGAGCCATCTCTCCAGCCCTCCATATTCCTTTTTTTTTTTTTTTTTTTTTTGGTGTTTTTGAGACAGGGTTTCTCTGTAGCCCCAGCTGGCCTAGAACTAGCCTTATAGACCTGGCTGGCCTTGAACTCACAGAAATCCACCTGCCTCTGCTTCCCAAGTGCTGGGATTAAAGGCATGTGCCACCACACCTGGCTTAAAGATGGTTCTTAGCCACATGTGGATGCTGAGAATTGAACCTGGGTCCTCTGCAAGAGCAGTCGGTGCTATTAACCACTAAGCCATCTCTCCAGCCCCTCATATTCCTTTTTTAAGGATCAACATTTTCTTCTTGATGTTAAAAACAACTGTTTTCATTTCCGCTATGTTTAACTCACTTTGTTTCTACTTTCTCTGTCTTTGTATCTGCAACCGTGAGACTGTGTCCATTGTTGCAATCCTTAATCACTTCCTCTTACCTCTCCGTTGATTGTATCATCAACATGCCTCCATTCTACCCTCCCCATGTTCTGCCTCTGCTGATCCTGCTTCATCTCTTTCTAGCTTTTCTTCCATCTCTCCTCTGAACTCTAGTCTTCATTGGGATATTGTGTTGTACAAACTACTGCTTTCTGGGCTTAAATTTTTTTTGAGTGCTTTAAAAATTTTTTTTATTGGGCTTTTGAACATTTCATACAACAGTTCTTAATCAAATTTAGCCCCCTCTCCCATCTAAGCCCCTCCAGATGCTGCACTGAACCTCATGTATTCCACTATACATGTTAAATCCTATCCAATCAAGTATTTGTACCTGGATGTTTGGGTACAAATTCATCCACTTGAGTTTAGTCAGCCTATCTAGGGATTGTAAATAAGGCATTCTCTCCCTCACCCAGTAGTAATCAGTCTCTAGTAGTTCTCAGTCTAGGATCAGCCCACCATCCATTTCTCTCCCTCTACTCTGGGCCCTTGTCTGTTGAGTTGGCATGGGTCCTGTGCTCGATGCCACCATTGCCACAAGTTCACATGTACGAGCCTCCAGTGTCTTGAAAGCCTCTGTTTCTCTATGTTCATGAACAAGCCCTGGATCTTAAAATTTTTCCACCCCTCTTCTGCAATGGTCCCTGAGCCATAGGTGGATGAGCTTTAATATAGGAGTCCTATTCAGGGAAACATACTCTGCAGTCTCCTATTCTTTAAAACTTGGCCACTTGTGGCCTTCTGTGTGTATCATGCTGTGTTGTATTAGGAAGCTTCA
The DNA here is from genome assembly GCA_009823505.1 of Rhizomys pruinosus. Taxonomy (NCBI): domain Eukaryota; kingdom Metazoa; phylum Chordata; class Mammalia; order Rodentia; family Spalacidae; genus Rhizomys; species Rhizomys pruinosus. Next base: position 801,978 of record VZQC01003392.1, read on the forward strand.
TTGGTGAGAGTTGAGGGATGCACTAATTTTTTTTCTACCCCTCATTCTACTATGTTCCATGGATCTTAAGTGTAGAAGTTTAACTGTAGGTATGTCACCTAGGACTGGGCATCTCTCAGATGTATACTCTCTGTTTCTGACCAGTTGTGGGATTCTTCAGTAGCCTCCATCTGTTGCAAAAAGAAGCTTCTTTGATGAGTGGTGTGTGTTTTGCTTGTCTGTAAATGTAAGGATCCATACTTAGCATACGGTAAGAAATTTCATTTGTCTAGAGGTATAACAAAGGTTGGGAGGGAGGAGAGAGGAGGGAGGTCTGGTGGGAAGAAAAGCTTAGAGAGGAATGGACCTTGGAGGCTAAGGAACCCAGAGGGAAATGTAATACCCCGAAACCCCCTGAGAAGTGCATCTACAATGTCTGAACATTAGTTCATATGTATACCTGGGGGCTGTATGGCAAGGAGCATATTGCCACATAGAGGAGGCCACCCTTTGAGTAGTTGGTGACTCTAAGAGATTTCCAAATTAGCACAGGCTATCTCCAGAGCTCTTGGTTATCTCTCAACTAGAAGATAAGACCCTACTGCTGAAGACAGGACATGCTTCAGATATAGGACTCGGAGCAGTAGAGCAGGAACTGACCTGAAATTCTTCTACCTGAAGCTTAGTTCTTATAATGCTAGATGATCATACACAAACTGCTACGGAGAAAATCAGTCAATGGTCCCACCCAGTCCTAGCCTAATAAGCATAACAACATGACAAACTATTTCTTTTTTCTTTTTTTTTTTTTTTTTTTTTTTTTTTTTGTCTTTTCTAGACAGGGTCTCCCTGTAGACCCAGCTGTCCTGGAGCTCACTATGTAGACCAGGCTGGCCTTGAACTCACAAAGATCTGCCTGCCTCTGCCTCTTGAGTGCTAGGATTAAAGGTGTGTGCCACCACGCCCAGTGACAAACTTCTATTGGTGCAGTAGTGGCATTGTTATCTGGGGGGGGGCGCTAAAAAACAGCTATATAATTGGACTTAAAACTCTCTCAGTGGGAGTCAACCCAAATACACATGGCAGAAAAGGACATAGATCCTAGAGAAAACCCTAGTTCTGTCATATCTCTAGATAACTGGGTTAAATTTTTAAGAGGTTAGATGACAGTGTGCTTTATGGCCGAAGTTTTCTTGTGAGTGCTATTTCTCAGTCTTATTTCCCTTTTGATAGCTGTTTGTTTTTCTTTTTGATTTTTAATCTTTGAAAGAGGTATTTTCCTCATCTAAATTGTTGTTAGTATCTAGCTTTATTTCTTTGTGGGTAAATAGGATTCATGATAATATTTCAATTTGCTGTTTCTTCCATTTGCTTGGAATATCTTTTCTCAGCCTTTTGTCCTAAGGTGGTCTTGATCATTGTTGGTGAAGCATGTTTCTTGGAGGCAGGAAATCGATAAGTCCTGTTTTCTAATCCAATCAGTTAGTCTGTGTCTTTTTACTGAAGAGTTGAGACCATTAGTACTGTGGGTTATTACAGCCAACGTTTATTTATTCCTGTTACGTTAGTGTTGTAGTGCTGTTTCTTATCTCTCTTCTGGCTGACTGCTCTGGGATAATTTACTTATTCTTTGGGCCCTTTTGAGAGTGTTTAATCTTTTCTTTAGACCAAAGTATTCCATTGAGGATTATCTATAGAGCTGGTTTCGTGAACATAAATTCCCTAAACCTGTTTTTACCATGGAAAGATTTGAGGCTTCCTTGGAAGGGAGGTAGAATGCAGTGATTTAAAGGGGGAAAGGGGAATAATAAAATAGAAGGGGCTCAGTGGGGTGAGGAGTGGTGGGGCAGGGCAGGAGAGAGAGTATGTGGAGGGCTAACACTAAAGGCCTTTAGAAAAAGTCCTATGAAAAACCCACCACTTTAAGACGCTTCTTAAAGTATACACAGTTATATTATAAGAAGAGACTGAGAAGAGTTACTTTGTAACAGGGGAGTATTTCCCCTATTAAGTACGTGCCATAGGCTAGTAGAGTAAAAGCCCAATGCTAGGAATGGGCTCTTTCTTTTGAAGCTGTTGGCCAGGGGTCCCAGATACTCTCAAACACTACTGGCCATCACCTGTGGTCTTAGTTACCAACCTGGACTTCATGGTAAGACCTTATTGCTGAAGACAGCACATACATGGATTGTAGAGCAAACAAGAAGAGATCAATCTGTCACTGATTCCAAAGCCTCATCTCTACTGCCTAGAATTCATAGAGCTGGAAGATGTTGTGCATGTCCCCTAAAGAGGAAACGAATAGGGGCTGGAGAGATGGCCTAGCAGTTAAGAGCACCGACTGCTCTTGCAGAGGACCTGGGTTTGATCCCCAGTATCCACATGGCGGCTGAAACTGTCTGTAACTCCAGTTCCAGGGTAATCCGACGCCCTCTTCTGATCTCCTTGGCATTGCACGACACGGGTGCACAAACCTACATGCAGACAGTACATTCATACACATACAAGAATAAATAAAAAAAATTAAAAAAAGAGGAAATGAATCATCAACTTTACCCAGCTGTAACAACACGGCTGGGCAAAGTCTCCCACTGCCATAATATTGGTAATAATATGACCATGATGGGAACAACCAACCATGTTACAAGATGAAATCCAAACCTGACATTGATATCAGGCCTAGGAACATGTGGATAGACAGGCCACAGGCTCTAAGGGAGAGCCTAATACTATTATTCTGCTAAATACAGTATTACACTGATTCCTAATGACTTCTTGTTATACCGATAGATTACTGCATCTCTCGGCTCTCACCAGAGAGATTTTTATGCAGCAGATGGCGATTAACAGAAAAGCACAAGTGGCCAATGTGCAGTACTTTTTATTGCTGTGAGAAAAACATTGATCAAAACCAAATTGTGAAGGAAAGGGTTTATTTGGTTTACAGCTAGCTCACAGCCTATCATCAATGGAAGCCAAGTAGGGCAGGAACTCAGGGCAGGAACCTGGAGCACAGATCATGGAGGTACACTGCTTAGTGGCTTGCACCCCTGGGTTGGGCTTAGCCTGCTTTTTTAAAATTATTTTTTAAATTTTTATTTATTTATTATTTTCATGTGTATGAGTGTATTGTCTGCATGTAGGTTGGTGCACCTGTGTCATGCAATGCCACAGAGGTAGGAAGAGCGCATCGTATTCACCTGGAACTGGAGTTAAAGACAGTTCTTAGCCACCATGTGGGTGCTGGGAATCGAGCCCGGGTCATCTGCAAGAGCAGTCGGCATTCCCAACCCCTGAGCCATCTCTCCAGCCCCTCAGCCTTCTTTTTTATACAATACAGAGCAACCTGTCCAGAGAGGGTACCTCCCATAGTGGGTTGGGCCCTCCACCATTCAACAAACAAGAAAATTCCCCACAGACATTTCAGTTCAGGCCAATTCAACGGTAGAAATTCCTCAGTTGAGGTTCTCTCCATCCAGTTTTGTTGAGTTTACAACTGACACTTCCAGCACAGGGATCACTGAGGAAGAAGGTGTGTGTATGTGTGTGTGTGTGTGTGTGTGTGTGTGTGTGTGTGTGTGTGTGTGTTGGGGGGGTATTGTAAGAACCAGAGGAGGTAGATGACCACAAGGAAATAGTTTCTCAGATAGCTAGTTACATATATGAACCGGCAGCAATGGTGAGCATGCACAAGCCCCATCTAAATTCAAGCTAGACAAAATCTCAGCAGAGATGTGGGGAAATGGGTAAGAAACCCTAGCCCCAGCCAAGTGTGGTGGCACACGCCTTTAATCCCAGCACTCGGGAGGTAGAGGAAGGCGGATCTCTGTGAGTTCAAGGCCGGCCTGGTCTACAGAGTGAGTTCCAGGACAGCTGGGGCTATAGGGGACCCTGTTTTGAAAAGACCAACCAACCAACAAACAAACAAACAAAAAACTCCAGCTCTACCTAAGGCTTCTGGGAGCAGAAATTCAGTGTCATTTAAGGGTGAGACTCTGAGGACCAGGCTCCAATGGATGCACCTACCTGAATGGGACTGAAGCAAATTTGATGCTGTGTATTAAAATACATGAAATTGGCTTGAGTTGGTAAGGAAAGTGCAGATGAGGAACACATCTAAATATGGTCAAATATGAAATCCGCAAACATTCAGTTAAAGGTTACAAATAGAAGTATTTTCTATACAGACTTTTGCAGATAATCAAGTTAGAAGAGTATTGATCATATTCTAGACCAGTTAGAATTATTTTTCTCATCTATAGTATGTGTGTGTGTGTGTGTGTGTGTGCATGTGCATGTGCATGTGCATGTGCATGAGTGTGGCTTGTGTGTACAAATGAGTAAGAGTGTTAAAACAAACCCTCCATAACAGGGAGAGCAAGCCAGTGAGCAGTGCTCCTCCATGACAGAGAGCAAGCCAGTGAGCAGTGCTCCTCCATGACAGGGAGAGCAAGCCAGTGAGCAGTGCTCCTCCACGACAGAGAGCAAGCCAGTGAGCAGTGTTCCTCCATGACAGAGAGCAAGCCAGTGAGCAGTGTTCCTCCACGACGGAGAACAAGCCAGTGAGCAGTGTTCCTTCATGACAGAGAGCAAGCCAGAGAGCAGTGTTCCTCCATGATGGAAAGCAAGCCAGTGAGCAGTGTTCCTCCATGACAGAGTGAACAGGGAGTTAGTGAGCTTTCATTACATTCAAACTCATATCACCTCTCCACTGCCTACTTAGAAATAGTTCATTTAAGGAGCTTTATCATTTCTGTATGAGGGNCATGTGCATGTGCATGTGCATGTGCATGAGTGTGGCTTGTGTGTACAAATGAGTAAGAGTGTTAAAACAAACCCTCCATAACAGGGAGAGCAAGCCAGTGAGCAGTGCTCCTCCATGACAGGGAGAGCAGGCCAGTGAGCAGTGCTCCTCCATGACAGAGAGCAAGCCAGTGAGCAGTGCTCCTCCATGACAGGGAGAGCAAGCCAGTGAGCAGTGTTCCTCCATGACAGAGAGCAAGCCAGTGAGCAGTGTTCCTCCACGATGGAGAACAAGCCAGTGAGCAGTGTTCCTCCACGATGGAGAACAAGCCAGTGAGCAGTGTTCCTTCATGACAGAGAGCAAGCCAGAGAGCAGTGTTCCTCCATGATGGAAAGCAAGCCAGTGAGCAGTGTTCCTCCATGACAGAGTGAACAGGGAGTTAGTGAGCTTTCATTACATTCAAACTCATATCACCTCTCCACTGCCTACTTAGAAATAGTTCATTTAAGGAGCTTTATCATTTCTGTATGAGGGCTCTAGCCAGTCTTGCTAACTTTTTGTTAAGCTTATCCACTTATCCTCCTCTTTCTATGGAAAAAGGGGCTTACTTCTGCATCTTGGTGTGTGCTCTTCAGCATGAAGTTGTGGAAGGTGCTGACTGCATGAGCTCTGAACTGGCTCCCCTTGAATGTCTTCAGACATAACTTGGCTTGATCTCACAGCTTGGGAACCCTTGCATGAGCATGTGCACACACACACATATATTATATATATAACATGCAGGGGTTTAGTTAGACTGGTTTCACTGAGAGGCAAAGTTTTATTTTTGTTTCATATCTTTCAAGACACATTTCTCAGATAATATGTACTATAATTATTTGGAGTGCTGATTAAAAATTCAGATTTCCAGGGTCCTTTTCAAGGTCTGCTAAGCCAGAGGTACCTTGGCTGGCTTTCAAGATTCAAAACTTGAAACAAGTACCCATTATGATTTGCATACATACAACTTGACAAGCACTATTTCGGTGAATGAATAAATCATTGCAGCATTTTAAAAGTTTCTTTTCCCCATCTCTGTGGTTTGCAGAAAGAAAGCTAAGGTATTTTATGGCTTATTTTCCCCATTGTCATGTGTTCATATTTGTTAGTATTATATGGAACCAAAATTCTACATATGATTCTTATTTTTTTTAAGTCTATATAGGTCCATAGGGGCTTCAATTCACGTTAGGGGCATCAGTCCGTATATCATGCACACATTTTTCTTCTTGCCTATTATCTAAAATTGAGGAAGTTTCTCCATTTTCCTGATTTGTCTCAATCCCCAGTGAGTGATGACTGCAAATATAAGCCTTGGCAGCTGCTGGAGCTTTATAAAAAACCCAGGTCTCTTGAACAGCCCTTAAGGAACTTGTCATATTTACTCAGTGGATGCAGCAGGTCTCTGTTCTCCTGTGCTAACCCTCTGGTGGCCAACTCATAGAAGCTGTGGAAGTGGAGAAGCTTTACTAAGCGTGGAAGGGGGACATGCGATTGTTTTTCATCTGTCTGCCTACCCTTCTAAACATGACAGCAAGAATAGGGAATCTTAAAAGTAGAGAGGGTGGCATTTTGTGTTTCAGATGTCTTGATTTTTGTTGCGCTCAGTTTCCTGTGAGTGGATGCCTTTCATGCTGTTTAGAGGTTGACTTCAAAATGGCAACTAATTAAAAGTAGAAAATTTAGTATCTTTTGAACATGAGTATTGCTTTGGAGATGAGAGAGGGAGATGTCCTAGATTTATTTAAAGTGATTTCCTTTCAATTCGGTGGCCAAATTGAGCTTCCTAGTGGGTTACTACTAAATACAGCTCACAGATGTTTTTCTGTGAAGGTACATCTTAATTTTTCTTCTAGATCTAACAATCAAAGTGGTACGCCTTTGTTCTCCGGATGTTTTCCCCATGACATGAATCTGATCTGAATATTAAGTTGAAAACCTTTCGAAGTGTTTGAAGAGTATGTATAGGTTAAAATCTTCATGCTACCAAGAGTATTGCTTATTTAAATGCATTTAGTTAAAGGTGTTCCTCCAAATGGCAGCAGGCTTTCATACTTTTGTCTCACTCTCTTTACTCTCATTGCATAGACAAAGTCAAAGGGAAAGGGCACACACAGGGTCTAAATGCTGCCGATGTATTATCTCCTAAACAGACGTTGAAGTGACATTGTAGAAGAGGTACATTTCTATGTGTTTGCAAGTAATTCTTCAGAGCATCAGATCAGCTCTGCCTTAAATACCGTGTTTATCATGCTAAAACACAATTTTATATGGAGCTATCCAGGGTGGTCATTTTCTGATCCAAGAAAAACAATGTATAGTTTTGCTAATAACAATGAAGGTGAACATTCAAAGGACAGTAGTGATTGGGGTTGTTTTATAATGTACAAATCACAAAAGATGGGTAAAAAAAGATGGCTGCATGTAGATGTTGGCTATGTCCCAGGCACTAAATTGGGAGCTTTTCATAATTTTCCTCCATTCTCAAAACACCTATTTGTTGTACATAATTTCAGCAATATCAAAACAGCTTAAGGGAGGTTAAATTGCCAGAGATCACTTACTTTGAAAATGGCATAACTGGAGTTTGAGTCTGGACTGGCTACATATACCTTACAAATACCACTGTCTCTTCCACACCTTTTTTTTTTCTTCCTTACAAGGATATCTTGGACAAATTTGAGAATATATAAAGATGCATTGAATTATTTGTAGTGTTCTGCATTCTGGCTATCTTTGTTGAGTCCTTTGGCAAGTATTATACTATGCATAATCAATACATGTACATTTTTAGAAAACAAAGTTTGGCAGAAACTCTTTGGGTAATGGAAGCATTTTGGTCTATGTATACAGAAAGACCTGGGGGTGGAAGCTGGATTGTGTCCTGAGAAATTACTCTTGTGATTTTAGTTATTGGTGCTGGAAAATAGCTATATTATTTTGTCTCTTTAAAATGGTACAGCGAGTTAGAAGTAACAGATATAGTCGGCCTAGACAAGTGCTGGGATGATAGTAATGTTATTGGTGGATATTTCCAGGTTTTTGTGTCCTGGAATAAAAATGGAATGGAGACAAGGATAGTAGAGGATAGTTTATTAATGAGGAAAGCCCTTCAAAGGGAAGAAGTGGGCCAGAGCTAGGAGAAAAGTTAGAAGTGTTTGGTTTCTGTTGTAGTAAAACACTGACCAAAGGCAACTTGGGGAAGAAAGGGTTATTTCATCTGACAGTTGATCATTAACATTGCTCACTGGCCTGATTCCCCTGGCTTGTTCAGCAACCTTTCTTCTATATCCAGGCCCATCTGCCTAAGAATGGCATACCCACAAGGGGATGAGACCTTTTACATCAATTAGCAATCAAGAAAATGCTTCCTAGACATGCTCACAGGACGGTTTGATAGAGGTAATTCCTCAACTGAGGTCCCCTCTTCCCAGACAATTCTAGTTTGTGTCAAGTTGACAGAAACTAACAAGCACAAAGCTCAATGGCAAATGCAGTAGAAAGGACTGGGGTTTTCATATCACAGTACTGTGAGTGTTTCTACACATGCTGTATGTAGCAGCCTTTGACGTTTTTTCCCCAGTCTTTCTCTTTGCCTACTGTAGGCTAATCTTGTGTGTGTGTGTGTGTGTGTGTGTGTGTTTGTGAATAGGTAGCTGCCTGTTCATGTGTGTGCACATGCATGTGGAGACCCAAGGACAACCTTGGGAGTTGATTCCTCAGGTGGCATTTATTTATTTATTTATTTATTTATTTATTTATTTATTTATTTATTATAGTCTCTCATTGGCCAGTGAGGCACAGGGGATCCACCTACCCTATGATGATTACTGGGGCTTTGCCACCATGCATGGCTTTTTTAAAGACATGTGTTCTGCGAATCTAAGTCAGGTCCTCATGCTTGTTTGTTAAGTATTTTATCAAGTAAGCTATCTCTCCAGCCCTTATCTACTAATTCTGACCACATCCTCTGTGCTACCCTCTGCTACAGTAGCAGACCAAAACCTCTGAATAGGTGTTCCAATTGGCATATGCATGAAGTTCACTTGTTGGCTATTTTGTTGTTAGGGTCATTGTGTATGACTGCTGAGCTTCTAAAGGTCAACATTTATCTTTGGGTACATGTTAAAAATATTCTTAGCTAAGCACACCAATTGGATATGGTATTGACAATGCTAAATACTTTTTACTTGTACATTAAATCAATCAAAATTTCAAAATAATAATTTAGTTGGTTATATATTTGTTTTCTGTAAACATTCAGATAGTTTTATCATATTGGTTATGTTCAGCTTCAGAGATGAATTTCATTAGAAGTAACCATTTGACACACACATACCAGTAATATTACTGTAAAAACTGTTCGGACAAGCAGCTAGATCCCCTAATTTATCAAGAATTTATCAAGATTTTTATCTTCTTGATTTTCCTTTTTTGGTCTTTTTGAGACAGGGTCTCCATGTAGCCCCAGCTGGTTTGGAACTTGCTATGTAAACCAGGTTCTCCTTGAACTCTCAGAGATTCACCAGCCTCTGCCTCCTGAGTGCTGGGATTAAAGGTGTGTGTCACTACCCCCAGAAGATTTTCCTTTATTTAAAATAATATTTTTGAGGGGTAAAGAGGACACTAACAAATCTCTGAAATCTCATTTATAAAGTTCCAACATGCAACAGAGGGCCAGGAACACAAAAGGTCACAAATGGCCAAAGTGTAGAGAGTAAGAGTTTGAAGAGTGTGAGTCCTTAGACAGGACTATGTTAAACTTCATCCACCCAAGGCTCAGGGACCATTTCAGAAGAGGGGGCAAAAAGATTGTAAGAGGCAGGGAGGAGGTGCACAATCATATGGATTTAAAGTTCTATGAGCTCCTGGGACCCTGGTCCTATGAACCTACAACAATGGTGTCAGCATGCACAAGATCCATGCAAACTCAAGCAGACAAAACTCCAGCACAGATCTGGGGAAATAGGCAGCAGGCCCTGATTTTAGTTGATTACTGCTGAATGAGGAAGAGCTGGTCCTCTTCAAGGGAGGGACTCTAGATAGGCTGACTAGACCCCAGTGAATGAGCTTGGACTGAGGAATGTCTGGGGACACTAACTTGACATGATAGGCCTTAACACAAATGGTAGAAGGTATGAGGTCCAGCAGTGGGCTATTGGGAGATGCCAGTGGGGAAGGGGGATAAAATAATAGTTAAGACTGATTGAGATGTTCTGCTTGAGATATACAAACATTCAACAAAAATTTACAAATATTAAAAAACAAAACACCAACGAAAATATTTTTAAAGTGACTTAGGAGAAGCCGCCCACATTGTTACTCCTATGTATATCTTTGATAATGCATGCAATGATGGGCATTTTATTACTATAGCATCATTAAGCTTCACTCACCTGGAATTCAGGGACTATTGTAGGGTGGGAGATTGTAAGATCCAGGGAGGAGGTGCATGACCATATGAGAATAGAGTTCTACAAGCTCCTGGGACCTTGCTCATATCCCTATAGCAATGCGGTCAGCAGGCACAAGACCCATGCAAGCTCAACCAAAAACCCAGCACGGAACTGGGAAATGGGCAGCAGACCCCAATCTTAGTTGAGGAAATATTGGCACCACTGGGTGAGGAATAGCTGGTCTTCTTAAATTGAAGCTCTCTGGATAGGCTGACTAGAGTTCAATGGATGAAACTTCACTGAGGAATGGACAGAAAAACTAATTTGGTACAATAGGACTTAACACAAATGAAAGAATGTATGAATTCCAGTGGGGAGCTGTGGGAGGGTGCCAATGAAGAAGGGACATAAAGGTGATTAAGATTGATTGAGATGTTATATACAGGATACACAGAGATTCAATACAAATTTTAGAAAAAAGTTGTATGAAAGAAGAACATTAAATAGCTCCTATGAAGTGTTGGGAAACCCTAGAATCAAGCATTGCTTGACTGTTCACTGAATCAACTGCACATCGCCTCCTCACAGAAAACCCAAAGTGTTTTTCACACAGAAGATACACTTTAAAATTATCATGCTGAATGGAAGTGGTTTTCTAAAATTACTCTCATTTTGTAAACAACTATTGTTCATTCCACTTAAGAATGAAAGAAAAACAAGAAATATGTGAATTAATCTAAAAATGACAGAGTCATGGTTTTCTAGGAAAGGAAACATTAAGACAGAATATAGAGGCACTAGAGGCTTAAATGGTTTCATAGACATATCTGTGCCAAACTTTCAAACTGGAGGCTGCAAATTTGATTACTCCTTTGTAATTCACTCACACCTTGATAAATTTCAACCTGGATCTCTGTTGGTCTTTGTCTCCCTCTCTCTCTTTCCCTCACTCCCCTCCTTTCTCTCACTCACTCTCTATTACTCTCAGCTCAGGCTAGACTCAAATTTTCTTAATCTTCCTGCCTCTATATCCTGAGTGCTAAGAGTACAGGCATGAACACCCTTCTCCCACCACCACCTAGTGTCCACTAGAGAAGTAGCATGAGGTAAGGATCATCCGTGGAAGGCTGTCAGTCCTGGAACCATGTCATTTCAACACGGAGAACCGATACTGTGACTTCTTTAGGAAGCGTAGTATCTGCTTTGAGCATTCTTGGCAGAAAAATAGTACTTAGCTATCCTTAAGCCTCAATCTAGAATTAGACTTCATTTGTGTGAAAGAAAGTAGAAGAAGCAAAAGAGAAAGAGAGATTCAAGATGCAGCGTGCTTAATACAAGATACCTGTCCACGAACCCACACTCTACAGACTCCTAATTTCCAGAGTTTGGCCATTTATGACCTTTTGAGTTCCTGGCCCTTTGTAACATGAGAGAGCTTCCTTAAAGAGAGTTAAGAGGTTAACTAGTGTCCTCTTGGCCCCTTGTTCTATGTTGTGTGAGCCTTAGATGTAGAGGCTGCATTGTAGATGTGCCACTTAAGCTTGGATAATTCACAAAAAATGTGTCTGACCAGTTTCAGCCTCTGCCTCTGCAGTGTCTGGAATTAAAAGCATGTGCCACCACACTCCACCCATTTATCTCTTGGTAGATATTTAGGTGGGTTTGATTTCTTAGCTACTATGAACAGTGTACAGTGTGATTATGATCGCCATTTGACTCAGGGAAAAAGGAATGCTTTTCCCTAATGGCTGTTGAAGACTTTTTCAAATATTTCAGTTCCTTAGTCCAAAAATAACAGCGTACAAACAGGGATGAGCAAATTCCAGATGCAAATTAACAACACTGAAAATGAGCCGGCACGGGACCAGGGCAGAGGTAGTGGGAACCGATCCTATTTATAGATCTGTAAGCCTGCAGATGCTCCGGGGGACTATTGTTTCCATGTTCATGAAGTGTATCCTTACTGCCAACATGTAAGCTCTCCCTCTGTGCCTCTCTTGCCACACACAGTACTTGGTTCAGTCTGAAGACTTGAAGAGTCAGAGTGAAGGTGCTCTGTAGTTTCCACTACCTGCAGCAGGTGGAAATTAATAAACACCCATCATCCCAGGCCCATTGGATAGGATGAGTGAGAGATATTCTCCATGGGAACCTGGCATCTGCAGGGGAATTGTGTGAATCTGAAGCCCAAGTCATGGTTATTTATTAGCATATTCCAGTCAACTTCTTTCTATTGGCTCTCAATTTCATATTTCCTCTGCTAATACTTTCTGGAATCACCTTCCAAATAAGTTACCTGCCCTCTAATTCTGCACAAAGGATTTCTGTAGATCTCACCCTATAGGAGAAATAATGTGGTGTACCTAGAATTAAGTCATCATGGGAATACAGCTGAATACAGGTCAGAGGCTTGTAGGATGGTGAAAAAGTTTATTTGACATTATGAGGACATTGTTCTTTATCTTACATGTGTTAAGAAGCCATCAGAAAATTGGAATTTAGGGAAATATATGATCAATTTGGTGTTTTAAAAGACAATTCTTACAATTATGAAATACATCAGAAATTCTTCATATCTGTACCTAAGGTAATAATTTAGGAAAGAAATAATAATACCATAAATAGGACGAGAGATGGAATTAAGAGCCTAGCGGTTAAGAGTGCCAACCGCTCTTACAGAGGACCTGGGTTCGATCCCCAGCACCCACCTGGCGGCCGAGAACCATGTGAAACTCCAATTCCAGGAGAACTCCAGTTCCAGGGGAATCTGACACCCTTTCCTGACCTCCACGGCATTGCACGACATGGGTGCACAAACTTGCATGCAGACAGTACATTCATACACATATAAAAATAAATAAAATTAACAAAAAAGAGTATCCCAAACAAGCAACACTGAGTGGAAGAAATGGCAGATTATGGTGACTAGGCTACTGTTTTTCAGTGTATGTGGGAGGAGAATACTTGAAGGGTCAGACTTGAAATAAAAGTCAATGCTTGGATAGGAAATACTACTGAGCAAGAGAAGACACAGAGTTGGTCTGATGGTCTGGATTTACTTTTGCTTATTTGAGAGTGGCTCACTGATGAACACTTGGACAAGGAGACGACAGGAGAGAACTGACCAGCACAAGGAGGGTTCATTCCTTGCCTGGTTAGCACAAAAAAAAAGGGGGGGGGGACTCTACTCTCTCTCTCTGAAGTCATAATAAGGAAATATATTCTGTTTTTTTATTGTAAGAGACATTGCAGTAGGGAAGTAGGTACACACATGGGATGGCACAGGACCCTAAACAATATGTAACATAGCTCGTCTTTTGGTTCTTGGAAAGAACACTGGAATGACTATCTGTTCTGGGACAGTCTGCATTTTTTCTCTTATGCTCAATGTTTCCCTCTGGCATAGAAGATGATGAAGATAATGACAAGGTTGAGATCAGAAGGGTCAAATGCATTGCATAGACAGAGAAATGGAAAGTCTGTGGCTAGTGGATTTCCTGGAGCCCCCAAAATAATGATTATCATCATCTGGATTCCACTCTTTTTAGTGTGAAGCATAGTTTATCACATGTAGTAAGTGAAATAAGTGACAATATTTATGTATTTTTGTATATATTTATTTAACCAGAATAAATGGCTTAAAATTGGTGGTAACATTAGAATATCAAGAGGAAATAAAGATGATCTTCTTTTGAAACATTTCCCACACTTCCTCAACTCTGGTGGATTAGCCATCTATGGTAGACTGCAAGATTGGATGTTATCCGATGGCTTCAAGGCTTTCTGGATAAATAGTTATCTTTTGGCAGTCCATATGCTTTTAAAATCAAGTCTGTGAACCTTGTCGATACAGTAAATTGAAATCAATAGTGGCTGGAAAGATTCACAGTATGATAGATCTATGTACATCTCTCCACTGCAAGTGGATATGTACCAGAAAGAGAAGGAAATCACATTTCATCTTAGGGGGGCAGAGATTGTCTACAAATGCTATTATTCTGTCCACGTGCTGCACATTTTAGCAAAAATTTATTCAGGCTACTTGCTATGCTCTACTTTCTAAGTGAACTGCATAGAGCTAAAGCCTTGCATTTTTTATATGTACTAATTGTGGCCTGGCATAAAGATATTTTGCAATATGGAATACTGATAAATATGACTATAGATATTATGGTTAAAGGTCTATCTTATACATTCAGATAGAAAAGTCCAGTTGACAAATCGTATGCCAAGTTCAGATTTTCCTATGTGAAACCTAGGTCCATAGTGTTGGCTCAATCTATATTTCCTAAAAAGATGCCTGAAGAAAAGTGAATTTTAAGTTTAAACCACTATAGACAGTATCCCAACAGATAGTATCCCAGTAGACACCCAAAGGTTTTCAACAAATGTATTCCTCCTGACATTGAGAAAATTCTAACCTAATTGATTCTTACTACTATAGAGACAGTAACTACGAAAGATAGAAAAATGAATTAAAATGCTTCAACTGACCACTGAGAGGATGTTTAGTTTGCTTCAAAGTTTTTTATTATACCAAAAAACTTTATTTTTCACATAGACTCAAGAGATATTATTTTAAACATTTATATACTAAAATATGGGACTTCTAGGTAAAAGCTAGGAACACTCATAGAAGAATAATACTGCTTAAACATATAAAAACTGATAGGTCACATATGCAAAACAACTTATATTCTAACTCTTAAGAATAATTTCTTAACAAATGATACCAAATGCTGGAGAGGTTGTGGGGAAAGGTGAATGCTCATCCACTGCTAGTGGGAATGCAAACTCGTACAACCACTATGGAAAGCAATATGGAGAACCCTTAAAAGACTCAAAATGAGGGGGCTGGAGAGATGGCCTAGCGGTTAAGAGCACCGACCGCTCTTACAGAGGACCCGGGTTCGATCCCCAGCACCCACATGGCGGCCGAGAACCGTCTGAAACTCTAATTTCAGGAGAACTCCAGTTCCAGGGGAATCCGACACCCTCTTCTGACCTCCGCGGCATTGCACGACACGGTGCACAAACTTGCATGCAGACAGTACATTCATACACATATAGAAAGAAATAAAATTAATAAAAAAATTGTTTTAAAGACTCAAAATGAGCCTACCACCTGACCCAGCCATACCACTTCTGGCTATATACCCACAAGACTCATCCTACCGCAGAGATACATGTATAGCCAGGTTTATTGCAGCTCTCTTCACAATGCCAAGAGCTGGAACCAACCCAAGTGCCCCTCAACTGACAAATGGATAGAGAAAATGTGGTACAACTACACAATGCAGTTCTATGCAGCAGTAAAGAAAGAGGACATCGGGGCTGGAGAGATGTCTTAGCGGTTAAGAGCGCTAACTGCTCTTGCAGAGGACCCGGGTTCGATCCCCCGCACCTACATGGCGGCTGAGAACCGTCTTTAACTCCAGTTCTAGGGAAATCGGACACCCTCCTCTGACCTCCACGGCATTGCACATGGGTGCACAAACCTACATGCAGACAGTACACTCATACACATAAAAAAATAAATAAATAAAACTAATAGAAAAAGAAAGAGGACATCATGAAATTTTCAGGTAAATGGATGGAACTAGAAGATATTATGTTAAGTGAAGTAACACAGTCCCAGAAAAACAAAAGATGAATGTACATGTTAGCACCAAGAACCTAGTTGTAAGGCAAACTGAGCAACATTAATGTTATATTCCTCATGATCTGAAAACAACTGTGCTCTTATATTGTGAATCACTAGACAGGTTCTAGAACTAACCTACCATTTATTTTCAGACTTTGGAATTTTGGTATATGATAGTGGGCATGTTATACATATTTAAGAGTAACATAATGGGCTGGAGAGATAGCCTAGCGGTTGAGAGCACCGACGCTCTTGCAGAGGACCCGGGTTCGATCCCCAGCACCCACATGGCGGCTAAGAACCGTCTGTAACTCCAATTCCAGGAGAACTCCAGTTCCAGGGGAATCCAAGACCCTCTTCTGACCTCCGCGGCATTGCACGACACGGGTGCACAGACCTGCATGCAGACANTATTGGCTCTCAATTTCATATTTCCTCTGCTAATACTTTCTGGAATCACCTTCCAAATAAGTTACCTGCCCTCTAATTCTGCACAAAGGATTTCTGTAGATCTCACCCTATAGGAGAAATAATGTGGTGTACCTAGAATTAAGTCATCATGGGAATACAGCTGAATACAGGTCAGAGGCTTGTAGGATGGTGAAAAAGTTTATTTGACATTATGAGGACATTGTTCTTTATCTTACATGTGTTAAGAAGCCATCAGAAAATTGGAATTTAGGGAAATATATGATCAATTTGGTGTTTTAAAAGACAATTCTTACAATTATGAAATACATCAGAAATTCTTTCATATCTGTACCTAAGGTAATAATTTAGGAAAGAATAATAATACCATAAACAGGACAAGATGGAATTAAGAGCCTGGCGTTTAAAGTGGCCAACCGCTCTTACAGAGGACTGGGTTCGATCCCAGCACCCACCTGGCGGCCGAGCCATGTTGAAACTCCAATTCCAGGAAAAAAAAAGTTCCAGGGGAATCTAGACACCCTTTCCCGAACCTCCACGGCTTGGCACGAGCATGGGTGCACAACTTGCATGCAGACAGTCATGTCATACACATATAAAAAATAAATAAAATTGGAGCTGGAGAGTATGGCCTAGCGGTAAAGCGCCGACCGCTCTTACGAGACCCGGTTCGATCCCCAGCGCCACATGGCGGCCGAGAGCCGTAAAAATCCATTCCAGGAGAACTCCAGTCCAGGGAATCCGAGACCCTCTTCTGACTCCGCGGATTGCAGACACGGGTCAAGACCTGCAGCAGAAGTACTTGATACACTACAGAAAAAAAAAAAGCAAAAAATAATAAATAATCAATAAATAAATAAATCATAATAATAAAATTAACAAAAAGGTACCCAAACAACAATGAGTGGAAAAATGGCAGATTATGGTGACTAGGCTACTGTTTTTCAGTGTATGTGGGAGGAGAATACTTGAAGGGTCAGACTTGAAATAAAAGTCAATGCTTGGATAGGAAATACTACTGAGCAAGAGAAGACACAGAGTTGGTCTGATGGTCTGGATTTACTTTTGCTTATTTGAGAGTGGCTCACTGATGAACACTTGGACAAGGAGACGACAGGAGAGAACTGACCAGCACAAGGAGGGTTCATTCCTTGCCTGGTTAGCACAAAAAAAAAGGGGGGGGGACTCACCTCTCTCTCTGAAGCATAATAAGGAAATATATCTGTTTTTTTATTGTAAGAGACATTGCAGTAGGGAAGTAGGTACACACATGGGATGGCACAGGACCCTAAACAATATGTAACATAGCTCGTCTTTTGGTTCTTGGAAAGAACACTGGAATGACTATCTGTTCTGGGACAGTCTGCATTTTTTCTCTATATGCTCAATGTTTCCCTCTGGCATAGAAGATGATGAAGATAATGACAAGGTTGAGATCAGAAGGGTCAAATGCTTGCATAGACAGAGAAATGGAAAGTCTGTGGCAGTGGATTCCTGGAGCCCCCAAAATAATGATTATCATCATCTGGATTCCACTCTTTTTAGTGGGAAGCATAGTTTTTTATCACATGTAAGTAAGTGAAATAAGTGACAATATTTATTATTTTTTGTATATATTTTATTAACCAGAATAAATGGCTTTTAAAATTGGTGGTAACATTAGAATATCAAGAGGAAATAAAGATGATCTTCTTTTGAAACATTTCCCACACTTCCTCAACTCTGGTGGATTAGCCATCTATGGTAGACTGCAAGATTGGATGTTATCCGATGGCTTCAAGGCTTTCTGGATAAATAGTTATCTTTTGGCAGTCCATATGCTTTTAAAATCAAGTCTGTGAACCTTGTCGATACAGTAATTGAAATCAATAGTGGCTGGAAAGATTCACAAGTATGATAGATCTATGTACATCTTCTCCACTGCAAGTGGATATGTACCAGAAAGAGAAGGAAATCACATTTCATCTTAGGGGGGCAGAGATTGTCTACAAATGCTATTATTCTGTCCACGTGCTGCACATTTTAGCAAAAATTTATTCAGGCTACTGGCTATGCTCTACTTTCTAAGTGAACTGCATAGAGCTAAAGCCTTGCATTTTTTATATGTACTAATTGTGGCCTGGCATAAAGATATTTTGCAATATGGAATACTGATAAATATGACTACAGATATTATGGTTAAAGGTCTATCTTATACATTCAGATAGAAAAGTCCAGTTGACAAATCGTATGCCAAGTTCAGATTTTCCTATGTGAAACCTAGGTCCATAGTGTTGGCTCAATCTATATTTCCTAAAAAGATGCCTGAAGAAAAGTGAATTTTAAGTTTAAACCACTATAGACAGTATCCCAACAGATAGTATCCCAGTAGACACCCAAAGGTTTTCAACAAATGTATTCCTCCTGACATTGAGAAAATTCTAACCAATTGATTGCTTACTACTTATAGAGACATTAACTACTAAGAGAAAAAATGAATTAAGAAATGCTTAACTGACCACTGAGAGGATGTTTAGTTTGCTTTCAAAGTTTTTTATTATACCAAAAAACTTTATTTTCACATAGACTCAAGAGATATTATTTTAAACATTTATATACTAAAATATGGGACTTCTAGGTAAAAGCTAGGAACACTCATAGAAGAATAATTACTGCTTAAACATATAAAAACTGATAGGTCACATATGCAAAACAACATACAAAACAAAAAAAAAAAATAAAAAAGATACCAAATTCTGGAGGGTTGTGGGGAAAGGTGAATGCTCATCCACTGCTATGGTAATGCAAACTCGTACAACCACTATGGAAAGCAATATGGAGAACCCTTAAAAGACTCAAAATGAGGGGCTGGAGAGATGGCCCTAGCGGTTAAGAAGCACCGACCCGCTCTTACGAAGAGGACCCGGGTTCGATCCCAGCACCCACAGGCGGCCGAGAACCGTCTGAAACTCTAATTTCAGGAGAGACTCCAGTTCCAGGGGAATCCTGACACCCTCTTCTGACCTCCGCGGCATTGCCACACCGGTGCACAAACTTTGATGCAGACAGTACAATTCATACACATATAGGAAAGAATAAAATTAAATAAAAAATTGTTTTAAAGACTCAAAATGAGCCTACCACCTGACCCAGCATACCACTTCTGGAATATACCCACAAGACATCATCTACCGCAGAGATACATGATGCCAGGTTTATTGCGCTCTCTTCACAATGCCAAGAGCTGGAACCAACCCACAGTGCCCCTCAACTGACAAATGGATAAGAAAGATGTGGTACAACTACACAATGCTGTCTCTATGCAGAGTATAAAAAAGGGACATCGGGGCTGGAGAGATGTCTTAGCGTTAAGAGCGCGAACTGCTCTTGCAGAGGACCCGGGTTCGATCCCCCGCACCTACATGGCGGCTGAGAACAGTCTTAACTCCAGTTGCTAGGGGAATCGACACCCTCCTGACCTCCGGCGGCAGACACATGTGCCAAACCTACATGCAGACAGTACACTCATACACAAAAAAAAATAAATAAATAAAACTAATAGAAAAAGAAAGAGACATCATGAAATTTCAGGTAAATGGATGGAACGAAAGATATTATGTTAAGTGAAGTAACACAGTCCCAAAAACAAAAGATGAATGTACCATGTTAGCACCAAGAACCTAGTTGTAAGGCAAACTGAGCAACATTAATTAATGTTATATTCCTCATGACTGAAAACAACTGTCCGCTCTTAATTGTGAACATAGACAGGTTCTAGAACTAACCTACCATTATTTTTCAGACTTTGGAATTTTTGGTATATGATATGGGGCATGTTATCCATATTTAAGAGTAACATAAAATTAAAGTGGAAAAATGTGGCTATGAAATTTCAGTGATGCATTATGATAATGGAAATAACAAGTACAATTTGTTTGTTCAGAAGATACAATTTTCAGTATGGTGTGTTCGGATATCATGTGGGCCCGTTAGTTAGCCTTTCTGGGTGCTAGGCCCATCCTTACTCCCCTACCATTTGGCGGGGGAACCAAGGATAACTTGTTCCTTGCCTCAGAGGTAAACCAAGTCTCGGGGGACTATGCATGGGGCATCTCTTGATGTCCTGCAAATGTGAGTCACCAGTCTTCCTATGCAGGGAGTCTTGGAGACCACTATGGGACTTCAGCCAGTTCCAATCTATAAAGAAGAAAGTCTACAAAAAGGGAAGCCTGGTCTAGCAAGACCTACTTTGTCCTCAAGGGATGGAACTGGTAAATGAAAAGCCAAAAAGAGCAGGAGTTTTGCCCCCCGACCCCCTGCAAAAAAAAAAAAAAAAGAAAAGAAAAACAAGTGACCCTCTGAGAACCAGATCCTCAACTGACCTTGAGAAAACAAAAACCTTGTGTTAATCTGGGTAACGTTGTGGCCTTAAGCATCCAAAGGAAAGTAGACCAGAAAAAATAATCAGTAAGGTCTGAGAAATTGTACTTCAGATAAAAACTTGAGATCTTAGTAAAAAGACAAAAAGAAAAAAAAAAAAAAGAGAGAGAGCACTGTTTTTTTTTTTTTTTGAGAGGAAATGGGCCTGTTGATTTGGTTTGTCTTCAATTCTTACTTGGCTTGCATCTGCTCTTTGGCTGCCATGCTTATTGCATTCTTCAAATACATGAGACACTGCTTTATAACCCTCCAATATGGACTGAAGACTCATGTCTCTCCAAAATCCTCCAAACCTTCAATGCCAGATGGAGACTGCTGAGAATACCAGCTTGTAGACTGAGCAGCTACTGGGATTTCAGCCTCTCAGAGTATATAGAGCCTCCATTTTTTATGGACTACCCAGGCTGTATCATGGAGCCATACAGGAAGATCAAGAAAGGACGCATGGATACTGAACTTCATTTGGGTGACCATGGGAGGAAAGACCCCAATGTGGAGCAAAGTGCAAGATTGATGGTTGTTGGGCTTGTCCAAGGTGAACCAGCCTGGTCCTATGAGTAAGTTCCAGGACAGGCTGGGGCTACAGGGAAACCCATCTCATAAAGCAAAAAAAAAAAAAAAGGAAAACAAAATCTTTTAGCAAAAAACAAATCCTCTAATCGAGGTGTATGTGTATGTACATATGTAATGTTTATAATATATATATATAGTATATATATATATAATTGATATATATATGCATATATATATATATATATATGCAATACAAGTTGGAGAGAACAAGAAGTGGGGGGAAAAGACTGAAACAGTGAAGTTCTCCCTAAAACAATAAGCTTCCTCTTTGAAAAAAAAAAAAACAACTCTGGAAAGACTCAGAAAAATATGTAAGACATTTATGGCAGAGTGCAGGAACTCAGGTGGGGTGGGGGGGGCATGGAAAGGGAAGTAACTCTAAATTCATTTGATAAATGATGTATGATGTATGGAAATAGTTTAATAACAATAAAAAAATTAAAAAGAATAATTTCTTTTTACTGTAGCATTAGCATTAAAATAAGATAATTGTACCAGAGTCAGTTTTTACTTACATTACTCTACAACATTCCCTAGAAGAAGCTTATATTCAGTGATACCTATTTTTATAGTTCCTTGTACAATAAAAATGTCTGAAATTTATATGAACTTACAGCAGTGGTGGCAGCATGCATATGACCCATACGAATTCAAGCAGACAAAAACCCAGCATAAAACTGTGGAAATGGACATCAGCCCCCAATCTTAGACAAAGGACTACTGGGCAGCTGATTACTAGTATGTGAGAAAGAGCAGATCTTCTTAAAGGGGGTGACTAGATAGACTGACTAGACCCCAGTGGATGAACTTGCACTGAGGGACATCTGGGGACACAAACTTGACTTGATAGGTCTTAACATATATGTCAGGGCACGTGAAATCAAGTGGATGAGCTATGGTGGGTGAGCTATGGGAG
The DNA here is from genome assembly GCA_009823505.1 of Rhizomys pruinosus. NCBI lineage: Eukaryota > Metazoa > Chordata > Mammalia > Rodentia > Spalacidae > Rhizomys > Rhizomys pruinosus. The sequence goes on from VZQC01003392.1 coordinate 824,117, forward strand.
AGTGCTGCTGGGGAGGAGGTATAGATGACTAAGATGCTGTGTACACAATACACAAAAATTCAAGAAAAATACAACAAATTTTACAATAATAAAAAATAAAATTTGTAAAAAAATAAAATTTCAACAATAAAAAGTCTCCATCTTGATTAAAATTATAAATCTAATCTCAATTACCTTTGTTTTGTGTCCAAATATTAATTGAGTATCTATGATGCTTATTTTGGATGTGCTAAGCTTAAGAGACTTCAAGTTACTGGAAGATTATTATATTGTGTAGTATATATATATATATATGTATATATATATAATTCATATGTAGTTCTTATTAAGAACTGGACATGATATACATGGCAAGAGTGGTGTAAAGTGTTTTGAAAATTCATAAGAGGGAGCCATTGTTATCAGTAGAGGAAGTCAGCAAACATTAAAGAGTGAGGTGACACATTAGTGGGTCTTCTAAAGAAAGTTTGTGTTTTCCTAGTAAGCAGAGGAGGATGTTTGTAGTTAGGGTTGGAGGAAAGCATGGGAAAAGAGTGGGCAAAAGGTTATGCAAAGTTGGTGATGTAATTCTGGACTTGAAAAAGGGAGTAGGACCATGAAGATCCAAAGAGAGCAAAGCCCCTTGATGACATGGAACTTGAACTTTAATTTAACAGAGGTGGTAGAGAACTACTAAAAGAGCAGTAGAGATCAAGATCAACATGGTGAGACAGAGACGAGCTGACATGGTAAGCAATCACGACTATCAGGTAAGATGCGCACAGTGCTGAGAAAAGACCCTTCCCAGTAGCATGCACTGGACAGGGTCAAGAAAGGTCAACAAATCTACATGAAGAAGGCACATGAGAGGGAGAAAAGGGATTTGACCCTTTTCCTAGGACTGAATGAAAGGAAAGATTTTGTTAAAACCAATAAGATCCTAGAACAACTCATGTATGTGCTCACCTAGTATATTTGTGTTGATTCTTCTCTTTGGTCTGAAATGTTCTTCCTTCAGATACTTAAATAGTGACTGATTTTTCACTTGATTTTAATTTTTGCATGTGTTTCATGTGCATGTGGTATATATGTATGTATGTATGTTCACATATGTGTGAGTATACATGTGTGCTTATGCGTGTTGGGAGCTAATGTTGACATCTCAATGTCTTTCTTCATCACTATCTACTTTATACTGAGGCAGGGTCTTTGGCTGAACCTGGAGCTCCCTAACTCTGACTAATCTAACCAGTCAGATTCAGAAAAGATCCCCATCTTTGCCTCCGAGTCCTGGGACTACAGGAAACTGCCATGCTTGCCCAGCTTTTACTTGGGTCCTGGAAATCCAAACTCCAGTCAGCAGCTACTTTATAAACTGAGTCATCTCACCAGCCCTCTTTTTTTGTTTTTTATATGCCATCTTCCCAGTGAGCTATTCTGAGGGTTCTGTGCTCTCATGACCACACAGAGACTTTAGTCAGCTGTACTTGTTTTCACTTATAAAACTATCCTTTTGTAAAATACAGTAGTTTATTCATTACTGTTGTTTTACTATTGATCTCTTTCCAGCCTTTCTCCCATTATTTTACATATAGATATACCCAAACATCTAGAAAATACAGTGGTTGCCCAGTAATTATTTGCTGATTGAAAAACGTATTAATTGTATCATAGGGAATAGGCTTTAACAAACAACTTTTCTTAACTGTACTTAAACATATATTTATAAGTGTTTTGAAGATTTGTGAACACTTATTCATGAAAACGTTTTAAATGAGTTTCATTATAGGCTTGTTCATATTTCAAAAATAAAGGTGAATTTGTTTAGAAAATGCAAAGCAAGCCAAATAACTTATTTAGATTTAAGAACTTATGTCCTTAATTTCCAAAGTCAAAATTATGATGATGGGAATAGTATTTGTGATACTCGGGATATGGCTCAGTGGTTATAGAGCTACAGCATGAGGATAACGGTCTGGGTCCCCAGAACCATATAAATGCTGGGTAGGCAAGGCAGCCTGTAATACCTGCACCTGGAATATGGATGCAGGAAATCCCTGGAGTAAGCACTCTGGTAGCCAGACCAGCATAAATATATAGCCCCACATTCAGTATGACACAACACTTAAACATATGAGGTATAAATGTTTGATGCCAACTGTGAGCCCATTCACATACTTCCACATGTGAGTGTATGCCTCCACACAAGTCAACACACATGCTAAAATGCATATACACACATGCACCCCTCACAAACATATGGCCCTTAAAAAGAGGATATCGAAAGAGAGGCATCTGTAAACAAGAAAGAATTCCAGTTTGTACTGTTGAAGGCTTTGCTCTGTGGCGAGCACTTGAAAACAGCACTTTGCTATTACTTGCCATCTAGAGGTCATTAATTTAGGCCCCAAAGATTCTACTGATTAACAGTAGCCATTGTATTCCAGATGTCAATTCCTGAAAGAGAATCTTAGCGTAATCTTCAGGAGAATGAAGACTGAGAACTGCTGGTGTGGCCCTTAAGACAGATAAGGACATATAAAGTAGTCAAAGATAATTAATTTTCCTGGATATTTCTACCAAACATTTACTTTTCAGTTTAAAATAAATTAACATAGAAATTTACAGGAAATAAAATTTTAGTTATAACAACTTTACAATGGATTACTCCGGTCTCAAGTAAATGTTTTATTTAAGACACTTTCAGAACATTCAGAAGTAAACAAAAATTCTTTTGCTTCATTATATCTTCTGGGAGAGTAAAAATCATGAGTAAAAAAATTAATCTAGATATAAGGATTTTTTTTAGATTTTAATATGATACATCAGTTGGGGAATACTGGATTGGCTTTTATTGTTTTCTATAAAGCCTTAATGTGTAAATCAAACAAAAACCAAGATGACTGAATTTAGATCATATGTTTTTATTTCCTCTGCCTGTTCCTAACATGTCCTTGCTGCCTACACTGATTCTCTAAAGCAACTGTGGAATTCACATACCAATAAATTAAATATGTTGAGGGATTATTCAATGGATGAAAGAACAAACTGGCGTGTGCAAACAATGGGACAGTGTTTAAAAAAATGGAGCAGGAATTTATACTAAATATGGATGAACCTTAAATCCCTTATGCTAAGAACATAAAGCAAGACATAGTAGGCCACATTTTGGGTAATTTCACTTTTAAGTGATTTCCAAAATAGGCAAGTCCATAGAGATAAAAAGCAGAAGTTTGCCAGGAACAGATGGGAAGGATGGAGAAGAAATGTTTGCTGACAAGTACAGAGTTTCTTTTGAAGGTGTTAGAAAAGTTCTACAATTAGATAATGGTGATGGTTGCAGAAATTGGGAAAACAATGAAAATCTGATGATTTATATACTTAAAAACGTTGTGCACTCAATTATTGAGTGAAATGTTATTCAATTTAGAACAATTTTTGTTATTAATCAAGTCTTGTTGATCCATATTAATTTCTTGTTACCTATTCCTATTAGACTATTTTCAACTATGTACTTGATATATTTTAAAATTCTCAGATGTATTTTTGTCTGTCAGTTCTGTTGAGTTTTGCTTCATGTATTTTGATGCTTTCATTTCAGGGACACATGAACATATGATGATTTATTTATATATTCTTTTCTTTGAATTGGGAATCATCATTTCCAAAAATCTTATACTTTGACATATTTTAATCAAATTTAGTTTAAACCTGTGACAAAGAAAATATGGACATGGTGGTGTATGCATATGGACTATAAATGTAGAAAATAGTGTTTAAGGCCAGTCTTCCCAAAATAACAGCAATGCCAACAACTTCAAGAACATCAGGACCTAGTACCGATAACAAGACTGTTCACAGACGTTTTTGTCAGAAATATAATCTTCTGTAATTGGGAATTTTCCTTGTCCTTGTCACTTTTCCTGCACTTTGCCTGCTTTTTTAAAAAATATATATTTTTGATGCTTTGAGAATTGCATATATTGTGATCATAGTCAGACCTCTTCTCCCATCTCCATCCCCACCTTACTAGTTATTATTTTTTAATATATTTTAATAGAATGTTGTGTATTTCATAAAAACATTAGTTCTCTCTATACCCATCCCCTTTGGCATCATCTCATAGCCCCCCCAACTGAATTTCATGCATTTTCATTTATGTTATTATTAGATGAAGAGATTATAGATGTTAGAAAAATCCTCAAGGCTGTCACATCCCTAGAATAATGTACCTTCTTACTAAGTGAAAAAATATGTATCCTTGTATCTACAGACAAATATCCCAGTGACCACTCATCAAAGAAGCTTCTTTTGCACCAGAGTACCACACTATTACAGAGTACCACAACTGGTCACACACAGACACTGTCTATGAATTGCCCAAGCCTAAGTGGCACATCTACAATGCATCCTCAACACCTACCAAAGGCCAGAAATACAGAAGATCATAAATGGCCAAACCATGGAGATTAGGAACCTGTAGATTGTGGGTCCTTGAACAGGACTACTATATTAAGTTTCACTCCCCCAGGGCTCAAGGACTCCTGCAGAAGAGTAGAGAGAAAGATTGTAAGAGCCAGAAAGGTGGTGCATGACCATATTGACCATATGGAAGCGGAATCCTACAAGCTCCTGGGACCCTACTCTCATGAACCTACAGCAATGGTGTCAGCATGCACAAGACCCATGCAAATTCAAGCAAACAAAAGCCCAGCATGGAACTGGGGAAATGGACAGCAGATCCCAATCTCAGTTGAAGAACTATTGGCAGCTGATTACTGTTGCAGGGGGAGCACCTGTTCTTAAAGTGAGGGACTCTGGATAGGCTTACTAGACTTCGGTGGATGAACTGGAATTGAAGAATATCTGGGGATACTAATTTGGCACAGTAGGCCTTAACACAAATGCTGAATATATGAATTCCAGTTTGGGGGGGGGTGTTGGAAGGTGCCAATGAAGAAGGGGTTATAAAGGTAAGATTAAGAATTTCGGTATGAAATACACAAAAATTCAATGAAAATCATTGAAAAAAAGAAAAGAAAGAAGAGTTTATTTTTACCATTCTTGGCTTTTGAATACCTTGTGACTTTCTTGTGGTAACTGAATGTAACAAAACACGCATATCAATCTTAAACCCAGGCTTTGAAAGACTTCCATCTTTCTGGATACCTTGTTAGAACTATGACCAGTTGCTATTAGAATAATCTAGGTGAGTCTCCTTGGATGATGAAAGTTTGCACTCCTATAGCTTGGATTACCCTGAATTGTATCATAGCCAATCATTCAGAATATTCTAGAAAGCCAACCAATTAACCAGCAAATGTCCTTATGGATACCAGCCACAGTAATATGAGATGTCCTAACCTAGACTAGTATGTTCACCCAGGCAATACTCACTTGTGAGCAAAAATAAATGTTTATATCTTTTTAAATATTTTATTTGTTTATTTTTATGTATAAGTATAGTGCCTGATATGCACCCATGTCGTGCAACACCCCAGTAGTCAGAAGAAGGCTTTGGATTCCCCTGAAACTGGCGTTATCTATAGTTGTTAGTTACAATGAGGGTGCTGGGAATTGACACTGGGTCCTCTGCAAGAACAGCCAGTGCTCTTAACTAAAGATAAGTTAAACCTGGGAAAATATTTAGGGTAATTTGGACAAACCCTCAAGAGTTAGAGGCATTAGTTCAAACTCTGTATTACCATGATTTTCAATTTACCAGGAAACTGAGAATTAAAGAAGCAAAAATATTTGGCAAAAGGTTCCTAGCACATAAATTTCAGATCTTACAGTCTCAGAACAATATCTTAAATTTTGGAAATAAGGCTTTCTAAGGAAACAGACCACTAGAATTAGTGGATAGATGATAGCTAACTAGCTAGCAAGCTAGATAGATAGATAGATAGATAGATAGATAGATAGATAGATAGATAGATAGATGATAGTTAGAAATAGATGTATATATGGATCTAATTAAAAGCTATCCTAAAAATTAGGAAACAGCAATGATTTTATTCTCAGTCTATTTTGCATTGAAGAAATGGCATAGATAACTGGCATTCTTGCCATACAGAGCCTGCAAAAAAATTGCAATTATTACAATACTTTTCTTAGGGGAGTAATAGGAGGCATTTGGTATTAAATTGTTTGCATTTCATAGTGAATCAGATATACTTTAAATGCTTTAAGAGGCATTTTTAATGTTTATATTTAACATATTTGTATAAAAATAAGCATTTTAAATATGCAGGCTCAGCCTAGATGAGTCATATAAATTTTCCAGTCCTGTCTCATATTTTACATAATCCTTTGTGTATATGTCAATTCCTTCCATATTTAATTAATTACTTCTAAGCTGTCAATCAAATATGAAATAAAAATAAAAGAGTAAAGGAGAGGAGTATTCATGAGTCCATGTTACTGGTTTAACATCAACTTCTGTAAACTGTGTGTGCTAGGCTTATTTCTTTATTATTTTCAGGAAAACTTTAAAGTAATTTTATTTTTTTACATAAGACAGACACAAACCAAATAAGTGTCTATACAGAGGGGCATAACAAGATGGAGAATTAAAAGCAATGGTGGTGCATGCCTTTAAGTCCAGCACTCTGGAGGCAGAGGCAGGTTGATCTCTATGAGGTCAAAGCCAGTCTGGTCTACATAGATTGTTCTAGGCCAGTCAACTCTATCTAGTGAAACCCTGTCAAAAACAAGAACAAGAACAAGAACAAAAAGAGGAGGAGGAAGAGGAGGAGGAGGAAGAGGAGGGGGGAGGGCAAACCTCTATTTGAACACCAGGATTGAAAATACTCAGGGAAATAAAGGATACAACAAGGGTTCCCAGCATCCACGCTGAGTGACTCACAATCAACTGAAATTCCTTCAGGGAATCTAATTCCCTCTTTTAGCCTCTGTGGGTGCATACTCATACAAAGTCACACATATATATGTACATTTGAAAATCAATAGCTGCTGGGAGAGGGAAAGTTGGTTTTCTTTAAGGAAATGACACTAGATAGGTTAACCAGGCTCCAGTTAATGGACCCACACCGAAGGATATTTGGGGACACCAATTTGACTTGATAGGCCTTAACATATATATGACAGAGTACATGAAATCATGTGTATGGCATTAAGAGGAGACCAAATAGAGGAGTGAGTCTAAAAATGATCAAAATATATATTATAGAAATCCATAAAAATTCAATAAAAGTTTTAATATTTTATTTATGTATATGAGTGTATTTGCTGTGTGTAGGTAGGTCCACCTTTGTTGTACAATGCCCAAGGATGACAGAAGGGGGCGTCAGATCCCCTGGAACTGGAGTTTATGGACAGTTTTTAGCTGCCCTGTAGGTTCTGAGAATAAAACCTGAATCTTCGCAAGAGCAGCCAGTGCTCTTGACACTGAGCCTTTTCTCCCGCCCCTCAATAAAATTTTTTAAGTTAAAAAGTCACAAAATAGATTATAGAATATTTGAAAAGCCCAATGAAATACAGAGTCTAAATAAGGAAACAGTTTACTTGGCTGAAGATTCTTCCACAGGGTAAGCCAAGCACCCTTGACAGACCAAGGCTGGCATCACTCTGACCCACAGGACAAACCCACAGTTCTCACATGCCTTCAGTCCCGTTGGAGGAGTCACTTCACAAGTCAGAATTGAAGCCCAGTTTGGCACTCTTTATACCTTGCAGGGTTATACTAGGTGCCATCTTGAAAGAGGGTATACTACTTGAGACTGAGCTATGATGAGAGTCTCCAAATAAGGAATAATCACAATCTGGAAAGTCTAGCAACACCCAGCCACATCCCTGGGTGGGAGATGACTCCATGAGACAGTGGTTGATCAGAGGGTGCTAAGTATAAATATGCTGAGAAGCTCAGTTGGCAGGAGGGTGTGGCATTGAAGAGCTCTAGGGTTGATGGCAATGCCCAGTTTACAAAGAAGAGGAATAAGCAAAGATTAAAGTCCTAGCACCAGAGGAAAGCAGAATAGTCAACTCTGTGACTTCCTCTTGAATGTTGGCAAAAGTCCTCTTGAATTTTTCCATTGGCAGGACCATAGGTCAGGACATGTGCATACTACACACAGCTTGTTACCAACGGCAGTGCAGGTTAGAAACCACTGAGAGGAGTCCTCCATAGATTTCACGGTTTTCCCTGAATTTTTCTAACACCATTGCACTCAAAAGTCACTCCATAGCTGAGACATCAACTACCTCAAGCGTACAAACTGTAGAGTCTCTAGAGCAAGTGAGGTCCAGCCTGGCATACAGGTTCTAAGCTAAAGGTGGAGAAGCAGTTTCTTGGGAGAAAAGGGAAGTATCAAAAATCGTAGCTCTAGCCGGGCGAAGTGGCGCACGCCTTTAATCCTAGCACTCGGGAGGCAGAGGCAGGCAGATCTTTGTGAGTTCAAGGCCAGCCTGGTCTACAGAGTGAGTTCCAGGACAGCTGGGGCTACAGGGAGACCCTGTCCCAAAAAAAAGACCAAAAAAAAAAAAATCGTAGCTCTGATGGGCAACTGATACTCAGCTTCCCTGGGTCCAGTATTTGTTTAAAGAGCATGAAACAAGATAGTCTCCAACTTCAATTATTATACTTTCCTTAGACCCAATAGTTGAGAAATATGAAAAAAGCTAAATGGCTCCAATATATTGTTTTCCTGCTTCTATGTATTTGTTTTGATTTGGTATGGGTCTCTTGTATTTCCCCCTGACTATTCTCTCATTATAATTGCTATTTAACTAAAAAAAATTATGGTTATGAACATTTCACCAGCATGCACATAAGTGTATCTCATGCATGCAAAATCCACAGAACCCATAAAGGAGTATTATATACCTGATACTGTAGTTACAGTTCATGCTGGAACAAGACCTGGGTCCTCTGCAAAAACAGCCAGTTCTCTTAACCTTCAAGCCACCTCTCTAGCCCCTATTTTATTTTTTAAAGACTTATTTATTGGAACTGGAGAGCTGGCTTAGAGGTTAAGAGCATCAGCTACTCTTATAGAGGACCCAGGATTTGGATCCCAGCACCCACATAGCAGAGATCTGTAACTCCAGCTCCAGTGGATCTGGCGCCCTCTTCTGGCATCCACAGGCACTGCATGGCATGGGTACTCTACACACATTCAGGGAAAATAGAAAAAATTTAAAAATTAAACAATAGTTTAAAGATGTATTTATTTTATTTGTACAAGTGTGTTGTCTACATATCTATACGTGCATAACATGTGTGCCTGGTGCCCACATGTGCCAAAAGATGGCATCAGATCTCCTGGAAGTGGAGTTACAAACAGTTATGAGCCATAATGTACAGGCCTTCTGCTAGAACAGCAAGTGTTCTTAACTGGTGAGCTTTCTATTTCTAACCAACTTCTATTTTATTTTATTTATTTTTTATTTTTTAAATACCTTTATTGATGATTTGTGTATTTTATTCATTCTTTCAGTCCAATTTAGACACATTCCCCTCTCCCTGCCCTCACACCACTCCTGTTCATGCCTTCTGCCATACATGTGTTGCATCTTTCTCTCAGTCTTTCCAATGTTTTTCCCTGAAGAAACTTGTTGTTTTGGGTAAAGTATAACTGTATCAGTCAGTTCTTTGACCCAGTATTTATGTTGTTGTTTTTCCCTCCCCTTTGTATTTCTCCAACATATGCCCAGCACTGGGGAGGCAGGTGGATCTCTGTGAGTTCCAGGCCAGCCTGGCCTATGGAGTGAGTTCCAGGCCAGCCTGGCCTATGGAGTGAGTTCCAGGCCAGCCTGGCCTATGGAGTGAGTTCCAGGCCAGCCTGGCCTATGGAGTGAGTTCCAGGCCAGCCTGGCCTATGGAGTGAGTTCCAGGCCAGCCTGGCCTATGGAGTGAGTTCCAGGCCAGCCTGGCCTATGGAGTGAGTTCCAGGCCAGCCTGGCCTATGGAGTGAGTTCCAGGCCAGCCTGGCCTATGGAGTGAGTTCCAGGCCAGCCTGGCCTATGGAGTGAGTTCCAGGCCAGCCTGGCCTATGGAGTGAGTTCCAGGCCAGCCTGGCCTATGGAGTGAGTTCCAGGCCAGCCTGGCCTATGGAGTGAGTTCCAGGCCAGCCTGGCCTATGGAGTGAGTTCCAGGCCAGCCTGGCCTATGGAGTGAGTTCCAGGCCAGCCTGGCCTATGGAGTGAGTTCCAGGCCAGCCTGGCCTATGGAGTGAGTTCCAGGCCAGCCTGGCCTATGGAGTGAGTTCCAGGCCAGCCTGGCCTATGGAGTGAGTTCCAGGCCAGCCTGGCCTATGGAGTGAGTTCCAGGCCAGCCTGGCCTATGGAGTGAGTTCCAGGCCAGCCTGGCCTATGGAGTGAGTTCCAGGCCAGCCTGGCCTATGGAGTGAGTTCCAGGCCAGCCTGGCCTATGGAGTGAGTTCCAGGCCAGCCTGGCCTATGGAGTGAGTTCCAGGCCAGCCTGGCCTATGGAGTGAGTTCCAGGCCAGCCTGGCCTATGGAGTGAGTTCCAGGCCAGCCTGGCCTATGGAGTGAGTTCCAGGCCAGCCTGGCCTATGGAGTGAGTTCCAGGCCAGCCTGGCCTATGGAGTGAGTTCCAGGCCAGCCTGGCCTATGGAGTGAGTTCCAGGCCAGCCTGGCCTATGGAGTGAGTTCCAGGCCAGCCTGGCCTATGGAGTGAGTTCCAGGCCAGCCTGGCCTATGGAGTGAGTTCCAGGCCAGCAGTGGTGGCACACACCTTTAATCCCAGTCCTTGGGATTAAACTCACTCTGGGTGTGATGGCACTCACCTTTAAATCCTAGTCCTTGGGATTAAACTCACTCTGGGTGTGGTGGCACACACCTTTAATCCCAGTCCTTGGGATTAAACTCACTCTGGGTGTGATGGTACACACTTTTAAATCCCAGTCCTTGGATTAAACTCACTCTGGGTGTGGTGGCACACACCTTTAATCCCAGTCCTTGGGATTAAACTCACTCTGGGTGTGATGGCACACACCTTTAAATCCTAGTCCTTGGATTAAACTCACTCTGGGTGTGGTGGCACACACATTTAATCCCAGTCATTGGGATTAAACTCACTCTGGGTGTGATGGTACACACCTTTAAATCCTAGTCCTTGGATTAAACTCACTCTGGGCGTGATGGCACACACCTTTAAATCCTAGTCCTTGGATTAAACTCACTCTGGTTGTGATGACACACACCTTTAAATCCTAGTCCTTGGATTAAACTCACTCTGGGTGTGGTGGCACACACCTTTAAATCCTAGTCCTTGGATTAAACTCACTCTGGGTGTGGTGTCACACACATTTAATCCCAGTCCTTGGGAGGCAGAGGCAGGCCCAGAAGCTAACCATGCAAACAGCTGAGTCAGTGACCTGGGCCAATGAGAATTCTCCCAATTATCAGCACGTCTGGCATGTCCACAGAAGGAGCAGAGCAGACCACATATATACCCCTACCTTCCCCTAAATAAATGAGTCTGCAGTAGCTCACATATGCTTGCTTTCACCCGACTCATGGTGTCTGTGTATTGACTCAGTGTCCCTCACCCCCACTTCTCTCGCTGGACCAAAGAAGGTTACAGTCAGGGTCTGCTGCTCATTTCCAGAATTCTATGCTGGGCTATTGTTTGAATCGTTGTGGGTCTTGTATATGCTGTCACCATTGATGTAAGTTTATATGAGCAAGTTCCCAGAGACCTGGAAGACTGTTCCCTTACAATGGTGCTACAGTCTTTCCAATTTCTATTTTATTTCTAAAAGCAGCATGCATTTTAATTTTTCCTCTCCTCGTGTTTATCTAATTTAGCTAATAGATTTTTTTTGTTTGCTGTGCAATTAGGTTCATTGTTTGTTAACTTTTGCTCTTTTCTCTCCCTCTTCCTAACATTCTCATTAGATCTTCGGCTTCCTTCCTCTTTTATTTAATCTTGTTTGTTCTTTCCACTTCTACCCTCTTCCTGTATTTCATTCTATTAGGATTTTTACTTTGATTTTTATTTTTACAAAGATTAACTTTGTCACTTTAACTTATCTTTGCAGTTTACTTTTCTATAGTCATTAAAATAGCATTTGAATTTAATCAAATTAAAGTGCGTTTCTATATCTAGCTAGTTTCCCTGTTATTGTGATTTCAGTGGCTTGTTTTTCTTCTCTGAGTGACACTAGGACTGGACCCTCTGGTGAGAAGTGATCACTCAGATTGCTCACAGAGAAAATTGAAAGAGACCTCTATAAGAGCAGAAGCACAAATAACAACAGAGAAACATGAAAAATCAACGCAACCTGGCTCATTCAAAAGATTCTAACTCCTCAATTACTGAATCCAAGTATACTGAAATGGGTAAGATGCCACATGAATAATTTAGACTTTATTTGAGAAAGTAGTCAATAACTTCAAAAAAGATGAAACCTGAAAAAGGCTCACAGAACCTACTCAATGAAAACAACAAAAGACCAAAATTTAGCTAAATAAATGGACATCAGAGCACAAGTGGTATTTAGAACCCCAAGGAGATATGACCTAAAAAGAAACTCATCACAACACATTATAATAAAAATGTCAGAACTGCCACAGTCAAATGTATTAAAAATTGTAACAGAAAAAAGCCAAACTACTTTGAAAGTTAAATTCATCTGACATCTCAGCAGAAACCCTGAAAGCCAGAAAAGCATGCATGACTAGATGTGTCCTACAATAGTTCTGTAAACAAAATCTGTCAACCAAGATTGCTATACTGAACAAAGTTGTCTTTTATTTATTTATTTGTTTCGTTTTGGTATTTTTGAGACAGGGTCTCCCTTTAGTCCCAGCTGGCCTGGAGCTCACTCAAAACCAGGCTGGCCTTGAACTGACAGAGATCCACCTGCCTCTGCCTCCTGAGTGCTGGGATTAAAGGCATGTGCCACCACACCTGACACTAAAGACAGTTCTTAGCCACCTTGTGGGTGCTGGGAATCGAGCCCAGGTCCTCTGCAAGAGCAGTCAGTGCTCTTAACCACTGAGCCATCTCTCCAGCCCCAAAGTCTTTTAAAACTCATATAAGTGTAAAGATATTTCAAAACAAACACAAAGTAAAATAAATCATGACCATGATAATATCATTAGAGAAGATACTTAAAGTGACCCTAACAACAGAGGAATGAAAAAGATAGGCACAGTAATGAACACAGGAAGGAATGCATGTCATGAGAGAAATAGATGAACAAAGGAAAAGTAAGTACAATTGTGCTGGATAGCTTTAGTGTCAACTTGACACACCTGGGTTGAAGGAGTCTCAATTGGGGAATTGGCTCCATTGGACTGGCCTGTGGCCACGTGTGTGCAGCATTGTCTTGACTGTTAATTGATATGGGAGGGCCAATCCCACTATGGGTGGTGCCACCCCTGTGCAAGTTGTGTCTTGTATAAGAGAGCCCACACATGCAAGTGTACAGATGGCCTCTGGAACACCAGAGAGTGTTACCAAAGGCCACTAAACCAATAAAGCAAATACGGGTCTACTTGAGACAAGCAAGACTCCACTGTCAGCACCAGCTACACCTCACCTGCCTGGAAATACTGTGCAGCAGAGGCAGCCATATGCCTGTATATCCCAAATCTAATTGGCTATTGGCTCTCTCCTTGGAGGAATAACCCATGGCTGATGCCACAAGCTTACATCCTCTACAGGTTAGGAGATGTTATAAGCCACAGTAAGACCCTGTCATATTTAACAGGAAAAGAATGTAATTCATGGATTAATACCATCATGCAAACATATGTGTCTATACCAAAGTACCTACCATAAACTATTAGTGCTGTTTAAATACCTATATATCTAATTGCTTGTGCTTCATTAGTAGGATCGAAAGGTTATTCCTGGACAAACTGTCAGCCCATGAAAGGAAACCCAGAATTGACCAGAGTCCAAGACAACAGCTCCAGAGAGAGTGGACTGTTTTGCTTCTCTTCCACCTGTGCCCCTTTTCTAAGCCTAGGGAACAATCTGGCGGAAGAGGGGGCATGGTAGAATGTAAGGGTTGTGATTGGGGTGAAGGTGAATAAACAACAATATAGACTGGACACTCATTTGATCAACTTGATTGAACATACAACCCCTCACCCCCCGCTGGATGGTGGGGCTGTGGGGGTTTGGGCACAACAGCCTGCAAATTGGTTTTAATGAAGGATGCTTGTACTCATGGATTATCACTTATAGTAAAAAATGAAAAAAAAACTGAGAGAAAGATGCAGGACAGTTATGGCAGAATGCATGATCTGGATGGGGTGGGGGGTGGGGGGAAGGGAAAGGGAAATATGCCTGAACTGAATTGGAAAATGATGTATAAATGCACAAAGCATCAATAAAAAAAAATGGTTAAAAAAAAAAAGAAAAAAAAAAAAGAAAGTAGACTGGGAATGGTCCGGTAGAGCAAGCCAGTAAGCAGCATTCCTCCATGGTCTGTGCTTCACCTCCTGCCTCCAGTTTCTGCCCTGAGTTCCTGCCTTGGGCTCCCTCAAGAGATGAACTGTGACCCTTTCCTTACTAAGTTGGTTTTAGTCAGAATGTTTTGTCACAGCAGTTGAAAGCAAACAAGAATAGGCTCCCTCAGTGATGAATGGTGACCAGGGAGATAGAAGATAAATAATTCCTTTCCTCCCCCAAATGGTATTGGTCAGTGTTTTATCACAACAATGAAGAAGCAAACTAGGACACAAACCAATGTGATCAACTCAGTAATACGAATAGGATAGAAAGAAAATATGAACTACTAGTAATTCAACCAACCTGAGGGACTTGGGTGGGGTGGGGGGCATGCAAAGGGAAGTAACTCTAGATTTGACTCAGAAATGATATAAGACTTATGGAAAAATTTAATAATAATAAAAAAAGAAAAGCAACCAAAAAAAACAGAAATTGATAATCTTTTCTCAACAATCACCCTATATGCAAATGATTTTAATTTTCTTTAATTAAAGACATAGACTATATGATTGAATTAAAGCAATATCCAACTATTTGTAATCTCCCAGAAATACATCTAAGTAGCAAAGAGACTGAGTGAAAGTGAAAGGTTGGAAGTCACTATATGAAGCAAATATAACCTCAAAACCAGATAGTATGGCTATTCTGATAAAATGGACATCAACTCAGAATTAGTCAGAAGAAATTTAAAAATTTATGACATTATTATTAGAAATAATCCATCAAGAATATGTAATAATTTTAAATATAAATGCGCTAAATACTGAGGCTCCCAATTTTATAAAGCACTGATGGACTTAAAAGGCCAGATAGAGCCTGATAATTCGTATCTCCCTCTCATTAATAAAGATCATCCTACCAAAAAAAAAAAGCAGGCCAGGTGTGGTGATGCACACCTTTAATCCTAGCACTCTAGCACTTGGGAGGCAGAGGCAGGTGGATCTTTGTGAGTTCAAGGCCAACCTGGTCTACAGAGTGAGTTCCAGGACAACTGGGGCTACAGGGAGACCCTGTCTCAAAAAGACCAAAAAAAAAAAAAAAAGATCATCCAGATCATCTTTAAAGGGGGTATGTTCTAATTTGCCCTCAGTTGTTGTGACAAAACATTTTGACCAATACCAATTTGAACAGGAAGGGGACTATTTGACTTACATCCCCTGGGTAACAGTTTATATCACACTGAGGGAGCCCAAGGTAGGAACTCAGGAACCCAAGGAGCTGAAGCACAGGCCCTGGACGAACACTGCTTACTAGCTTGGTCCCCTGGCCTGTGTTCAATCTGCTTTCCTATACAACACAGGATGACCTAGCTAGGGGTGGCACCACCCACAGTGGGCTGGGCCCTCCCACCTCACTCAGTAAGAAAATGTCCCACAGACATGGCACAGGCCAGTGCAATGGAGGCATTTTCCCAATCAAGGCTCTGTCTAAGCAGGCATGTCCAGCACAGGTTATGTCATTGGGATTGTATGCTAGACTATATAAGGAATCCGATTTTTCTCACCATAACCAATAACCTAACAAACCTCTTCATCCTACACCTCCTACTGTGTGAAGTGTATTTCATTGTGGTTTCATCTTGCACGTCCATGAAATCTAATGATGTTAAACATGTTTTATGTGCATATTGCCCATTTGAATTTCTTCTTTGGTAGAAATTATCATTCAGGTTCTGGTATCATTTTTCTTTTATGTTTTATTTTTGAGAATTTCATACATGAATACAGTACATCATTTCTGCCCTTTCTCTCCCTCTTCCAACTCTTCACATTTTATCACCTCCTTCTCATCTCAAATTCGTGAATTCTTGAACACCTGTTATGGTCTCATATATGTTTACACACACACACACTCACACACACACACAGAACCTACTTAGTTTAGGGTTGCTCCTATGTACATGTACTTAGGATTGAGCACTTGGGATTTCATAACCTATCAGGGACTTTGTCCCAGGAAAGAATTGATTCTCCTTCTCTCAGCAGCCATTGGCTGCCTGTAGATCTTCATCTAGAGCTGGAAACTTGCAAAATAAGGAAACATATTTAAGCCTACTAAAACATATATATATATATTGGTGTGTATAACTGAGGGCTATCCAACATAAACCCCAGTGTCAGGCATGAGAAACCCCTTCTAGTTGTTGGTCCGGTTATTCCGGAGTTAGACTCCCCAGACAATAAAGGCTATTGCCATCGCCCTTTCTTTCTTCCCAGGACTTGAAAGTAAAGTCCTACTGCTGAAGACATCACACTTCAGCCACAAGACTAAGACTTGGAAGAGTTGAGCTAGAACTGTGTGAAAATTTCCTTCTTGAGGACTAACCCTCATTAGCAAAGGTGTTATGCAAGCTGCTGGTGGAGAAAACAGTCAGTAGTCCTACTCGGCTTTAAAGCCTAGGAACCACAATAAGGACCTGTCCAGAAAATATGTCTGTGCTTATTTTTACTTGGTTTATTTATTTTTATTACTGAATTATTTGAATCATTTGTATAGCATAGTGTAAATAACTCACTAGACAACTGTCTACTACTTGCTATGGTTTGTTTCTTCATTTTTGATAGTATCTTTTGAAGTATAAACTTTTAAAATTATGATTAATTCCAATATATATGCTTTTCTTTTGATGTCACAATAAAGAAAGAACTCGTTGCTAAATCTGCAGGCACAAAAATTTACCCCTAAATTTTGAGTTCTATATTTTTAAATATTACATTTAGATAGTTGATCATTTAAGTCAATTTTTAGATGGTATAAAGTACAGAATCAAAATAAATACACCCATGTGTGAAATGCCTGCAGAGGCAGGAAGAAGGCATTGATACCCTGGAAGTGGAATTACAGAGGGTTGTGAGCCTCCATGCATTGTTAGGAACCAAACCCAAGTCCTCTACAAAAGCAACAAATGCTCTTAACCACTAAACCATCTCTGCATTCCTAAGATCAGCATTTTTTATGTGTAGCTCTCCAGTTATTCCACAGTAATTTTTAAAAAGGCTGCTAACTTTTGGATAATCTTAGAACGCTATTGAAAACATTGACCATTCATTTATTGGTTTATTTCTTGTCTCTCAGCTTTGTTATACAGGCCTGTACCACAATATCATGTTGTTGCTTATAGAAAGTTTTAAACCAAGAAGGGTGAATGTCACAACTTTATTTTCTTTTATCAAAATATATTTGTCCCTTTGTAATCTCTGGAAAGTCTATACAATGTTTGAGCAGGTGATACATATCTAAAAATGTTAGCTAGGGTTCTGATGGATAGTTCATTGAATTGTTAGTTCAATATTAAGGTTCCAATCCATGAGAGAGAGATGTCTTTCCTATTATTTTAATTACAAATTCCCTTCAATGGCATTTTCTAAGTTTTAAGAGTATGCATTTTTTACTGGTTTTCATTCTTATTATATCGTTTTCTTAACTTCACTTTGTGCATCATTAGGCACAGTGGCTCACACCTGCAATCCCAGCTCTTGGGAGACTGAAGCAAAAAGACGGTCAGAGTTCAAAGATGACCTGGCTACTTAGTGAATTCCAGGCCAGGCGGCCTAGAAAGTGACACCCATTCATCAAAGAAAATTATATTACCAGCTAATGGTAATGATTTTACTTCTTTCTTCATAATCTTGATGTCTTATATTCTTGCTTTTGTCGGAACCTTATGTATAGTGTTAAAAAAATCATGAAATGTGCATCTTTGGTGGAAGCATCTAGGATTTCTGCATTAATTATGATGTTAGCTGTGAGCCTTTGTAGATATTCTATAGCAAGTTGAGGAAATTTGTTCTATTTCTAGTTTATCAAGTTTTTTTTTTATCTTGAGTAGGTGTTGGAATTTGTCAAGTTGGTTAAAAGAAGGATGAAAAATGCTATACTATACAAATTATAACCATAAAAATGTTAATGTTAAATGAAATAACTTCTAATACATAACAAATATCACCAAAGATAAACAGGACCATTCATAGTGACATTGTGCTATCTAATGAGGGAAATATAATACATAAGATATTACCACATAGACTAGAATAGAACATAACAACAGGACACTAGAATACAAGTTGAGATGATGGGTAAGAAAAGTAGAAACTGCAACAATAGTGCCCTCTCTTAATAGCTGAGTGTTGGTTATTGACAGAAGGAAGAAAATAAAGAAAATATCATAAACACTATTAACTGATATTCATAGAATATTCTTCACAACAAAAGCAAACCACACATTATTCTCAAATGAAACTGACACTTTCTCCAAGATAAATAATATAATAATCCATAATTCAAGTCTTATTACATTTAAAATTAATGAAATAGTTCAAAGTATATTCGCCAAGGACAACTGATTTAAACCCAAAATAAGCAATAGGAATTGTGTTAATGTGTAATTATGAAGTAATAGGATTCCAAATAATGCATAGGTCAAAGAAAATAATAACTAATAATTTTAGTGAATATTTTATATTAAATCAAAATGAAAACACAACATAAAAATGGCAGGATGCAAACACTTAGAAATTCATACCTTCAAACCTCCATATTGGAAAATGGAGGAATCATAGGTCAAAAATCCAAGATTCCACTTTTACAAAACTACAAAAAGAACAAACTAAACTTAAACCAAGCAGAAAATTGGGCAATAAAGACTAGATACCAAGCACAGTAAATAAAATAGGAAAAATCATGATGAATTAAAAAAAGACAGAGAATTAAAAAAGAGACAGAGATATACATTATTAATATCATGAAGGAACTGAGATCCTTATATTTCACCATACAGAAAAGATACATAAAATGGCTTATGTCCCTAAAAATAGAGTTAAACTATAGAATTATTACAAGCATATATGAGGGAAAATATTTGAGAACTTACATTAAGCAAACAATTCTTAGATTTGACACCAAAGCTTGATTCATAAAAAGGCATGTTAATAAATTACTTTCACACTTTCACAGGAAAATGAATTTCATATCCTTCATACCTATTGGAATTGTTTTAATCAAGAGCACATACTAAAATAAGTATTAGTAAGGATTAAGAAAAGTTGAGGCCCTCATGCTTCATTGGTGGCAATAAGCAAAGACTGTGATAACATTCATACACAGACTACTAACAATGCTCACCTCCCTAGATGCACTCCTTAGGTCATCAGCTTTCCCTGAGAATTGACATAACTTGTGAGTTGCTTCTAACCAATAGGATATGGCAAAGGAAGTAAAGAAATGCTGTTCCAATAATTATATTTCTTTTGTTGTTGTTTTTATTTTTAATATAATGCTTTTATTGATGTTTTGTGTATTTCAGACATCATTTCTCAGTTCAATTTAGACATATTGCCCTTTCCCTCCCCCCCACCCCAGATCGTGCATTCTGTCATAAATGTCCTGCATCTTTCTCTCAGTCTAAACATAAAATGCTTAGGAATTCACATTTTCCTCCTTTAATTTTATATTACTCTAAAATATAAATACATACCTTCCACCCATATACAGTAATTACAAAATCTGAAAGTAAGTGTGGGTGGATTCTAGAGCCCATTAAGAGATTTACATTATAACAACATAGTTGTTTTCAGATAAAAAGAAATATAACAGCCGGGCGTGGTGGCGCACGCCTTTAATCCTAGCACTTGGGAGGCAGAGGCAGGCGGATCTTTGTGAGTTCAAGGCCAGCCTGGTCTAGAGAGTGAGTTCCAGGCCAGCTGGGACTATAGGGAGACCCTGTCTCAAAAAGACAAAAAAAAAAAAAAGAAATATAACAACAATGTTGTTCAGCTTGCCTTTCAACTGGGGATTTGGTGTTAGCATCCACAAATGAAGGAGAGCATTCACAGCTTGTTTTTCTGGAACTGTGTTACTTCACTTAGCATAATGTCTTCCAGTTCCATCCATTTACCTGCATAGTTTATGATGTCATCTTTCTTTACCACTGAATAGTACTCCATTGTGTAGATGTGCCACATTTTTGTCATCCACTCGTCTGCTGTTGAGGAGCATTTGGGTTGGTTCCAGCTCTTCACTATTGTGAAGAAAGCTGTAATAAACATGGATGTGCATGTATCTTTGCTGTAGGATGAGTCTTTTGGATATATACCCAGGAGTGGTATGACTGGGTCAGGTGGTAGGCTCATTTTGAGTCTTTTAAGGGTTCTCCACACTGCTTTCCATAATGGTTGTGCAAGTTTACATTCCCACCAGCAGTAGATGACTGTTCCCCTTTCCCCGAAACCTCTCCAGCATTTGATGTCTTTTGTTTTCTTGATCTTAACCAGTTGTATCGGAGTAAGATGACATCCAGAATTATATTTCTTAAGATGGAAATGCCTGTTTATTAGCAGATCCCTTCACTTGGTGGTTTTGATGGAGTTATGCTGTTATTATATTTTGTTCTATCCTACAGAGTGGTCCACAAGCCAAGGATATGAGGACAGTCTCACCAGCAGACAGCAATAAACTAATGCCATAGAAACAGTAGTTACTATTGAAAATCACCTCAAGTGGGTTACAGATTCTTTCCCAACAAATCTGAAATAAGACCAGACTCACTGTCAGCATTCTGATTGCAGCCTTATGAGTGGTCCTGAGGCCGAGGAGCTCTAGCTAAACTATGCTCAGACTCCAGTCAACAAAAAGCTGGGAAAACATAAACATGTGCTGTTTTAAACAACAAAGTTTCTGATTAGCTGTTCCATACTAAGAAAACAACTGCTATGGGAAGTTTTAAAAGGCTAAACATAACTTTACCATGCAGTCTTAGACATGGACATATAGCTAGGAGAAATCAAGACATAAGTCCACGCAAACACTTCATCACACTTGTTAATATCACTATTATTCATTTTTTCCTAAAAATTCTGTATTATTGAATCACAGAAAAAATATATTGAATCTGGAGTAATTTAAATTATTTGGAGAACTTACATTTATCAAATTTAAATACCCCCTCCTACCCACCCCACCAGATTTCAGCTATTCTGTCATGTGTGTTAAGTCCTATCAGGTCAAGTGTTTAATCTGAAAACTGGAAAAAACCAACTAATCATCTGATAAATGAATAAAAAATATAGTATATCTATTCTCTTGTACACAGTTCAGCCATTAAAAAGAACTGCACTGCAATACGAATGTAGCTCAAAAATATTATGCAACTTTTCCCTCCCAACATCAAGTGTTCTTTTTTCTTTTTTTTAATTTTATTTTTTTTTTTATGCGTATGAATGTACTGTCTGCATGTAGGTTTCTGCACCCATGTCGTGCAATGCCACGGAGGTCAGAAGAGGGTGTCAGATTCTCCTGGAATTGGAGTTACAGACGATTCTCAGCCATCATGTGGGTGCTGGGGATAGAACCCGGGTCCTCTGCAAGAGCAGTCGGTGCTCTTAACTGCTAGGCCATCTCTCCAGCCCCAAGTGTTCTTTTTTCTTAAAGTCACAGTCCACTTAGTGCTGTCAGTACCTGCATGAGTGTGGGGCCATCTACTGGTACATGGGTAGCCTGTCAGTGGTGACATCAGGGAAGAAAACTGGCTTTCCCTCCCCAACAGCCATTGGTTGCCAATAGCTTCTCATACAGGGGTGGAACTTTGTGACTTCATTACCCATCAATGTTTGAATTTGCCTGGCTTGATCTTGTGCATGTCCCGTGCATTTCTTATGTGTGCCAGCCCTTGCGTATCCCAAAACATTACTTTGCTAAAGTCATCTGCCACCTCTGGCTCCTATAATCTTTCTGTCCTTCTGCAATGATCCCTGGGTCTTGAGAGGAAGGGGTGTGTGTGTGACAGAGATGGCCCATTTAGGAATGAGGATTCTGCAGTCTCTTATTCTCTACACATTGATTAGTGGTAGGTCTCTGTATTAATAATTATCTACTGTCCAAAGAAGCTTCTCTGATGAAAGTCAAGCTATGCAGTAATATGTAGGTATGAATATAAGTATTTAGGGGTAAGTTCAATACCATGTTCATTTAGCAACTTGCTTCTGTTTTCTGAAACAAGATCTCAGTATGTAGCACAGGCTCACCTGGAACCTGTGTTTCTTCTCCCTCTGCTTCAGTAGTGTTAGGATTGTAGGCATGTGTTATCATACCTGGAAGGAAACAGTAGGATTCTTCACATAGATTGGTCTTTATAGGGAGAATCTCTCTAATTATAACCATTTTCTGCACCATTCAATAAATATTTACTGAGAAATTGCTACATACAATGTAAACTGCAGGGATAAAAGTTATTACAGTCATGCTATTTCTCTAATCATAAACAATATTAAAGAGGTAAAATTATAATATAGAACAAACAAGCTCAGGTAGCATCTTTTGTTCCATATTTTCCATTGCATACATAAAGGAAAAAAAGGAAACTCAAGTTATCCTTTCTTCCTCCTGCAAGACTATCCCAGAAACAAAGGAGCACAGGAAGCTGCATAGTGACCCTGACATCCCCCTCTCCTCAAGTGTAAATCCATCCTATCAGGTCAGAGATTCTAGACATAATTACTGACTGTCAACTTATATTTCTGAAGTATGTCTCAGAAGCACTGCCAGTGGCTGGTAAAACCCATATTCCTATTCCAAGGACAAAGAGGCTCTCCCTGCCTCACAGAGAAACAAAGATACTGTTTTGTGTTATGGTTTTTAAAAGAGACAATGATTATTCACCATTTTAAAAGGAGTCTTGATGGGCTCTTGTCTTTTACTTCTTCATAAAAGGCACACTCATAATGTGTACATTTATTTGGCACTGTAATCAAATTGCTAGCATAAAAGCTGTGTGGCAATCAATGTTCTGGGCCTTGCTTCCTAATGTCAGAGAATCAAAACAAGTGCTCTGGGCTGGACAGAGTTTCAATGCCCTACTTCAGAAACTTACACACAAAACATATGATTTTAGAAATCCATGGATTATTTGGAAAATTCATATATATTTGGAAATTCATACAATTTCAAAGATAACAGACATGATGTACAGGGGAAGCTACCCTTTGGATATTAAATGGAACTCTAGGGATGCACAGAAGAATTAGAACTCCTTGAAGTGCACAATTCAAAACAAGGAAAGCCAGTAAGAACCATAAGGAAAGTAATTATAGTTATAAGCAACGCTTTCAAGAATTTAAAGCAGACTCAGAACTTCTCACCTTAATTGGTTTCTATACAAATATACATATAGCCCATATGTCTGTCTGAATACATACTCTTCTCTGTTTGGGTTAAAACTTTATCTTATTCCCAAGTTAATTATATAGATATATTAGAAAGTTTTGTTCTGCTGTGTTGGAATGTCATGGCGTGACTAACTCAAACCTAAAATAGCGAACAATGTGAAAGCCTGTGAATGTGACATTCAACTTGAAGGCCACATGGGGAATAACACCACAGGGAAGTGAAGGGGAGATCTAGGTATGCCCACAGATGGCTAAGATAGGGTGTATCAAGTTTTGGTTCTTTAAGGAATTTTCCCAGACAACCTTTTCTCTCCAGTTCATTTTCACTTGTCTAATTTAGTTCTGCAAAATAAAATTTGATGCAGTGCTTGTAAAGAGGCTTATCCTCTGCATTGTCTTCTAGGTAGAAAAATAACAGCACCGGGCAATTTTTATATCATTGGCATTCTTATTTGGCTCTGAGTAAGACAACCTCTTTTATTTTATATGTGAAAAGACAGAGGAGAAATGAAGACAAAGCTATTGTAAATACTATACCAATTCTGTTAGTCTAAAAATAATCACATATATATTCATGTAGTTAACTAAAAGACTTGATCTAAAGGGGCTGGAGAGATGGCTCAGTGGTTAAGAGCACTGACAGCTCTTGCAGAGGACCTGGGTTCAATTCCCAGCACCCACATGGTGGCAAAGACCCGTCTTAGGCCAGGCGTGGTAGTGCACACCTTTAATCCCAGCACTCGGGAGGCAGAGGCAGGCAGATCTCTGTGAGTTCCAGGTCAGCTGGGACTAAAAGGAGACCCTGTGTCAAAAAAAAAAAAAGACTTGATCTAGAACCAAAATATCACAATTTCATTTTCCAAAGATAGGCACTGATGAAGACTCCCTCCACTGTCTTCAGTGAATACTCTTCTCAACTAGGTCTTTATCCAGCTTTGGTAACAATCCTGCCAAACCCATTTACCCCAAGTTCCCACCTTCAATGTCTGACCACTCTTGGTATCTGACTAGGTTCTTCATCTTTCACCCTCTTCCAAATGATATCCTCAGCCTGCCTTGTCCTCAAGCAAGAATTTTGCAAGGTCTCTTTAGTCAGGACTGCCCACTGCATCTGATTTTCCTCTAGGTAATTTTCTACCCCCCACCTCCTCCAGTCTGTTACGTGGCTATAAATTTTTCATTGTTGTGTTCTGAACTGAGCTCACTGCAAAAGCCTGCTGTTGTATGAGCCTCTGTCTATTGTAATTATGCAGAATCAAGTCTGCCTTAACATTGTTTTACAAGGAAATGAAAACTTTTTCTTTAAAAGCTTCCACACAGAGGTTATTCAGACTAAATCTAGGTCTTACACAGAGGTTGAGAACACACTTCAACTTGCTGGCTGTGGAGGGGCAGGAAATAGGGAAAGCCCAGAAGAAACATCTGCTTGGGCTTTTCATAGTCCTATGTCACAGAAAGCCACACAACCCTCCTTCACAATACACACTTCATCTTTGTTCTGTAGCAAAAGGACATTTCATTTGCTTCCTGAACTTCTAAAAATGAACATTTAATCTGATATAGAGCTATACAAAGACAATTTGTTTATTTTCTCGAGTTTCGAAAAACGTGTCCTTTATTTAAATAACCTTGGCATACAAAAATCACTAAACAGCATTGGTAAAAGTCAAACAATAAACTGTAATGAATAAATATACAAACTTTCTAAAGTATGTTTAATTGTATCTTTATTCATTCATCATTTAGAATGCTTGGTGTTTTAATATATAGATTAGCCAAACAGACCATTCTATGTAAACAGTATCAAAATGTCTCATTTGAGGAAGTTATGGAAGCATGGCTACAAATTAAGGGGAGTGAAATGATTGACAGCACAGCAAAACTGTCCTCATAGATCACCACCAACAGCAAGAGGCTGTTAGAGAATAGCAACTAAGATGCCTGAAGTCATTACTGTATATTGTGCTGGGACAGAACCCAAACTACCATTCTTGCCTACCTCTCCTACTTCCATAAGGCAGAGCTAAGAAAGCACCTGTGACAATAAAATTTCCCCCACTAATATTTTTATTTTTTCATTGATACAATAATTACTTATTGACTACTTGTTATGATCAATGTTTTTAAGATACAAAGATAAATTAGATATGTTCCTGTACCCAAGGAGTGCCTAAGCTATACATTTTTGTGATAAGTTTTTATTCAAACCTTATATACTTTTATTCCAGAATATTTTTCACTCAGAATATATTAATGTCACTAACACTAAAACCACTGTTCTCTGCCCTACCAGCCCCAATTGTTACCTTGAATTGTGTACCCTTCTGTTATCTCAGTATAAATACACTCTATGCCTACCTTTGGAAGACAGGAAAGTCAAATAAAATATAGGCAGGAATTACCTATGACTTAGGGGCTCAGTAATACCAACTGGAAACACAACACAGTGTATACAATACTCCCTTGTAGAGTTTAAGTTAGTGGATATGCCACATAGGTTTATATTACTGATATTATAATAGCAATAATAAGGCAATAAAACAGACCTTGGTAATTTTGAAGAATGCCTATCTGGAAATAGATGGGAAAAGCATGAATCTATAATAAAGCAAAAGAAAAAACTAGAGATGATGATTGTAGGGTAATATTTCTACAAATTGAGGAAATTCAACTTATTTTTTAATTTTCTCTTTGTAATAGCTACATCTCCACAGAGCAGATCTTGACCTTGAGAACTGGCTACCTCTTTCTCAGCTCGACTGACACCTTGAAAAATTATGAAAATGCTGGGCTGAATTGGGCACAATAGGAACCTCTATATCATACTGTAATTTTATTTAAACTGAATGTGCAATGTATAAAGCCTACTGACTGCAAACTTCACACCAATGGATAGTTGGAATATTCAACTAGGTATGACATTTATGACAAGGAATGGGAATATAATTATCAAATAAGAGAAACCCGCCTTCAAGTGATTTGGGCCTCTGAAATGTCCTAGTTTGGATGAGAAGTGATCCCCCCCCCCCAATTTCATGCGAAAGCTTCATTGTCAGCCTGTGGTGTTACTGAGAACTGGTAGAAATGGTGGGAGGGCTTGTGAGGGAGAAAGCTACATTAGTAGACTGCATCCTCAAGGAACATATTAGGACACTGGTCCTTCCCCTCTCTCTTTGCTTCTCTGCTGTCATGATGTGGACAATTTCTTTTTCCATGTGCTCACTGCCATGGTATTAGCTCTTTCTGTAAGTCCAAAGACAACACAACCAAACAATTGAGATCTCTGAAACCCTGAAGCAATGTTAAGGGATAAGTGACTTTTCTTCAGTAATTAAAAGCTGATTCACACACCCAACAAAAGAAGTAAAATTGTATAACAAAAGACAAGAAGTACAACTATGGAATTTTGAGAGCATAATCTGTATCCAAATATCCTGAAATCATGAAAACATTTCTGTAAAAGACTAGTGAAGGCCTTAACCTATATGAAAGGATGCATGAAATATGGTGAGGATGGGCCTATGGGGCTGCAGATGAGGGGGGGGTCTAAATTTGATTAAGATCTATTGTATGAAATGGATAAACCCGAATAAAAATACATTACAAAGTTCCAATGAAAACTATCAGAGTTTTATATAATTATCTCTGCTTCCTTCAGAGACATCATTAAAATGAGATAAATTGAAAGTCCACAAGGAAAATGAAAACTAGAGAATAACAGTAGAAGAGACAGGTTACTAATGTATCACATGATAGAAAATGTGCATAACATATTTTAGAGTAATATAAATTTAAAAGAAAAAATGTGAATTCATAAACGTGTCTTGTAATTAACATAGTTTGTTTTCAAATGTCATAATTTTGGTATACATGTGACATATATACTATATATATTATATGTATACTATATGTAAATATAGTATATATATATATGAGCAATACAAATTGGGGAGAACAAAAACAACAAAAGGACTGGGTCAAAGAACTGACTAAAACAGTAAACTTCTGCCCAAAACAATATACCTCTGCATAGTAAAACTTTTTAAAAAGACTGAGAAAAAGATGCAGGACATGTATGGCAGAATACACAAATTTGGGCGGAATGGAGGTTATGGAAAGGGGAAATTAGTCTAAATTGGACTGAGAAATGTTGTATGAAATGCACAAAACTTCAATAAAAATATTCTTACCCAGGCATGGTGGCACACGCCTATAATCCCAGGACTGGGGAGGCAGATGCAGGTGGATCTCTATGAGTTCAAGGCCAGCCTGGTCTACAGAGTGAGTTCCAGGACAGCTGGGGCTACAGGGAGACCCTGTCTCAAAAAGACTAAAAAAAGAAAAAAAGAAAAAAAGAAAGAAAATAGGCATAAGAATAATCAACATTGGTGAAACTTCACTATGAGAAACATTATGAGAAGCATGCTACCGCTTCCTGCAATATCTCCTGGGAAGCTCAGGATTTAGAATCAACAAGCACATACAAGTCAAGGATGGCACAAAGGGCTTAGAGCTCCAAAGAACAGAAGAAAAGCAAGGGGAAGGGAAATATTTTTTTAAGTTCCCAGGGATTGGGAATTAGCTCAGTGGGAGAGTGCTTGCTAAGCAAGTGCAAAGCCCTGGGTTCAGTCCTCAGCTCCATAAAAATATAAAAAAGACAAAATGGAAAGATTAGGAAATTCAGATTAACAAACAATCCTCAAGGGCCAGTTCAAGAAAAGTTACCAAAGCTAAAGAACTTGAATCTCTTGATCGGAAGATTATCTATACTGTCACACAATCCTGAAGAGTACAGGATTTCCATTTAATTTTTAAACATACAAGAACATAAAGTTTATTAACAAAGAAAGGCTATCATAAATTCAATAGACAAATCATCCACTCCATTTTCTGCTATTATTATTATAACCAAAATTTTCTTTAAAGACATGATATTTAAATAGTATAATTGGAAGCTTTGTTTTATTATTCTATCCTACATTCACATTTAAGGAAAATATAAATTCCATCAAGACTTTGGCAGTTAGTGTGGAATAATTACTTAAGTAAGATTTTTGCCACTAATTAAGCAATGTAGATAAAGTCAATGGTGAAAACATTTTTAACATGTCAATATAGTAGGTGAGTTCAAAATGAATGCGACATCACTCGCAAAAGAGATTACAAACTTCTGAACTTAGTGTCCAAAGCTGTCTAAGATCATGTTGTATATATCTTGTCGTTTTATGCTCACTTATGTATTACAGCTTTCAACATTTTATCTTGTGTCTTCTGTTTCTTTGTCTTAACTACAAAATATCCCTTCCATTTCTTTCTGGCTAGCTAACTAATTCTATTTACATTCTATGGGGCCTTTCAAATGCTACTTTCCTAATGAAAACTTTTCTAACCACACTATCATAAGATTTCTTGTATTCGGCCAACATTTCTTAAATATGGCTGGTCCTCACAGTCGTTTTCCACACTTTTGTACAACAGACTCCAGTCAACATTTTGATGAAATTTATAGTAAAAGAAAATCTCTCCTGAAGCCCCTAATTGTAATTATACTTAAAATTCAGCAACCTGAATAGTAATTAGCTTATGGAGACTACTCGCAATTAATATCACCACTGCATCTTACCATTTAAATGAAATTATAAATTCAGTTATAGCTTGATATCAAATAAAAGCCTATTGTGGCCAGGTGTGGTGGTACACTCCTTTAATCCTAGCACTTGGGAGGCAGAGACAGGTGGATTTTTGTAAGTTCAAGGCCTGCCTGATCTACATAGTGAGCTCCAAGCCAGCTGGGACTAAAGGGAGACTCTGTCTCAAAAAGACAAAAAAGAAGCCTATTGTGTGTGTCCATGTGTTCTTATTCGTGTGTTTATACATGTGTGTGCATAAGTATGAAGGCCAGAGGTCAGTGTCAATTGTCTTTCTCAAGCACTCTCCACCTTATTATGTGTACACTATATGCATGTGTACATTTCAATGTGTATGTACATGTGCTTACAGGTGTGTACATGCACACGTGGAGACCAGAAGCCAATGTCAAGTGTCTTCCTTTAGCAGTCTCTGTTTTTTTAGGACAAGGTCTCTCATTGTACCTGGAGCTAGAGATCCAGCAAGACTAGTTGGCTAGCAAGTTCCAGGGATTCTCCTGTTTCTGTCTCCGCGGTGCTGTGAAATGCCTGGCTTTTACATGGATGCAGATGATCTGAATACAGTTTTCTGGCTGAGCCATCTCCCCAGCTTCGAAAGGCCTATTTCTTAATCCAGTATCTTCTTATTTCATTAAACAAGAAATTCACTGGTCATTGCTTTAAGGAAAACTTTTTTGTCATTGAAGAACACAATAGCTGGGCACAAATATCATAAGGTTCCCAGTTGATATGAGAGAGGAAAATGATCATTATTTATAGAATTCCTGTGACCATTTTAATGATCTCGTGAGAACCAGCAAGCATAGAGCGCTGTATGTGCCTCAGGATTACAATGTGTTTTCCCCTTCCAAGTGTTCTCACCATATGGATTATTCCAACGGCAGTTGCCCAATTTTCATGTATCTATACCATTTGTTTCTCATCCTTTTGTGAAAAGAAAGTCCTCATCATTATTAAATCCCTTGCACTTTAGGGAGTAAGAAGAATTCAAGGCTTATGAATTTTAATGTAAATACAAATGCAAATGTGAATGTGAGTAAATGCACGCAGATGCTCAAGTACTTTTTCTCTTGGAGCCTAATCAAAAACACCTCTTTCGATGTTCTCCCTAATGTATACCTCGGTCCTAGCTAAGTGAAACATATTGGATTATTTCATACAAACCATGATCTGAGTCATTTTTCCATTTTAATGAGAAGAAATAACTACCTCAAGCTTGATATCAAACCCAAAGTGCACATTTCTACAGAGAAGCCTAATAGCTAAAATTTTTTAATGTTTCCCAGTCATACTTCAAAAATATAGCTTGTGTTCTAAGAAGCAAGGCAGTGATATTTTGAACTCGAGTCATGTTGATTTTTAATGCATTCTAAAGCTATGCAATGGTTGGTTAAGCATATTTACTGGCTCCTCACACATTAACTATACCCTTTTAAGAAAAGATTAACCCCCTTGAAATCAGAAGCAGAGACAATTAAAATAAAAACATTTCATTTGTGTGAATTATCTTTACTTTTCAAAATATAGAAATTCAGAGGTTAGCACTTTCTGTTCATTATGGTACTTAATTTCTTACATATTTTCTTGCATTATATGTGAACACACTACTTACAATTTTTTCTAGTACTTTGTAGGGAAGCATTGCTATAAATCAATCTTATTATCTATATTATAGAATTTTCAGTGTATGAATCACTGTAATGAGTCCCTGTGTGAGGAATAAGCACAAAAATGATGAGTTAATCATACTTGGCGCCGGGTGTGGTGGCGCACGCCTTTAATCCTAGCACTTGGGAGGCAGAGACAGGAGGATCTTTGTGAGTTCAAGGCCAGCCTGGTCTACAAGGTGAGTTCCAGGACAGCTGGGGCTACAGGGAAACCCTGTCTTGAAAAGACCAAAAAAAAAAAAAAAAAAAACAATTTCCTACTTAACCCTGATAGTCATCTTATATTTAAGCTGATTGAAGATGTCTCATATCAATAACTAATAATATTTTACATTAATGGCAAAGATTGAAATTATTCTCTAATGTCCTCAACAAGTGCTTGGAGAGTACTAAAAATACTCACGGGGCAAGGGGCAAGTGAAGAACTGTCAATTTATTGTGTTTCTTCAGACCACAATCAGCTTGTTTCCACATTCTTGTTTGAGAAGTTACTTATGGATAAAATTCCTTGTCTGCCAACAAGTTCTCTGTGGAGCTCATTCTCCTTGATTCTACTGAAAGTCATTGGACGGGCTGGCAGTCTGTTTTCCTATATATGATCTAAGCCCAGCTGAGGAAAATGGCATTAAGAGACATGATTGAGGAAAGAATCATAATATGCCTCTGGTAGTAAATGAAAAATTTTGTTTGCCATATGAAACTTCCTTAATTCAACAAACTTGTGTAGCCAATGGACAGCATCTTTTGTACCCTGGGAGCACCCTTGAAATCCATCTGGTCATTACCCACCCAGGAATAATTACTACCATCACTTCTAAAAATCATTGTTTTGTTTGGATTGTATTTAATATTATCACTTTCTTTTAGTGAGTGCACAAAATAATGTTTCACTGTGACATGGTATATGTGCAGATCATTTTATTTTAATCACATGGTCCTCTACTTCCTCTTGTCTCTTGACCCCTTCATGTTCCCCCTTCTTCCAACAACAATAGCCCCCCTCTGCCATAGATATAATAGTTTATAGATATGATTATATATATATAATTTAAAACTATATTCCACAAGTGATAAAACATGCCAAATTTGTCTCTTTCTCTTTCTCTTATTTTATTTAACATGATTATCTCCAGAGAAACAAGAAAATTTAAGAATATATGCACTGAATTTTGCCTTTGGAACTAGCAAGTAAATAATTAAATAATTTATTCACATGGACGTTTACCTGGAGGTGCTAGATTAACAATCTCAAGCACAACATATTGAGGGGATATTTTGTACCAAGAATTATAGGAGGATCTTTATTTGCATCTTTTTTTTATTTAAATCTTTAACTGATTCCTCACATACATTTTATTTTAAAAAATGCCATTACTAATCACAGCAAATACTTTCAGAAGAGAAACTTTATATTTGAAAGAACTTTGCATTATAACCTAGTTGGTTGAGAGTGAAAGTGTCACCAATTCCTCTTAGATTTAATGTTTCTAAGAACTTCAAATGTAGTATGACATAGTCAGCCCAGGCATCAGAAGATAAGCTCTACCTCTTACTGACATTATATTCCTGAACACAGTATTTAAACTTTTAGAGATTATATTTCTTAGTTGATGACATTTTTGTCTTGGCCCTGTTGTTTCAAGAAATATGATGTTCTCAATTCAGGATGCAAAACATGGGGAGAAATCACAACAGTTATTTATGATACAGGATCTCTATTTCTGTGTATATTAAGAAGGAATCTTTTACACACTAAGATTTTCAGAGCTTCTAAAAAGTTCTTAAAAGACTGAGCAGACTAGAGCAGAGAGCTCTGCCTCTTCCATGGGCAGCCTCTCTCCATGGCAAAAGCATCTGAAGATATTAGGCATACAGACTTGCTCAACAGAATCTAGAGAATCTAACTACCAAAATAACATTCCTTGTGTTGGAGAGCTTGCATGTCGAAACCACACAGAGAATCAGAATTTTGTGGCAACTGTCTTAGTTTTAAATACATACAGAGAGAAGACTGTGCAAACAAGTTGTTTTCTTTTTCAAATTTTTATTTTTTATTATTTATTTTCTTTTTACTACATTTTAAATTAAAAAGTTAAATACACATAGGTATTGCCAAAATAATCATTTACAATCATTATTAAAACAGAATACGATTGCACAAATATGCATGTAAAATACTAATCTCAAATATTCATAACCCCCATATCTGTCTACTTCATTCTGAATTATACTACCATTTCCCAATTTTCAGAATCTTATATGGCTTAAAAAAGTATTTTCATCAAAAGTTTCATGTTTGCTTTTTGTTTTGTTGCTCTTCTTTTATAATTTTTTTGAATTTTTGTGTATTTCATACAGAACATTTTAATCATCTTCATGCCCCTTTCCCCATTGGCAACCTCCCTAGAATTCATACATTCTGTTATTTGTGTTAAGCCCTATCATATCAACTTAGTGTCCCCAGATGTCCTTCAATGCAAGCTCATCCACTGAGGTCTAGTCAGCCTACCTACAGAAGATCTGCTCTTTCTCACCTAACACTAATCAGCCACCAATAATTAAACTAAGATTGGGGACTGCTGCCCATGTCTACAGTTCTGTGCTGGGTTTTGTTCACTCCAGTTTGTGTGGGTCTTGCACGTGATGAGACAATTGTTGCAGGCTCATATGAGCAAAGTCCCAGAAGCCTGTAGGACTCTATTTCATATGGTCATATACCTCTCCCCCCCAACCCCCAGCATTTCCACAATGGTCCCTGATCCCTGGGGAGAGATGGAGTTTAATATAGGAGGCCTGGCCAAGGACCCACACTCTGAAGAATCCTAATCTCCATGCTTTGGCCATTTGTGACCTTTTGTGTTCCTGGCCCTCTATTGCATGAGGGAGCGGCATCAATGAGAATTAAGAGATGTATTAGTGTTCTCCTTACTCCTTGTTCTACAGTCTGTGAGTCCTAGGTGTAGAGACTGCATTGTAGATGTGTCAGTTAGGCTTGGGCAATTCACAGACAATGTCTGTGTATGACCAGTTGTGAACCTCTAATAATCTCTGTTGCAAAAGAAATTTCTTTGATGAGTGGTGAATGAGATAATTGTCTGTAAATACAAGGATCCATATTTTCCACATAGTAAGAAAGTACAAGTAGTTTTCAATAGAGGACACTAACCTTGAAGAAGACCACACTCCCTCATGTCTGTACAGGACTGGTTTCAAAATCACTACCTATACAAAAATAAAAAATCTACAAATGCTCAAGGCTTTTATGTAAAGTAGTATTCGCATATAACCTGTAAAACTCCTGTGCACTTTAAATTTTTCTCTAGATTACTTGTAATACTTAATGCAACACAAATAACTATATAAATAGTTGGAATAATGGCAGAAAGAGAAAGCTACACATGTTTAGCACAGATGCAGGGTTTTTTAAATTATTCTCAACCCATGCTTCCATGGTTGCCTGAATTCATAAATGTGGAGCCCAGATATATGGAAGATTGGCTTTATTTAAATAGCTGATACCATCTGAAATGTCTGTGATTATTAAAACCTGAACCAGCCTAACTGACTCAGGGTGTATTTGCTAGCAGAATTTTGAGCAAGGTGAGTAGACAAAGCTGATAAACAGCTGAGCTATCACAATGAAGCATATTTCCCAAGACTAGAATGAAGTAGCAATTATAACGTAGATATGAATGCATATTTCCCAAGACTAGAATGAAGTAGCAATTATAACGTAGATATGAATGCATATTTCCCAAGACTAGAATGAAGTAGCAATTATAACATAGATATGAATGCTTATAGAGAAAAAAAGAATTAACAGTGAAATACACAGCCTTCTCTCTCAGGACAAAGCAAGGCTTTCTCTGAGACAATGCATTAACAGGAAACTATGAGGAGAGCAAGGAGCAACTCTGAAATGTTCACCTCACTGGCCACTTCTATCTGCACAGTGTCAGCTGACAAAGTGTCACAAGGAACATTTAATTGAACTGATAATGACAATTCTTCTTAGCTTTGACTATATTTTTTTATTTCTTTAGCATAAACAAATTAACTTCAATAATATGTCACATGATGTTTTCTATCTCCACGGGACTTCCAATTTACAGTGTTGTCAGCTGCTGATTAATCAAAAGTGTCTAGAAAACATGCACTCGTATCCTGCTTCTCTCTCAGTGCTGCTCCTCCGGCCTCTGTCAGTTCATTTACTTTCTGCATAGTGAAACAACCTTTCCTTTAACTTTAAAGGTATAATTTCACTTTCTAAAATTAGATGTAGCGTGTTGTCATGCCTGAGGTAAAACTCCAGGATACTATTATCCATTTCAAGATTTCATGTATGCATTAGAGAACTCCATGTTTAAAGCAACAATGTTCCTCAATAGTTTAATGCAATTGAAAGGCAAGACATATTTCAGGACTTGAAAATATTTCCTTTTGTCAGTTTAAAGTGGTGAGTTGCTACTGGCATCTCAACATAAGTATGGGGATGTTATACCTCTCTCTCTCTCTCTCTCTCTATATATTTTTCAAATATATATATATATATATATATATATATGAAAAACATTTAGGTAGGAAGCAGGAAGAACTGGATATATTTGAGTATATGAAATTATGAAATACCATGGGCTTAAGGTATTGCTTTCTTGAACTATTCATCATGTAAGTTAATGCCAACTTTGCCCAGAAAAGTGGATTATTAAATTTAGCCTACTGTGCCTAAAAGATAATAAGGAAAAAGGAAAGAGATATTCATCTCTCTCTCCTCCTCCCATATCTAATATAGCACTCCTCTGTTGATATTTTTATTAAATGGTACAGACATGAAGAGAGTTCTATTTAGGTAGAAATCAATGGTGTATGAATTGTTTCAAAATTCATATTTGTCTTTTACCTTAAACTGGCAATGTTAGCTGGAGCCCATGTTTAAAACTACAGTACTCAACTCTGTAGAAAAGTTGGTTTTATAATCCAAATTAGTCTACAAATGTTAATTTAATCATTACTTTCAAAAAATGTTTACCAAGTAACTCCCTGTAGCTCTTCTTCAAAATTTTCTCTTACATTTATTAAAATTTAGCTTCTATTTACTATCATGTCCTCCCCAAACAGTACTGGTTTGAAGCTTTCCTGACACTTCCCACTTTTGAAAAATCTACATTTTTAGAAATCCTTTGGAAACAACCAATGTGTTGTCCAACCAATAGCAAGTGTGATCATGGTGGGCAGTCTCTTCCTTGGCAGACTTCTAGGGATAAACATCTATCTGTGCTAACCCAAACCCAAGGCAGCACTGTGTTCAACAAATAATTCAAATAATGAACCCAATATGGTTCTTTATTTTGCAGCACCAGAGGTCCACTCTGAGCCACAAACACCTTCAGTCATATCTTTGTTTTTGCATTTATCCTTCAAAAACTAGAAACTTTATCTAGCTTAGACCAGAACTGCAAATGCCAACCGAGACTTTGAAAATCTTAATTATGATGTATAACATTCCACAGTAACTTTGCCTATTCTAAAATAGAGTGACCCCTGTCAGCTCCTTAACAGAACTCATTTGGATATAGTTCTGAAATATTTAAATATTTCAGCTCAATGTGATTGAATTCTAGAATGAGAAACCAGCAAACCTCCAGAATCATTAAATGTCAGCTGAAAAAAATCATCAAAGTAGTCAAGAGGAAAATAATATCTATGTGTTGTTTTTAGAGCTTCGTGTTTATTGCCTTTCTTCTCTGCGTGCCAGAATGCAGAAACACTGATTCTGTCTGAGCATACAAGCTTCGGCAGACTTTTTGAAATTAAAGTGCATTGTTTGCTCTAAATGTAATGACATATTCCCCAGTAACTATTTTAATTCAATATCTTAGGGGAAAAATCTAGGCTGCATCCACTCTCAATTCCTTTCATATATTTTTAAAATGATATTTTTAATGCTTTGAGAAAATCATATGATGTGTTCTGATCACACTCGCTCACTTCCCCCTCTCTCCTCCCAGATCTATCCCCACCTCTCCACCCTCCCAATGTCAGTGAAGTTTTTGAAATGAAAGAGCATTGTTTGTTCTAAATGCAGTGGCATATTCCCCAGTAAATGTTTTAATTAAATACCTTAGGGCCAAAATCAGAACTTGGTCTTTTCTTCTATAGCTTCATTTTCTCAGGATTTTTGCCCCAGTCGAAAGGGAGAGATCAGTATTGGGTGATATCTGACTACATCAAAACTTCTGTAATTCTCATCTAACATGAGCTGGGAGAAGAGCTCAAAACAATCCATTTGCTGAGCCCCTGTAAATCACAGTATTTAAATTTAAATAAAATGTGTAAAGCTAAATGCTAATAACATCTAAGTTGTGGATATAAGCCTCAAGATATCCTAAATAGAGGATCAAATTTACCGCATCATTTCAACCTTCCTGTTTTCTACGGACTTTCACATATTTCTCACTTGTAATTTATATAATCTAATCATTTATCCAACTATTATATTGAATGAATGGGCAGTTGATTTTGTTTTTTTGTTTGTTTGTTTGTTTATTAATTTTATTTATTTCTTTATGTGTATGAATGTACTGTCTGCATGCAAGTCTGTACACCCGTGTCGTGCAATGCCACGGAGGTCAGAAGAGGGTGTCGGATTCCCCTGGAACTGGAGTTCTCCTGGAATTGGAGTTTCAGACGGCTCTCGGCCGCCATGTGGATGCTGGGGATCGAACCTAGGTCATCTGCAAGAGCGGTCGGCGCTCTTAACCGCTAGGCCATCTCTCCAGCCCGATTTTGTTTTTAACATCAAAATTATGCATTTTTTATTCTCCACAGATTTTGATCCAAGCTTCAGTGTAAGAAGTGAGCTATAGGGAGACCCTGTCTCAAAAAGACCAAAAAAAGTGTTATAATTCAAAGAAAGAACACTATTGCCTGACTTTCATGGCAAATGGAGTTTTCTCAGTTCATAATGATTACAGTAGGCTGAGAGCTAAGACGTCATGAGTAAGGAAGTCTCTCCTTTGATGCCCAAATGATTTAGGCTCATTGATAATATAAATGC
The DNA here is from genome assembly GCA_009823505.1 of Rhizomys pruinosus. NCBI lineage: Eukaryota > Metazoa > Chordata > Mammalia > Rodentia > Spalacidae > Rhizomys > Rhizomys pruinosus. Next base: position 862,078 of record VZQC01003392.1, read on the forward strand.
TGCTTTTGAAAGGATAAGTAATATGGCAAAAGAACAAATTGCTACCAAAAGAACTTAGAAAATTGAGTTTTGAATTAGAAGGAGGGATATGGGAAGACTAAGGGAATATGATGAAGGACAGAGTGTTAAAAAAAAACTGAGAAACTGTCATATTTTCAAGCTGGTGGTACTCCTACTCAGTCCTTCCAATATGGTCTCATCCTCCATGTGGTGTTAAAAGAATCTCCAAGTTCTAAGATGCTCCTAGATGGCTGTGGAAGACTTTTTTTTCATGATGGGACAAAAGTAGCATTGGAATAAAAAGACAAAGAAATGAATATTCAAACATTGGATTAATGAATGATGTTGCAACCAGGCCTTCAGCCCAGGGGTGGCTTTCAGAAACAGCCGGTAAGGAGCACCATCACACATTGCCTGTGCAAAAGATCTTGCTAGAGGTTACACAGGCCCAGGTCTTGCTGCAATGAGGTATAGCTCCACCAGACTATCACGTCCTTCAGACTCCCTCCCCTGCCTAGTGTAATGATGTTTTCCACATGCTTTCTTCACAAGCTGAAGAGAGAGAGAAAGGAGGCAAGAAATAGGAAGAAACCTAGAGAGGCTGACAAATTTACTACAAAGATGTTAAATTTGATTAAAATAGATTGCTTAATCCCAAAAGAATGTTGCCCCAAGCCAGCAAGTCTTCTGTTTATTTGTCTTTTTCTTTTGCCAGAAATAGGAAACAGGTATAGGAAAAATGTATGAGAAGGATTTTTTTATTATTTTACTGTATAAATTATGGCCACTTCTCTAGACTTCTAGTTTCCATTTGAATCAGATTGAATTTATGAAAATTATATCAGATGTGCTAAGATCTGTAACTCTCTCAGTGGAACCCATCATGTCAGTCTGTAGAGAAACACATCTCCATACCCCATAAGCCATCAAATCCATTTTCTGCCCTAATTTAGCAATTTTAAGATCCTTTGGAGTTCTTCTATCACCATCGTCATACACATGGATGATGCAGAAGGCTTCCAACTGGTCTTCATTTCCTTGCTTTTAATTTTTTTTGCCAAATTAATTTTCTCAAAATTCATGATCAATACAACTTTAGGCCTCTGTCTTATTAAATGGAACATCTAAAACAATCCCTCAGTATACAAATCTGCCTCATTATTGGACTGCTTGAGATTCAGTTACTTTTTTACTTTTGTAAAGATAAAGCCAAGAAAATTAAGTGTCATGTCATGTAGGGTTCCAATGGAAAAATCTATGACACATCGAAATTAAAATTATTTTAGACGATTTTAGAAATCATGGCTTCAATGGTTCCTGCAAAACATGTGGACCAATGTGGTAGAATTGTCTGGTTGAGCTAGAATAGCATTTCCTAGAATCAGCTTTCTGTGTAGTTCTGGATGTGACTTGATTAGGACAGAGATTTGTTTTGAGATTTAGAAGGCATAAATGAGGCATGACAATCTGAAAGTAAACATTTTAGAAGCTAGAAGAGATCTTGATGTATGTGACAAAGCTATTTCATGGAATTTCCATAAGAAAAAAAACAGCATAAAAGCTAATACTTTCTTTTCATTCTCCTACCTCCCTCTAGCTTTTGTCTGGGCTCCCGGCCAACAGATAACTAGAACCATCCATACATGCTGGCCTCCAGCAGAGAGAGCATGTGTATAATGGATCAGGGAGATATCTGACACAGCATAGCTTTCATGATACACTGTGAATTCCAGGATCAACTCTTAATGATCACAATTTTCCGCAAACTTGAGGCTGTATCCACTCTCAATTCCTTTCGCTCTTTTTTTTAAATAATTATTTTAAACGATGTATGATGTATAAAAAGTTTAATAACAATAAAAATACATTTCAAATAAAATAAAGTAATTATTTTATGAATTCTTTGAGACTATCATACAATCTGATCATTATATGATATTCTGATCATAGTCACCCACCAGCCCCTATCGCCTTCCAGGTCCATCCTCACCTCTTCCTCCTCCCCAACTTCAGCTCCTCTTTATTTAAAGCCCTTTTCCTCTCATTTATGTTGCTTGATTACACTTCTATGTGGCACTATCCCATGGACTCTGTTTTTGTATTTTTAATATTTTTATTGAGTTTTTCTGCATTTCATGTAATACACCTTAATCAAGTTTAAACTACCTCCCTACCCCTCTTAGTACCCCCACAAGATTTCCATGCATTCTGCCATACATGTTAAGTCCTTTCCGGTCAAGCATTGGACCCAGATGTCCTTTGGTGCAAGTTCATCCACTGGACTCCAGTCAACCTATCTAGAGTCTCTCCCTTTAAAAAATGTACTCTTTTGAGTATTTCCTTAAGGAAAACATGACATTCTTTAGAGAAAAAAAGTCCTCCAATTCAAGTGATATATGTATGTACATATATATATATATATATATATATATCACTTGAATTGGAGGTTTTATATATATATATATTTTGTATATATAATATATATACTGTAGCAATACAAGTTGGAGAGAACAACAAAAGAACTGAAAAAAAACTCTGGAAACACTCAGAAAAAGATGCAGGACATGTAGGGCAGAGTGCAGGCACTCGGGTGGGGTAGGGGGTGTGGAAAGGGAAGCAACTCTAGATTTGAATGAGAAATGATGTGCAACTTATGGAAAAAGTTTAATAACAATAAAAAATAAATACCAAAATAAGTACTCTCCCTCACCCAACAGTAATCATTTGCCAATAGTTCCTTGTCTAAGGTCGGGGCCTGCTGCCTATATCCCCCACTCCATGCTAGGTTTTTGTCTGATTGAGTCAGCCTGGGTATTGTGCATGCTGTCAGCATTGCTGCGCATTCTAGGGGTGTTTTGTTTTTGTTTGGTTTGGTTTGGTTTGGTTTTGGTTCTTTTGAGACAAAATCTCCCTGTAACCCCTGATTGTCCTTGAATGCACAGAAATCTGCCTAATTCTGCCTCAGGAGTGTTGGGATTAAAGGCATATGCCACCGTGGCCAGCAAACACTCTAATAAAACAGACTCTGCCTCTCCCAGAAATGATCAATTGTCAGTAGCTTCTCCACTCATGGTAGGACTTCATGCACATCTTCCCCTTCCATGTTGGGATTTTGAGCTTATGTGGGTTTTGAGTATGCTGTCACAACTGCTGTCAGTTCATATGTGCAAAGCCCTGTTGTTTCTGGAACACACTGCTTCCTTGTATTCCTCCACTGCCTCTGGCTCTTACAATCATTCTTCTTCCTCTTGCAATGATACCTAAGCCTTGGAAGAAGATGTGTTATAGGTATCCAAACTGGAGCTAAGCATTCTGCAGTCTTTTGTTCTCTACACATTGACCAGAATGGCTTTCTGGGTTAATTGCTATCAATAGCCAAAATAAGTTTCTCTAATGAGGACTGAGAAAAGCACTAATCTATATGTATAATGTTGTCATTAGGAAATGGTTTAATACTATGTCCATTAAGCAGAATAATAGCACTAGGTTCTCCATTAGGGTCTATGATCTATCTAGATACAAGTTTAAGATATGGAAGAAAGAAGATATCAGAAGATAGAAAGACCTCCCATACTCATAGACTGGTAGGATTAATACCATAAAATGGCTATATTACCAAAGGCATACTATACTACAGGGCTGGAGAGATGACTTAGTGGCTAAAAGTGCTGATTGTTCTTACAGAAGACCCAGGTTCAATTCCAAACACTTCCATGGTAGCTAAAATGTAACTTCAGTTCCAGGGGAATCCGATGCCCTCTTCTAACCTCATGGGAATTGCGTGTCACGGGTGTACTTACATACATGCAGGCAATATACTCATTCACATAAAATAAAAATAGTACGTAAAATATTTTTAAAAAGCAAACTAGTTTCAATGTACTCCCCATCAAAATTCAAAGATAATTTTCAAATAGATTGTAAAATTAATTTCAAATGTCATGTAGAAGCACAAGAAATCCAAGATAACACAAACCGTCCTGAACAATAAAGGAACTGCTGAACCAGTATCATTATCCCTGATTTCAAGTTATACTACAGAGCTATAATGATAAAAAAAAAAAAACACCATAGTACTGGCATAAAAACAGAGGCATTGATTAGTGGAATAGAAGTGAGGACACAGAGTTAAGCCTATGAACATAGAGCCATCTTATTTTTGACAAGGAGGCCAAAAATTACACTGGAGAAAAGACAGCCTCCTCAACAAATCCTTGTCAAACTGGATTGCTCCCTGTAAAAGAGTGAATCTACAGCCATCTCACCATACACAAAACTCAACTCTAAATGAATCAAAGATCTCAAGAGCTGAAACTCTTAATCTAATATCGAAGAAAGGAAGTAATATGCTCCAAGTTATATTCAGGACCTCAATAGCATAGGCATTAAGACCAACAATTGACAAATGTGATCACATGAAACTAAAAACCTTCTGTACAGCAAAAGACACCATCATACAAGTGAAGAGGCAGCCTATAAAATGAGAAGAATGTCTTTATCACCTCTACATCTGACACGAGTATCTAATATCTAAAATATACAAAATTCAAAATACTAAACATCAATAAAAAATTAAAAATTGGGGCAAGAATCTAGAGAGTTCTCAAAAGATGAAAGACAAATGGCTGAGGGGCTGGAGAGATAGCCTAGCGGTTAAGAGCACCGACGCTCTTGCAGAGGACCCGGGTTCGATCCCAGCAGCCCACATGGCGGCTAAGAAAAAAAAAAAAAAAATCCAATTCCAGGAGAATCTCCAGTTCCAGGGGATTCCGAGACCCTCTTCTGACCCCAACCTCCGCATGCTATTTGACACACATTGGTAGCAGACCATGCATCAGACAAATACACACTACAAAAAAAAAATAAAATAAATAATATAATAAATAAATAACCTAATGGAAAAAATAAAAAAGAAAGACAAATGGCGAAAAAGGCTTTAATGTTCACACATCCAGCCATACCACAGAATTCAAATCAAAACTATTCCAGCATTTCACCTTGATCTAATCAGGTAGGCTAAGATTTCATTAAAAAGAGCCAATAAGTGAATGAGCAATGAATATGCGGTCATAGAAAATTTATGTCACTGCTGTGGGAGAGCACCTCGGTGCAGTAGACTATGAAAATCACCATGTAGATTCCTCAAAAGCCTAAAAACAGATTTACTACATGATCCAGCTACAACCCACCAGCATAAACCCAAAGGACTATATATCATATTACAGAGATACTCATATCCATCGCTTCTCCATTCACAATATCCAGGAACTTGAAATAGCACAGATGTCTATTAACTGATGAATAAATAATGAAAGTATGATAAATTCCATACGTGGGAATAATTATCATAGAAAAAAATGAATTATAAAATTCAACAGGTATAATGGATAGAAGGTGAAGCAAATTATCCTTGAATGAAAGGACAGAGACCAGGAAGAGAAATACTCCATTTTTCTCTGCATATGTTATACACTAGAGCTGGATTCTTTATATCGTATTAGTTTCATTTGAAACCTCATAGAGGTCAAGGAAGATAACTAAGAAGGCGCCCATGATTGAGGGGCTATTTCTTTTTTTATTAATTTTTATTAATTCCCCTAAAGCATTTTATTAATATTTATGGATAACTAATAAGAAGGGTAGTTATGCTATTATTTATCTGTTTGTGCTTTTTTTGTCATTGCTTGAATTAATTTTTATTGATGCTTTGTGCATCATACATTTTTTCCAATTCAGTTCAGGCTTATTTCCCTTTCCCTCCCCCCCAACCTGCCCCACCACCATCACCAGAATCATGCATTCGCATACAATCCGCATCTTTCTCTCAGATTTTTTTGTTCATTTTTTAGCTCAGAAGTGATTAATCCCTAGAGATACAAGCATCCTTATGTCAAAACCTATCTGCAGGCTGTGTGCCCAACACCTACAGCCCCACCATCCTTGGGGGGTTGACAGGTTGTTGTTCAATCACAGTTGATCAAGATGAGTGTCCAGATATTTGCTGTAAAGTTCACCACATTCACCCGACATTGCAGCCCTTACATTCTACGACCCCCCCCTTCTTCCGCAGTATTGTTCCCTAGGCTTAGAAAAGGGGCAAGGGATGAGAGGTAAACATCCCAATCTCCTCTGGAGCTTTTGACTTTGGACTCTGGTCACTTATTCGGCTGTCCTTTTGCATGGCACAGATTTGTCAGGAATATACCTTCTGATCTACAATCGAAGCGAACAAGCAATTAAAGATTATATATGGTATTAGCAGCACTAATAGTTATGGTAGGTTACTTTAGCATAGACACATGTTGCAAACTTCCTAATCCATGAGATTACAAATTTTCCCCCCCTGTAATTGCAGGGTCCTTACTGTGGCTTATATAACTTCACCTGTAGAGGCATGTAAGTTGTCGGCATCTAGCATGCGGGTTATTTCTCCATGGGGAGAGCTCAATAGCCAATTTAGATTTGGGATATACAGGGCACATGGCTGCCTCTGCTGCACAGTATTTCCAGAACAGGTGGAGTGTGTATCTGGTACTGATGCGAGTCTCGCTTGACTCAGAAGAGACCCATATTTTGTTTTATTGTTTAGTGGCTCTTTGTTAACACTCTCTGGATTCCAAGACCATGCTGTATACTGCTATTGTGGTCTCAATACATCCTTCACATGTGAACGTCAGGTCTTCGGCAGCAGTGGTGTCTATGTGCCTCTCCTCCTGTGGTTATCCCAAACGTCGAGGACAAGGAGCCCTGGTACCTGCGTATGTGGGGCCGAATGTGCCCCTTGGCCAACATCCCACGGTCGACACATCCATGGTGATGGTAGAGCTCCTGTATATATTTTGCCTTCGAGTTGCAGACATCAGTGTCGTCCACACTAGGACTTTATATGATATATGTTGGTGCTTGGGATATGATTGAGGAAGATTCACAGAAGCATGGTACAAAACCTCCCGATCGCATGGATTGGGAAAATTAATATATGGTAAAAGGTCCATCTACCCAGTGAACTCGAGTGTACAGATATTTAAGGCGATCCATACAAGAATGCCCCAAAGAGTTTTTCTTCACAGGCCTGGAAAAAATAAATCCACAATTTCCTATTGGAAAAACAAAAGACCCCGAATAGCCATAGCAACTCCTGAGTGAAAAGCAATAAGCAAACAATCTACAAAGCTAGGGGTGATCTTATACCAGCTTCATACGATACATACAGGGCATAAGTCATAAAGACAGCCTGGTACGACTGGCCACTAGGTACAAACAGACCCAGTTGACCATGGAATAAGAACTGTAAGATCTCAATACCTTGAGCGGCATACTATTCAGCCACCTAATATTGTGACAAGGGGGCCAAGAAGAACACAATGGAAGAAGACAGCGACTTCAGCAAGTGGGATGCACTGGGCAAAACTGGGATCCACCACTTGAGAACATGAAATTAAAACCCCTACCTCTCACCTTCTGTACAAAGGTCCACTCCAGATGGACCAAAGAACCCAGACGTGAAACCCAAAACTCTGGAGTGGATAGAATGAGAAGCTTCAAGGCAGCAGACTACAAGAATAGGAGTAGGAAAAGACTTCCTAAAGTAGACAGCAGCTATGCAAGAAAAAATAAACTCGAGCAAATTGAGACAAATGGGACCCAATCCATTAAACTCAAAAAGCCTTTGTACACAAAGGAAGGCATAAATGATGTGCAGGAGAAACCCACAGAGTGGGAGGAAACCTTCACGTAGCGATACATCTGACAAAGCTTAATTGTCCAGAGTATACAAGCTACTCAAAAAACAAAGAAAAAGAAAACAGAATAATCATATCAAAAGATGGAGCAAAGATCTGTAGAGACTTCACAGAGGAGTTAGAGATGCCGAGAAACATCTTAAGAGTGTTCAACATCACCTCTGAGAAATTAAGGAAATGCAAAATTAAAACCACTCTGAGATACCACGTTACTCCAATAAGACGGCTTAGGATCTAGGAACACATGAATGTGACACCAAAGGTGCTGGAGAGGTTGTGGGGAAAGGGGAACATCATTCCATGGCAGGTGGAAGTAAACTTTTTTAATTATTTATGTGCATCAGTGTACCTGTCTGCATGTAAGAAGGTGTACCTGTGTTGTGCAGTGCTGCACAGGCCAGAAGAGTGTTGGATTCCTTAGAACTGATTAAAGATGGTCTCTTAACTGCCCCTGGTGGAGTTGGATTTCGAACCCGGGCACTCGCAAGAAGCACTTGGGCTCTAGCCGCTAAGGCCATCTTCTCCACCCCCAAGGCACTTCTTTCAAAGGGAGGGAATAGAATGCAATGATAATAAGTGGGGAGTGGATATATAAAGGGACAGGAAGCATATGGAATGAGAAATGGAAGGACAGGGTGTGCAGCTGAGTATGGAGGGCTAAACTAACTGAGGTCTTTGAGTAGCCACATGTAACTGCACTATTATTGAAAAGCTCCTAATGTATCCACATACATACAGAAGTTTAAGTGGAGTTACCCTCTACTGGGGTGGCAATGTTCTTACTAGATACCACAGGCCATCAAACAAAAAGCCCAGCACCAGGAATGGACTACCCTTTTTGCAGTCTTAGGGCCTCATGAGGTCACACAGGTCTTCCTAACATTACGTAACCTATTTGCCATTTGCTCTTGGTTATCTCAAAAACTGCTAGACCCTTTTGTTGAAGACACTATATACCTGAATCTTTTTTCTTCTATTACCGTTCTTTATTTATTTATTTTTTTTCAAACAATAAGTATTCATTATGAAACAGCATCCTTTCATCGTAAAACATTTGCAAGCAGCATGCCCAAACCCACGAACTAGCACATGGTTCCACCTCCACCAGGCGGGGCCTTGTATGTTTCAATCAAGTTGTTTCTAAATAGTGTCCATGCTATAATATCGTGATAGTATTCACCACCTTAAACCCAATAGAAGCCCTTACACTTCTTTACCATGCCCCTCTTTCGCAGACTTGTTCCCTAGCTTAGAAAGGGGCACGGTGGATAGAGAAGCAAAACAGCTACTTTCCTCTGGACCGCTGTCGTCTTGGTCTCTGTAGTTCATTCTGGTAGTTTTGTTTCATGGGCCGCCAGTTTATCCAGGATAACTAGATCCTCTTAATGAAACTGCCTTGAATAGACATTAAATATCATATAATGCCTTCTAAGACACAACGCAATAGATATATAGGTATTTAACACAGTAATAGTTATGCTTGTACGGTATTTCTTTGGTAATAGACCACAGATTTTGGACTGGTATGTTTCTAATCCATGATTTGAATTCGTTTCTTACTGTAAAATGAAGCCGGGTCTCGTTGTGGTTTATAAACATCTCCTAACGCATTAGTAGGATGGGATGTAAGCTTGGGCATCAGCCGTGGTTATCCTCAAGGAGAAGAGCTACTAGCCACATTAGATTGGGATATACAGGCATATTGTTGCCACTGCTGCACAGTAATTTCCAGAGCAGGTGAGGTGCAGCTGGTGATGATGGAGGCGAGACTTGCTTGACCCAAGGAGACCTATATTTGCTTTATGGTTTTAGTGGCCTTTGGTAAAACACTCTCTGGATCCAGAGACTATTTGTATACTTGCAAGTGTGGTATCAATACAGTCTTTCCGCCTTACATCAGAGTTAGCAGGCTATCCTCTTTCCTGTTAAACAGAAAAGCTTACCCTGGGTGGGGGGCTTGCAGACCCCTGGCCAAAACATCTCCTGCATAGAATATCACTGCGGTGACAATAAATAATCCACGCTGGGAATATCAGCAGAAAACCACTCGAAACAAGCCTCCTTATAAAATTTGCTTATGCACATATTAAAGACTTTAGCAGTAATTGTGGTTCTACAAGAGAGTACTTTTCACAGTTCCTTATTCCTATTGTTTAATTAAGAAGGCAGCTTACCTGTTTTTATAAAGATTCCTCTCTAACATTGGCCAATTAAAGTTAGAGAAGACCTCACTCTCATCATCGATATATTCCTCCTATCTAGAAGGGATAAAAAGCTCTCGGTATTAAACTTGCGCAACTAGAGAAGTTCTTAGACTCATAAACAGCTTTTACAAGAGACACAGAAGGGTTTAATACCTACACTGAATTTCTTCTTCAATGTTCAGCACAGCCACCTTCCGCGGCATTCCCTGGACACTACACATGCAAAGCTGTAATCTTTGTTCTCAGCCGTTAAGTGGACCATTGGACGTGGCACATTACAAACTTTCCCTCTGAAGTAGTTGTAAGATTTAAATTGCAAAAGTTTTGAGAAAAAGGTTTACTATATAACAGTATCCCCCATTAATATAACGTTCTATTTTTGCCTGAACTCTCCAAAGCAGTATACATATCTATAGGCAAGAATCAGGCACAGATTTCGTCAANTCCCAGGACTCAAGAAGCTGAGATGGAGCTCGTGATCCCAGGACTCAAGACACTGAGATGTAATTGGTGATCCCAGAACTTTTTTGAAAAAAAATTAAAGGGAACAGTAGCAACAAAAAGACTTGCTCAAAGAACTTACCCAAATAGTAAACTTCTGCGTCAAAAAAGTTAAAAAAAAAAAAAAAAGAGAGAGATGAGAAAAAGATACAAGACAGGACTTAACATGTAAGGCAGAATGCATGAGTAAGGGGAGGGGCATGGATGGGGGAAGGGCATAAACTTGATTAAGAAATATTGTTTGAAATACACAAAAGCTCAATAGAAAATTAAGGAAAAAAATACTGGGAAGTCTTGGAACAGAGACAAGGGAATTGATTAGATGACATTGAATTGTCTAATATTTAAGTAAATGAAGTAAAGGGAAGGGGGATAGTGCAAGAGGAATAAAAAGGTTGGGAAATGTAATAGCTGGAATTTTCTTGATTTGATAAAATGCAGCAACTTTCAAAAAGATAAACAAACATGGAGCAAAATAAATGTGAAGATCCTGTGGAAACCCTCAGCATTGTCAAAATTATGAAAGCCCATAGGTAGCAACTCTTCAAAATAATAAGAAAAAAATTAGCAAATATAAGAGGACTTTGAGGTAAATAATGATTAGATTCTCATAAGAAAGCATAAATAATGAAATCACATTTGTTGTTGAAAGGATTTTTATTGTCAAATTAACATTGTAAGAAATCTGAATCCTACATATTCAGGATGCTTTCTCAACAAAATGAAGAAAAATTAAAATATTTTTAGATAGGAGAAAACTTAGAACTGTAACTGGACTGGTTGTGCTACAGAGGCAATTCTTCAGAATATAGAGAAATTATTTGGGGTGGGAACTTGTATTCTCTGAGAAAACCGGATTGTGCCTGCCAGATAGAAAAAGGAGGAATAGTCCCCTAGCTTGTGCAGAGAAGAGGTAACCCTGCTGAAGACTGATTCTCCCTCAGAAAGATTGCGGAGCTGGAGAGGGAAGCTTGCCTGTGGCTCAGTGGCAGAATGCTTACAAAGCACCCTCAAGGCCCCAGGTTAGATTTGTGGCATAAAAGCAGAGATCCTTGTGTGATTTCTAATTTTCAGAGAGTGAGATAATGAATGAATATTGCTTTAATTCACTAATTGTGGCAATGCATTACCACAGAAACAACAGAAAACTAACAGATGAGTTCTTAGATAAAATTAACCACTGTCATGTTTTGAATGGAAAACTCAGGAATAAAATTCATACTTTTTGCCTAAGGTTCATCAACAGAAATGTTCCTTAGTTTCTGTACTGGATAGCTTTAGTGTCAACTCGACGCACCTGGGTTCAGGGAACCTCAGTTGGGGAATTGGCTCCATTGGACTGGCCTGTGGCCACGTCTGTGGTGTATTGTCTTGATTGTTGAGCGATGCGGGGAGGGCCCAGCCCACTATGGGTGGTGCCACCCCTGGGCAGGTTGTTGTGTACAGTATAAGAAAGCAGGCTGGGCATGGGCCAGGAGAGCAAGCCAGTAAGCAGCATTTCTCCATGGCCTGTGCTTCAGCTCCTGCCTCCAGGTTCCTTCCCTGACTTCTGATGCTGGGCTCCCTGAGTGATGAGATGTGAGCCAAATAAACCCTTTCCTCCCCAAGTTCATTTTGGTCAGAGTTTTGTCACAGCAATTGAAGATAAACTAGAACAGTTTCCCAAACAGTGCTCAATTTCATGATTCAAGTTTGGATGGGCAGTCTTTACTTATCTCACTTCTCCAACTTGGGAATCTAGAATCACATTCCAAGGAAATTTATCTGCAAGTCAGCCTTTGTCTCCAGCTCTGCTTTCAGAGGAACTCCAGCAATTGTCCTTGAAGGAGCCAAGACAAAATATCCCCAGATTGACTCATTCTCTAGATTAGGACTCGGATCAATTAGGGCAACACACAGATGAATAATCCTAGGGGGCAAGCAGAGTGGTGATGCTTGCTGGCTGCAGTAACATTATGACCATTAGTACTAGCCTGTGGGAGACTGAGATGATTGGCAGGGGAAACTGATCCATTGGCTGATGAAGTAAGGACAGCATTTGGAAGATCGGAGATCAATGATAATGGTAAGGTCTGTAGGGATGGTTGCCTTTTAATTATTGCTTTTAGTTCTGAAAAGAAAAGCACTTCAGTTATTTAACTCAATCCAAGGCTTATTGTGAAAATCATGACCACAATTAAGGTGCACTGCAGCCCTAGCTACGGTAAAAATTAGTATCAAGAGTCAGTGGTAGAGGTGAGCACATTTAGAAAGTAGCTGAATGCACAGCATCCACTGAGCAACTGCACAAAACTCAGAAAACTAGTAAAGATTTAGACTCTGATACCTGGAGATTTATTTGCATGAAGGAACTTGAAAAATATGGACTACCCTCAAGTCATTAATGGAAAATACTTTGTTCTTTCTTTTTTTTTTTCAAAGCCAATTTTTACTGAAACTTTGTGCATTTCATACAAAATTCCCAAACAAGTCTAGACCCATTCCCCTTCCTTGCCCCCCACCCCACCAGAGCTCATGCATTCTGCCAAATGTATTTTTCATCTTTTTCTCAATCTCTTTTAAAATTTTCAATGCAGAATTTTACCGTTTTGAGCAGTTCACCACTTCAGTCAGTTCTTTGACCCAGTCTTTTGTTGCTGTTGTTGTTGTTCCTTCCAAACTGCATCACTCCAAAATATGCATATATGCATGCCACATATATCTTTTAGCATCTTCAGCTTATGATTTCTTTTTTTCTAATTTTTATTTTTATTTATTTCTGTATGTGTATGAATGTACTGTCTGCATGCAAGTTTGTGCATCCGTGTCGTGCAATGCCGCGGAGGTCAGAAGAGGGTGTCGGATTCCCCTGGAACTGGAGTTCTCCTGGAATTGGAGTTTCAGACGGTTCTCAGCCGCCATGTGGGTGCTGGGGATCGAGGCCAGGTCCTCTGTAAGAGCGGTCGGCGCTCTTAAACCGCTAGGCCATCTCTCCAGTCCCGATTTCTTTTTTTTTTTAATTAGGCTGAAAGATGTCATGTTTGGAGGCTCCTCCTTGGCAAGCCCAAACAACCATCAGTCCTGCCCTTGTGCTCCACACTGGGGTTTTCCCTTCCCATGGTCACCAAATGAGGTCCAGTAAGCACCATGTCCTGCCTTGATCCTACTATACTGGTCTCCGTGATACAGCCTGGGTAGTCCAACAATGGCAGTCTATAATCTGAAGAGGCTGAAACCCAGTAGTAGCTCAGTCCACAAGCGGGATGTCTCAGCAGTCCCCATCTGGCACTTTGGAGGATTCTTGGAAACACATGAATCTTCAGTCTATATTGGAAGGTTAAAAAGCTGTGTCTCACGTCTTCGAAGGATTGCAAAAGCAGTGGCAGACACAGGGTAGCTGCACTTGCCAGTAAGACAGGCAAAACAACTGTGCCTTTTTTTTTACTTTTTGTCTTTTTACTAAAATACTTTGTTCTTTCCTTTTTTTCAACTTTATCATTTTTATTGTGATATATCCATTTTGCTATTTATTTTTTATTGTTTTTTTATGTTTTATTGTTATTAAACTTTTTCCATAGGTCATACATCATTCCTCAATCAAATCTAGAGTCCCTTCCCTTTCCATGCCCCCCACCCCACTGGAGTCCCTGCACTCTGCCATACATATCCTTCATCTTTTTCTGAGTCTTTCCAGAGATCTGTTGTTGTTGTTGTTCTCTCCAACTTGTATTGATACAGTATATATACATATATATGCATAGTTAATGTATACATAAATATATACATACATACATACACACATACACATATCGCTGGAATTGGAGGATATTTTTTTCCTAAAAGATGTCATGTTTTCCTTAAGAAAGTGCTTGAAGGTTCCTCCTTGCCAATCCCAAACAACCATCAATCCTGCACTTTTGCTCCACATTGGGGTCCTTCCCTCCCATGGTCCCCCAAATGAAGTCCAGCAAGCAAGTGTCCTGTCTTGATCTCCCTGTACTGGCCTCCATGATACATCCCAGGTAGTCCAACAAGGGCAGTCTATATTCTGTCGAGGCTGAAATCCTCTTAGCTGTTTAGTCCACAAGCTGGGTATCTTAGTAGTCCCCATATGGCATTGAAGGTTTGGAGGATTCTTAGAGAGACATGAATCTTCAGTCCATATTGGAAGGTTAAAAAGCTGTGTCTCATGTCTTTAAGGAGTGCCAAAAGTGGTGGCAGCCACAGAGTATATTCACTTGCCAGTAAGAATTGAAAACAGGCCAAACAATGGAAAGATGCAAATCAAGAAATATGATATGGAAATAACATGCAGTTTGTTTCCAAAGGATACAGTTTTAATATAGGTGCAATGTAATACGCTGGTGCAACTTAGCCTTTCTGGGTGCTTAACAACCATACTTAACACCCATACCAATTTGGCTGAGGGGTCTAAGGTATATTTTTGTTCCTTGCCCTCAGAGGTCAACCAAGTCTTAGGGGAACATGCATGGGGGCATCTCTTGAAATATCCTGCGAATGTGGTTCACCAGTCTTCCTGTTCAGGGAGGTCTTGGAGAGCCACTGGTGGGACTTCAGGCAGTGTCCAGTATTTAAAGAGGAAAGTCTGCTCATGTTTCAGAAAAGGAAGCCTGTTCTAGCAAGACCTGATTTTTGTCCTCGAGTAGATGGAACTGGTAAATGAAAAGCTGAAAGGAGCAAGGCACTCCCACCCTCCTCCCCCCAAAAAAAGCCCGAGACCCCCTGAGGACTAGATCCTCAACTGACCTTGAGAAAACAAAAACCTTGGTTAATCTGGGCTAACTTTGTTCTTTCTTAACTGAGCATTCTTGCTTGAATACACTGTGAAAACTTAACTGAAGCAGGTGCTTCATAAAATGATGTCATTCCCATCTCCACCAGCATAATACCCAACTCTACCCTGAATTTATCATGCTTGAACATTAATGAAAACTGCAAGAACCCACAAAGATGTCAACATTCTGAATTTGTATGGATATATATTCATAGATCTTTGAGAAAAATTTTGATTGTTCATAAAGAGAAAAGTATATTAAAGAAGAATTGAAAAGATGAACCACTAACATAATTCTAAATCAACTGTGTATAACTTAAGAAATTCTTGTTTATATCTTCATAAATTCTAGTGTTCATTCGTACATGGACTTTAGGCAGCATAAGCTATTTGATATTTTGTGCTCTCCCAATAGATACTGAAGTTTGAATGCAGAACTAAGTCAATATAAGGAGAAAAATGTCAGTTAGTCATTTGAGTTTGCTTATATTGTTAAGGCAATGAAAAGAAGAAAAGATAATCATTTAACAGGTAATATTGCAGGTATTTGTAGTTACTTTGTGTCCTACATACTTTAAATAAAGGGATTGAGTAAATTTTTGCAGAGATCAGTATGTTCATAACTGCCACAACAGATTTGTGGAATGCTGGCTCATATTTTCAGTCATAAATGAGACTTGGCCCTTGAGTCAATTAAATGAACCTAGAAGACAAAGTTAGGTAATTCTCATTTAAACAACAACAAGCCAATGTTTATGAACACAATGTGGTAATAGGTGGGTGAGTAAGTGGTATGACCATTTACAATAAATGTTGCAGAATAAAATACAGTTTGTGAAACAGAGAATGTTACATTCAAATTCAAATTTTGTTCTGCATTTGTAGGTTGAATAAACTTTCAGGAGTCAATTTCTTTTAACTCAAGTTACCTTTTCCAATACATTGATGTAAAAGTCATCAGAAAGTCAAACTATACATTAAATACAAATATAAAAACGTATTAGAAAACATAACTAGAAATAATATCTTCTTTTTTTATTTTTATTTATTTTTTTATTGATGCTTTGTGTATTTCATACAACATTTTCCAATTCAGTTCAGGCATATATCCCCTTCCCTTCCCCACACCCCACCCCTACCCATCCCAGATCATGCATTCTGCCGTAAGTTTTCTGCATCTTTCTCTGCTTTTTTGTTTTGTTTTGTTTTCATTTTTTTAACAATAAGTGATAATTTGTGAGTACAAGCATCCTTCATGTAAAACCAATTTGCAAGCAGTTGTGCCCAAACCCACACAGCTCATGGGTCCCACCATCCAGCAGGGGGCGACTTGTATGTTCAATCAAGTTGATCAAATGAGTGTCCAGTTATATTGTTGTAGTTTCACCATTAACCCCAATCGAAGCCCTTACATTCTAACTGCCCCCTCTTCCGCAGATTGTTCCTGGGCTTAGAAAAGGGGCACAGGTGGGTAGAAAGCAAAACACTCTACTTTCTCTGGAGCTGATGTCTTGGTCTGTTGTCATTTCTGGCTGTTTTTTTTCATGGCTGCCAGCTTGTCCGAGCATAACCTTGTCCGTATACATGAAACGCACATGCAATTAGATATTATGTATTAAACATATATATAATATGTAGCCTTTAGATCCTACTAATGAAGCACACACAAGTACATATTATGGGTATTTAAACAGTACTATTGTTATGGTAGGTTTCTTTGGTAAAGACACAGATGTTTGGATGGTATGTTAATTCATGATTTACATTTTCTTCTGTTAAGTATGGCAGGGTCTTCGTGTGGTTTATAACATCTCCTAACCATTAGAGGATGTAAGCTTGTGGCATCAGCCGTGGGTTATTCCTCCAAGGAGAGAGCTAATAGCCAATTAGATCTTCTGAGGCTAAAAAGATGGCTCAGTAATTAAGAACACTGGCTGCTCTTTCAGAGGGCCCAGTTTGATTCACAGCACACACATGGCACCTAACAACTCTCTGTAACTCCAGTTTGAGGGGAATCCAATGCCCTTTTGAGACCTCTGTGGCTGCACTTACATGCATTCAGGCAACAAATTCATATATCCAAAGTAAAAATTAAAAAGTAAAATAAAATCTTCTAGCTAGGTCTGTCACATATACTTATAATCCAAGTACTCAGGAGTCTGAAATTATGGGATTTCAAGTCTGAGGCAACCCTAATCTATATAGAAAGATCTTATCTCTGAAAAAGAAAAGAAATATCATACACATCCAAAAATCTCTATATAATTAGTAAATATAAAGAAGTTTCCCTACTGAATAAGTATTGTACCATGATGTGATCCTCACCAAAGAAAAACCACTAAGTGATGGAAAAGAATAAAAGAAATCTATCTCTTCATCTATCCAAACATATACAAACCATGGCATATGTGTTCTTAAAGGAAACAGTAGCCCACAGATATAAGAAGTTAATAGAACCCTTTATTAAAAATAGTTCATCCTGAATCCAGCTGAAAATTGGGATCATCTGTGATTGCGTTATCCAAAAGAAAAACAATATTCTTACACATTTATAACAAGAGATACTTTAACAACTTGGAACAATAGGCCATAAAAGTTCACACTGAGCCAAATGTGGTAAAGCAGGCTTATTATTCCACAGTGAGGCAGTAAATTCATGAATTCAAGGCCAAGATGGCCAAAATAGTGAGACCCCTTCTCAAAAGATATTTGTTTAAAAAATATGGGTCCTAATAAGAAATGCAGCTGCTCGTGGATGATTATGCTTCAAGAGATGGTTTCCACATCCTTGATAAGGAAATATTTGGTTCTTCAAGTTGTCATGAGGCTTATATTTTTTTAACAAGTTTTCTTTTAAATTTTAATTTTTTGAACAATTTTTTTATTGATGCTTTGTGTATTTCATACATCACTTTCCAATTCAGTTCAGGCATATATCCCCTTCCCTTCCCCACACCCCACCCCTACCCATCCCAGATCATGCATTCTGCCGTAAGTTTTCTGCATCTTTCTCTGCTTTTTTGTTTTGCTTCCATTTTTTTTTAACAATAGTGATAATTTGTGAGTACAAGCATCCTTCATGTAAAACCAATTTGCAAGCAGTTGTGCCCAAACCCACACAGCTCATGGGTCCCACCATCCAGCAGGGGGGGGCTTGTATGTTCAATCAAGTTGATCAAATGAGTGTCCAGTCTATATTGTTGTAGTTTCACCATTAACCCCAACCGAAGCCCTTACATTCTACCATGCCCCCTCTTCCGCAGATTGTTCCCTAGGCTTAGAAAAGGGGCACAGGTGGATGTGTATGAATGTACTGTCTGCAGGTAAGTTTGTGCACCCATGTCCTGCAATGCCACAGAGGTCAGAAGAGGGTGTCGGATTCCCCTGGAACTGGCGTTCTCCTGGAATTGGAGTTACAAATGGCTCTCAGCAGCCGCGTGGGTGCTGGGGATCAAACCCGGGTCCTCTGCAAAAGCTGTTGCTGCTCTTAACCGCTAGGCCATCTCTCCAGCCCTGAGGCTTGTTTATCTTTTTAAAAGATTGATGTACACTTCAAAGACACAGAGAAAGTGCTTGCAATAAGAGATTGTGCTGTGAATTTTCTAAAAAAGTAGAAGTTTCTTAAATTTTTCAAAAGAAAATAAGCCACATGATTTTATTTACATTCCTCCTATCAGATAGTACAATGCCTATCGCTTAGTACACATACAATATATAACTACTGAATTTGAAGCTAGCAGGTGAGCTCACTTCAGGAACTTAAACGGTGATAAATACTTTTCTTTGCAACTTGTAGCTCTGATGCTTCCAGAAATTATGCACCTGAGGGCTCTGGGTCTGTTATTTCCTCTCAGAAGACCTAACAGTGGACTTTCACATGATCAGGGCATGTGACCTTATTTGGGTCTCACACAACACACCCTATTATCATATACATAAGAAGACCATGTTGGTCCAAGCTCAAAGTTCCCAGAATAGAGAAAAGAAATTATGAAGGTAAAATTAAGATCCAAGTTTCAGAGCAAACTCCACCCAACACAAGACTGTATTTTTATACAGATCCTCATTATTACCTGGGGAGAGAGAGCAGGGGCATTCTGAACTGTCAAACAACTGTGTGGAGAACAACTGCTGAGCATGATGGGATGCTCAGCAAACTTCATCCTCTGACAACTCTTCTGAGAGGCCATAAAAAGTCACGCTCCATAAGAACCTTATCAGACGTAGACAAACTTTCAAATGTAAAGTAAATTCAGGCACACACTGTAAGGAAATATCAATTGGTTCCAAAGCTACAGTTTACAAGGGTCCTAATAAATTATACTTATCAAGGGAAAATATGATCTTATATACATCACTTTTAAACCGTTATCTCAATGGGTTATTCAAAACAGTCGTCAAAAAATAATAATATCAGCAAAATGAGCGTAAGACAATGACTCATCTCTAGATATAAAAAATGTAAAGAAAGCATCAGAGTCAAAAGGCATTATCAAATGCTTACATAGTCTCTCATTTAATAATCTTGGCAAACTAATCATTCTTCCAAATACCATTTACAAACTCTTACAATATTCCACCCTTGTGAAAGCTTGAGACATCCAGTAAATATTTTAGATCCTAGACAATATTCTTTCACCACAGTGCAAAAAGATAGGTAGGTAACAATGATAACAGGAAACCCCTAAATATTTGACACTTTAAAACTCATACTTGTGTATAACTCATAGATGATCAAAGAAGAAATCTCAATTTATCAATTAGCCTCTGCTATTACGCTAATTGCCGAACAGGAAATAATATGAATAATAATAAATTCCAATCATAAAATAGAAAACTGTCTGAGATTTATCAAATTAACAAACTAACTTGGCCACTTTGGAATTTTGGGTAAAGACATCGAGATATCGAGAGAGATTATTTGTGGCGCAGTATGTCTTAAGGGAGTAATTGGATGGAAAATGTCGATCTGATATGGGGATAACATGTAGTTTGTTTTCAGAAGATAAAATTTCAGTATGAGTGTGATGTATCAGGCTGGTGAACCTTAGCCTTTCTGGTTTGTGCATTAGGACCATGCTTTGGACACGCAATGGCGACCATGTTGTACCGAATCGGAATATAAAGAGACTAACTATTGTTCTTTGCCCTCGAGCGGGTCAAATAAGTACCCGGAGTATGCATGGGCGCATCTAATTGAAGACTGTCCCGCAAATGTGAGTCCCACACAGTCCTTCCTGTGCAGGATAGCTGTACTTACGAGATCTGACTAATTTTGGGATTCAGCTCAATGTCCCAGTCTATACAGGAAAAGCTAAAAAGAAGAAGCTGGTCCTAGCCGAGGTCTCTGGACTTTGTCCTCAACGATGAATGGAACTCGTAATGAAAGCGCAACAGGAATAACCCGAAAAAAGGAAAAAAAAACTCCCCACGCCGCACCAAAAAAAAAACCACAGTGACCCCTGAGGAGCCAGAATTAACTGACATTCCAAAAAACCGTTGTTAATCTGGGCTAACTGTGTGAACTTAAGCATCCAAGAAGAAATTATTACCAGAAATAAATAATCAAGTAAAGGCCTGAAGAATATCTAATTCAGATATAAAAAAGTTTGAGATATTAGTAAAAGAGAAAAAAGAAAAAAACAAAAAGGAGAGAGAGCATGTTTGTTTGGCCTGTCTTAACTTCTTACTGGCAAGTGCATCTACTCTGTGGTTGCTGCTGTTGCATCCTTTGCTGGCATCAGAACCCAGATTCTTCAGAATTCTGATGTGGACTGAAGACTCATGTCACTCCAAGAACCCTCCAAACCTCAATGCGATGGGGGATTACTGAGACATCCAGACTTGTGGACTGATCAGCTATCTGGGTTTTCAGCTTTCAGAGTATAGACTGCATTGTTGCACTACACAGGCTGTATCATGGAAGTCAGTACAGTAAAATCAAGAACAGGAGCAGTGCTTACTGGCCTATTTTGGGTGACCATGGGAAGGTAAGACCGCAGTGTGGACTACAAGGGCAGGACTCAGATGTTTGTTTGGGCTTTCCAAGGAAGACCTTCAAATATTTCTTAAGGAAAACATGACAACATTTTAGCCTAATTTAAGAACAAAAGATCATCAGCGTGAGGTTGCTAATCGATACTAAGACCATAATTCTTGATATATGCGTGGCCATGCATATATTGCATTATTTTGGAGTGAAAGAAATTTGAAAGAACAACACACCAAAGACTGGGTCAAAGTAAACTTCTGCCCTAAATAGTAAACTTCTGCATTGCGAGTTTTGAGAGAGATTGAGAAAAAAGATGAAAGAATGTATGGCAGAATGCATGATGCATGAGCTCTTGGTGGGGTGGGGGGCAAGAGAACAGGGAATGGGTCTAAATTATGATTGAGAATGTTGCATGAAAATGCTCCCACTTCAACTAAAACAATCAATTGAAATTAACATTATTAAATAAATTGGCGTACTATGGATCAAGGAATAGAACGCAAGATTAAATCGTATTGATTAAAATTGGAAATATTATAAGAAATGTCAAGAGGCTCAACAAAAAAAGACAGAAATGTAATGCTAGCCATAATTTTAGACATAATATATTGGAAATTAAATATATTTAACCTTATTTAAAATTTTTAAATTGAAGCATTTTGTGCATTTCTCCATTACTCAAGATCAAATCTATATGACTCATTAACCTTTCCATGACACCTGCTCTAACCACCAGAGTCTCGCTAAGCATTCTGCCTATCATGTATTGCATCTATCTTCTCGTTTATTTCTATCTTCTGAAAAGTTTGAGAAGAAATGGTTGTAAGTCATTAACTATATAAAAATGTTATTTATAGGATTCATGGACTGTGCACAACCCTATGAGGCCTGGGTTTTTTTATTTTTCTAGTGTGGGCCGTTTATTTGGCATTTTATTTTTCTCCTTTATTATGGGTCTTTATCATCTATGTTGATTCTCTTCTGGTTAAGTCCTTGGTGGACATCCCAAAAGAATGGTTAGGTTTTCAATTTTAATGGAGTATAGGTTTTTCATGTTTTACCTTATAATGTTCTGGATGTTTTTATTATCTGTTGTTAATGTTCTCCTATTCTAATCACAGAAGTGCTTTGTTATTTGGAAGTGTGCTCTTTTGTTCTTTCTCCGATTAACTATGCTAGAGGTCTATCTTGTTTTTCTTTCAAAGAACAATTTGGATTCATCTGATTTTTTTTTTTATTCTTGTATTCATTTCTTATGATTCGATTTAGTAGAATTTTCTGAATTACCGCTAATTTGTATCATTAAATCACCCTCCTGTCTTCGTTTGGTTTAAGGGTATCATTTGTTGTTGTTACATCAGTAGTTTCTAGCTGCAGTGTTGAGTGGTTTATTTGTGCTGCATCTCTGTTTTTTTAATGTAGGCACCCATGGGCTATAAACTTTACCATACTTAGGACTGTCTTTTAAGTATCCTCACAAGGTTTTTTTGTTTTGGGTTGTCTGTCTTTTTTTAATTTCTTTTTCTTTTTTATTATCTTCGCTTAATGATTATTTGGGCATCGTGTTGTTTGTTCTCCATACCGATGTTCTAAGACAAGCCAAGTAGGCAGATTAGCTCTGCGCTGGGTTAAATGAGATAAACTCTGAACCTTTATTGCAAGCTGTGTAGATAGAACTGCATGAATTATTATCTATGACTTTTGTATTATTGTTTCAGGTTTTTCCTGGTCGTATGTGTTACATTTTGGAGAATGTTTCATAGGGTGCTGACGTAAAAACGTATTTCTCTGATGACTTATGGAGTAGAAAATATTGCTGGTAGATGTCTTGTGTCGGCTATTTGATGTAATCTCACTCTCAGCTCAGTTCAGGTGTGTTCGAGTACGTCTGCCTTCATTCTGATATGGTCAATATTTACGACTGATAACCCAAAAGCGGAGCTCAGGCATGGAAGTAATTACAGAAAATCCACAATTTTAGTCACAATGGAAACGCAAATTAAAAACATGCAACTCGCTAGACCACTTGCAGGTCGCTCAGACATAAAGTCTTCACAGCATGTGTTATAAACAGTTAAAGCCATCCTTGGGTCGCAATCCCTTAAAGAGTTACTGGTACAGACTTATAATTAAACCCAGACTTCACATGACTTGTAGAAAGAAACACTTACATCGGTTATAACTCCAATGTGCCTTACTCTCTCGACTAGGAATATAACTGCCGCTCGTATTCTCACCTATCTTTGATTTTATTCGCAATTCTTACCTGATGGTCTATTATATGTTCTGCTTATAGAAATATACATAGTAACTCACCCACTCGTTTTAGAATGGTTAATAGAAATATGGAACTAAAAACTTAATATTGCTTGGTCAAAAATAATATTCTCTTTCTTTCTACTTCTCTTTATCACACTTTTAAGTCTCTCACAGGCCATCTGGTGCTACAGGGAGAGAGAGCGCCATGCCTGATCTCATAACACAAAACCAAATAAACAACAAAAATTTAAAGTCTGGTGTGGAGTCTAAATACATACCATCTTGAGCGGTGAAGATGGGTCTTCCTTGTAGACCAGATATAGATAGATTCTGTTTCCTAATCCATTCTTCCAGTCTGCATCTCTTTTGAAATTGGCGGACGATTTAGTACCCATTACATATTGTAAGGTTATTATTGAGAAGATGTAGTGTTTGACTATCCTTTCATCCTAATTTATACTGTTTGCAAGTTATTTCATCCTTTCTATTCTGTTCAGTCTAGCGATTTGTATTTCTGTAGTTATGCTTTTATAGACTTCTCCTCTCATAAGCTCGCATTCGGGAGTCATCATGACTACGAACTCCTCTATTCTTACTCCATACTTTGGATTTCTTCAAGTGATTTTTCCTGAAGGCTTACTGGACTGTTAATCTTCAATCTTGATCTTATATGTCATGAAAGATGTGTAACTAATCCTCATACTATATAATAGTACATCTTTTGCTGGGTATAGTAATCTTGAGTTTTGGCATCTAAGTCATTTAGTACTGGGGTCCCTGTGGCCACATTCTTCTGGCTTCATCATTTGCAGTGACACTTGTCAGCGTAATTACAGACTGGGATTACCTCCTATATGTAAGCTGTTTTTTTTTTTTTTCTAGCTGGATTTCAGTATTGTTGCTTTGTTTGGGCTTCTAGCATTTTATCTAAGACAATTATGTGGGTGGACTTTTCTTTTCGTCTCGTAGATCCTACTATTAGTGTCTCGTGTGTGCTTCCCTGTATATTAGTATGGTTCTGGTCCATTTCTTCACGATTTGGGAATACGTGTTTCTTCTATTTCGAATGTTATGAAATGATAGATCAATACCATCGGTCTTGGGAGTTCTTACCTTCCTCAGCACTCTATGATGCAGACATTTGGTCTTTTCAATAGCTATATCACCACACATTCCTGACTGTTCCAATCTTGCTGGTTATTGTTCTTAATTTTATTCATATTCTTTGCTTGAGGCCTAGCTTTTCCATGTATCTCCTAGCGTTTGATATTGTTTCTTCATCCATATTCACTCTGACTGAAGCTTTACTTCTCACTCATCCCCACTCATTGATTTGGAGATATCCAGCTTTCTTTGATTATTCTCTGTTTTATTGATCTGGATTAAGAATTCCTACTTCCTTTTTGGAGCTTGTCTTTCTCTTTTTTCTTAACTTGTAGCTCTTATTTGCTGGTCGTTTTCCCTTTACTCAATTTGCAAGTTGTGGCGGGTGTTCTTAGTTGTTTCGCTCTACTCTCTTCTGGTTTTTCATTCCTACTACTTTAGTTGCTTTTGATTTGTTGTTTGTGACTAACCATGCTTCATTTCTTATGACTATGTCTATGTCTGATGTCTAAGATTGTGTCCTGCGTGTTCCTTCCAGGGAGATCTCACCTTGTAGGATGGTTCTATCTGTAGGACTAGTATAGTTTACGTCGGGATTTATTCGTGCTTTCCTATGGGTTCTTTCATTGTGTTTTTAGGCAGTGTGGTTTTTTATTGTTGTATTCTGGTTCGAATCTCAAATGTTTCTTCAACTGAGCTGAAGGCTTACTGCTTTTTCTTTCAAGGTGTGGTCACATTGTTTCTTCCTTCTTTGTATTAGTAGTGCTTGGCTGGTTCTATGTTTTTGAAGTTATTTCACTTTATAGTTATATATTGGAAGTGTTCAGTATAACATTTCCTATTCTGGTCTCATAACGTCTCCCGAATATACGTCGGGTTATCATAAACTTTCCGTCAGTTCCTTTGCTCGAGTGTGCACCCTGGTCACGACTCCATTATGCATTCCTGTCACCAGTTTCCTCTAGTGGCTGGCTGTGAGAGTCTGTGTCTGTTGACCGGGGTGTGACAGGTGTTTCATTCTCTTCGTTGCCATGTTCCGTAGGGGAATCACAGACAACTTATCCCGAATAGGATCTTCCTCCAATATTCACGCAGGGGGTGGAGGAGGCGGGCTTGCTCCCCCTGCTGCTGCATCCTACCATGCCTTTGGTCCTGCTGTCTGGCTGCCTAACTCCACTGAGTGCCTGTGCACACAGGTCCAGGTGTATTGGTCTGGGTGGCTGGGAACAGGCCATGTCCATCAGGGCTTAGCCAGAACAAACACAGTAGGTTTGTGCTTACCGTGTTCTCCCTAAGCACTAGTGCTGTCCTCTCTGGATTCTTAGCTCTGGTCATCTTCTTATGTTGTCTTGGTCTTAATATTTGTGATCATTTTTTGCAGACGTTTGTATTTGTTATGTTATTTAGGCTTATTCAGGTCCGATGTAGTTTGAAAAGCCTCTTGAGGTGTGGAAGTCTGGATGGCTAGAAGCAGGCCTTGCCCAGAGGTGTGCAGAGCCCTCATGGTGTGGGTTTCCCCGCTCCCTGAGTGCTATGCTCTCCTCTCAGGATCTGCTGTCTGGCTGTCTAACCTTAACTTTTCAGTTTTTTTAAGTGTTCATACATCCACTTCATATAATTCATCTTAATCAAATTTAGACTCTCTCCCCCCACCTTCCATAGACCCCCCCAAACTAGATTGCAACTGAAACTCTGCCTATAGAGTTTGCAGGTGACTGTCCCCTACATTTGAATAAGATGTTTCTAGTTTGTTTTTACATAATCAAATCTAGTTGTCTGTGACAAAGCCCTGTTCTGAGCTCAGACCGCCACTTGGAGAAGAAAGGTGTTTATTCCTATTCTTTCATCTCTGCATATATTTTTTTATTATCACTGGGGACCCAAGGTAAGAAACTCAGGGTCGGAACCGTGGTAAGTAGCAGCTGTTAAGCACAGCAACATAGAGAACACTCCTTAATGGCTTGCACCCCTGCGCCCATAGCTCAGCTACTGCTTTCTCGCTTATACAATACAAATGAAAACCTGTCCCGATGTGGGTTTGGACCACCCCACAGTGTGAGCTGTGGAGCCTCTATAATCCAGTGAGTTCAAAGAGGGATGCTCTCGACAGACATGATACGCACGAAGGCTGGCCAATGAAGGAATCCCTCAGTTGAGGCTCCTCAACCCAGGTGTGTCATGTGACCAACCTAAAGCAATCCCACCTACAGGTGTGACACTTAGCATTTTAAAGCTAACATAATCTTGCTTCATTGCTTTAGCACCTGAAGGAAGAGTAGAGCAGAAATGAGCTCTAGACTGTGTTGTGGAGTACAGTTCAAATTTACTTTGTATTCTGAAAAGAAACAATGACAACTTAAATCTTTGGATGCCACCATCCATTTAAGATACCATTCGAGGCTAAGCAAACTAACCAAATGCCACAAAGATCTCTCAACAAAAAAATTTAAACTCCCTTGAGAAGGAAATTGAGAAGCCATCAAGAAGTGGAAAAAACTTCGCATTCTCATGATTGGGTATAATAATATAAGTAAAAATGTCTTCTTAAACCCTACTCTTGTACATAATTAATGCAATCAATTAAAATCCCAAGAGTTTTCTTCACAGGCTTGGAAAAAAAGTCTTTAATTTCATTTGGAAAAACAGAGACCCAGATAGCCAAGCAACAAGCTGAGTGAACAAGAGCACTACAGGGGGGACTCTTTACCAGACTTTCAACTTACTCAGGGCTATAGTCATAAAAACTGCTTACTATGGCACAAAAAACAGACCTTTGACTATGGCAACAAACTGAAGATCTAAACTTGAGCACGTACAATTCAGCCACCTCATATTTGACAAGGGGGCAACAAGACACAATGGAGAAAGACAGCATCTTCAGCAAGTGGTGTTTGCAAAACTGGATCACCACTTGTAGAAGATAAAATTAACATTACTCCCACCTTCAAAATTCAACTCAATGGATCAAAGACGCATCAATGTGAAACCCAAAACTAGGTGATAGAAGAAAAAGTGGCACAGACTATCAGACAGAGGCTAGGAAACGACTTCCTAATTAGCTACGGCAGCTAGCTTCAGAATTAAGGTGCGAAATTGAAAATGGGCCTCATTAAACTCAAAAGCTTCTGTACCAAAAGAACAAGAAAGTGAAGAGAAAATCACAGAGTGTGGAAGGAAACCTTCACTGCAGATACATCTGACAAAGCTATTGATTTCCAGCAACTATATAAACTACTAAAAAAACAAAGAAGAAAGAAAACAAATGACACTCAATATTTGGAGAAAGAGCTGACAGAGGATTTCACAAGTGAAGAATTAAGAGATGGCTGAGAAATATCTTAAGAAGTGTTCACACCACAATAATTACATTTGGAATACCAATTAAAACCACTTTAAGATATCATCTTACTCCAATAAGACTGGCTAGGATAAAGAAAACAATGTGACCAAGTGCGGAGAGAGTTGTCGGAAAAGGGAACACTCATCCACTGCTGGTGGGAATGTAACTGGTAAGCCACTATGGAAAAAGTGTGGAAGCACTATTGGAAGACTTGAAGTGCAACTTGTCCACTGACCCAGCCAATGCAACTGTCTGGGGTGAGGTAAAGCACTCTTACCTAGTATATACTGCACAGCCATGTTTTTGCATGTTCTTCACAAAAGCAAAGAGTTGGAACCAACCCAAGTGCCCCTCAACAGACAAGTGATAGAGAATGTGGTATTATCTACAGAATGGGAGTTCTATGCTATGGCTAAAGGATGACATCATGGAGTTTGCAGGTAAAATGGCGTGGCTAGAAGATATCATGCTGAATGAAGTAATAGTCCCCAGAAAAAAAAACGGATGAAGTATTCTCTCATCGTGGATGCTAGACCAGGTTACCGTAATTATATGGCAAACAGAGCAACATCTAATGTTACTAAAAAACACTGTGGCTCTTTATTTGTGAATCCCTTAAACAATATAATAAAACAAATACAAAAAGAAAGAACGACCAAATAACAAATTAGAGGATGAAAAGGAACATTACATACGAGATAAATAAAAAGAATGTAACATTATGCAAGAATAATTTTAAAACTATATCTCACTAATCTGCTTAACCTAAAATGAAAGTAATGAATAATCTGAAATAATGAGACTCCGATAAGTCAACCAAATAATTCTAGAGCTATGTAATCCAGATCATATACATTGAAAATTATTAATATCTATAAATACATACAAGAAGGGGGAACAAAGAACATCCATGCTAAATGAGGCCTAATAAGAGAGCTATGCAGACAACTTTTAGGTTATCAGGGAATTTATAGACTATAAATTGTCAACAAATATGATTTTCTAAACCATGACTAAATTTACCTATCACTTTTAGAACTTTATTGCCTACATCTTCATACAGGTTTTATGCCTCCAGCAGATTGTTTTACTGTTTCCCCTCATTCCAAGCTGTCTTACTCCAAATAATGATATCTTCACAAGGGAGTATGCCTCTGCTCTACCTCTTCAGATATCTTAATCTACTAATGTCCAGGACCACTACCAATTTTGACAAGAAATTTCAGATAAAGGTTCTAGTGTCATATTGTTCTGGAACACCAAAACCCGACACAGCACACAACAACAGCCACCAGGTCCTTTTTGAGTTTTTCATTCTCTCTCTTTACTTCTCTGAATTCTTCTTTATGTTCTTTAATTTCTCTGCATAGGTCTGCAATTATTCCTGTAAGGTCTGTTTCTGGGGTCACCTCCAGGGGGATCTGATTGTAGCTGTCTCCTACCGGGTTGGTAGAGCTTGGTGCAGAATTATCCTGCACCTTTCCCATGTTGTCTCTTCGTTGTCTCCCTGGCATGTGGGTTTCTTTTGTGATTCAAATCTCAAATGCCTTTTCAGTTTGTTGAAGGCTGAAAGCTTGTTTTATTTTGCTTGCCTCCTTCCAATGCCTTTTTTTTTTCCCTTCCTTCCCTCCTCATTGTTTATGGGGGGCTGACTTGTCTAGTTTTCAGGCTTTCACTTTTGTTTATATATTGGATACTGAAAGTCTCTTCCTTTCCTGTTTTGAATGTTCTCTTAATCCACTGGATACTCTCTCCTCAATTCCAGTTGTTGGCGGGGGCGGGGGCCCTAACTTAGCCCATGCCCCAGTACCTTCCTGGAGCAGTGGCGGGCTGGTCCTGAGCCCTGCCCTGCTCAGGACCACAATATGGCGTCTGCACCTGACTCCA
Source organism: Rhizomys pruinosus (assembly GCA_009823505.1). Lineage (NCBI taxonomy): Eukaryota > Metazoa > Chordata > Mammalia > Rodentia > Spalacidae > Rhizomys > Rhizomys pruinosus. Next base: position 891,881 of record VZQC01003392.1, read on the forward strand.
AAGCCAGGATTCCCTCCCACTTGTGACTACGGGGTGGGGGCGGGGCCACCCAGCCGGGCAGCCACGCTTTGGAAGGATTTAGGAGTCGGGTCTAGATCCACCAGTCACTGGCCCCCTCTGCCACAACTCAGCAAATCAATTGTCCTGCACCCATGGGTCAATGCCCTGAGTTTACCTTCCTGGAGCAGTGGCGGGCTGGTCCTGAGCCCTGCCCTGCTCAGGACCACAATATGGCATCTATGCCTCCATGATATCTTCTAGCTCTATCCATTTACCTGCAAAGTTCATGATGTCATATTTCTTTATGCTACTTAGAACTCCATTGTGTAGATGTACCACATTTTCTCTATCCACTCTTCAGTGAGGGGCACTTGGGTTGGTTCCACCTCTTTGCTATTGTGAAGAAAGCTACAATAAACATGGCTGTGCATGTATCTCTGCGGTAAGATGAGTCTTGTGGCCACATACCCAGAAGTGGTATGCCTGGGTCACGTGGTAGGTTCATTCCAAGTCTTCCAAGGGCTCTCCACACTGCTTTCCATAGCGACTGTACAATTTTACATTCCCACCAGCAGTGGATGAGTGTTCCCCTTTCCCCACAACTTCTCCAGCACTTGGTAACATTTGTTTTCCTGATCCTAGCCAATCTTATTGTAGTAAAATGATATCTTAAAGTTTTAATTTACATTTCCTTAAATATATATTACTGATGTTGAACATTTTTAACATGTTTCTCAGCCATCTCTAATTCTTCACTTGTGAAGTATCTGTTCAGCTCTTTGCTCCAACTTTTGAGTGGGTCATTTGTTTTCTTTCTTCTTTGTTTTTAAGTAGTTTATAAGTGCTGGAAATCAGTGCTTTGTCAGGTGTATCTGAGTGAAGGTTTCCTCCCACTCTGTGAGTTTTCTCTTCACTTCCTTGTTTCTTTTGCTGTACAGAAGCTTTTGAGTTTAATGAGGTCCCATTTGTCAATTCTCGACCTTAATTCTTGTGCAGCTGCTGTCTGATTTAAGAAGTCGTTTCCTACACCTATGTCTTGTAGACTGCTGGCAACTTTTTCTTCTATCACCTTCAAAGTTTTGGGTTTCACGTTGACGTCTTTGATCCAACTGGAGTTGACTTTTGTAAAGGGCGAGAGGTAGGGGTTTAATTTCATTATTCTACAAGTGGTGATCCAGTTTTGCCAACACCACTTGCTGAAGATGCTGTCTTTTCTCCATTGTGTGTTCTTGGCCCCCTTGTCAAATATGAGGTGGCTGAAATTGTATGTGCTCAAGTTTCAATCTTCAGTTTTGTTCCATTAGTCAACAGGTCTGTTTTTGTGCCAGTAGCAAGCTGTTTCTATGACTATAGCCCTGTAGTATAGTTTGAAGTCTGGTATAGATATCTGCCCTGTATTGCTCTTTTCACTCAGGGTTGTTTTGGCTATTCAGGGTCTTTTGTTTTTCCAAATGAAATTAAGGACTATTTTTCCAAGCCTGTGAAGAAACTCTTGGGGATTTTAATTGGGATTGCATTAAGTATGTACAAGAGTTTGGGTAGAATGGACATTTTTACTATAATAATTTTCCCAATCCATGAGCTGGGAGGTTTTTCCATCTTCTGATGTCTTCTTCAAATTCCTTCTTCAGCAGTTTAAAGTTTTCTTTTGTAGCGATCTTTGGTATCTTTGGTTAGGTTTGTTCCTAGATATTTTATTGTTTTTGAGGCTATTGTGAGTGGGAAGGACTCCTTGAATTCCTTCTTCAGTCACCTGTTGTTGGTGTAAAGAAAGACTACTGATTTTTTCTAGGTTAATTTGTATCCTGACACCTTACTGAAACTCTTAATCATTTCTAGGAGTTTTCTTGTAGAGTTTTTAGCATCCCTTATGTAAACAATCATATCATCAGCAAAAAGGGATAGCTTGACTTCTTCTTTTCCAATTAGTACTCCTTTAATTTCCTTTTCTTGCCTTATTGCCCTAGCAAGTGTTTCAAGCACAATATTGAAGAGGAGTGGTGACAGGGGGCAGCCTTGCTGAGTTCCTATCTTTAAAGGGAATGCTTCTTGGGGCTGGAGAGATGGCCTAAGAGCACCCACTGCTCTTGCAGAGGACCCGGGTTTGATCCCCAGCACCCACATGGTGGCTGAGAACCATCTTTAACTCCAGTTCCAGGGGAACCCGACAACTGCTTCTGACCTCCGTGGCATTGCATGACACGGGTGCACAGACCTGCATACAGACAGTACACACATACACATGAAAAATAAATAAAAAAATTAAAAAAATAAAGGGAATGCTTCTGTTGTTTCTCCATTTAGGATGATATTGGTGGTGAGTTTCCTGTATGTGGCTTTGATTACATTGAGGAGTGATCCCTCCAATCCAGTTCCCTCTAGGACTTTAAGCATGAAGGGATGCTGGATTTTGTCAAAGGCTTTTTCTGTGTCAATTGAGATGATGTATGCTTTTTTTTTTGTCTTTCAGTCCATTTATATGTTTTATGATATTTATTGATTTTTGTATGTTGAACCATCCCTGCATCTCTGATATGAATCTAACTTGGTCATGATGGATGATCTTCTTGATGTGGGTCTGTATGTGGTTTGCAAGTATTTTATTGAGAATTTTTGCACCTGTGTTCATTAATGAGATGGGTCTATAGTTCTCTTTTTTGGTTGTATCTTTGCCTGTTTTGGGTATTAGAGTGATGCTGGCTTCATAGAAGGAGTTTGGGAGAATTCCATATGTTTGTGTCATTCTGAACAAATTGAGTAATAATGGTTATAAGTCTTTTTGAAATGTATAGAATTTGCCATGAAACCATCTGGGCCTGGGCTTTTTTTTAGTTGTGAGGTTTCTTTTTTTTTTTTTTTTTCATTTTATTTTTATGTGTATGAATGTACTGTCTGAATGTAGGTTTGTGCACCCCTGTCTTGCAATTCTGCAGAGGTCAGAAAAGGGTGTCACATTCCCCCTAGAACTGGAGGTAATGATGGTTCTCAGCTGCCATGTGGATGCTGAACCTGGGTCCTCTGCAAGTGCAGTAGGCACACTTAACTCCTAGGCCAAGCCCCGGGAGGGGGGGTTCTTATTTACAACTTCAATTCTTTCATGTACTATGGGTCTGTTTAAGCTGTTGATCTCTTCTTGATTGAGCTTTGGTGATTCCCAGGATTTCAGATATTCATCCATTTCTACTAGGTTTTCAAACTTTGTAGAGTATATGTTTTTGAACTATTCCTGTATGATTGTCTGGATCTTTTCATTGTCTCGTGATATTTCCCCTTTAGTCACAGATTCTACTGATTTCGAGTTGTTCCTTCTTTCTTTTGGATAACTGGGCTAGAGGTCTTTCTATCCTGTTTATTCTCTCAAAGACTCAACTTTTGGATTCATTAATTTTTTGTGTGTAGTTTTCTTTGTTTTTATTTCATTGATTTCTGTTCTGATTTTTGTTATTTCTTCCTGTCTGTTGCTTTTACGGTTCATTTGTTGTTGTCTCTCAAGTGTTTTTAGCTGCAGTGTTAGATCATTCACTTGTGCTCTTTCTGTTTTTCTAATGTAGGGACCCAGGGCTATAAACTTACCTCTTAGGACTGCTTTTAAATTATCCCATAGGTTTTTTTGTGTTGTATTATCATTGTCATTCAGTTCCAGGAATGATTTTATTTTTTTATTTCTTCCTTGATCTATTCATTATTCAAGAGTGTGTTTTTTAGTGTCCATGTGTTCTTGTAGATAGTAGGGCTTATCCTAGTGTTGATATTGAGCTTTATTGCACTGTGGTCTGATAGAATGTGAAATTATTTCAATATTTTTGTATTTTGGAGGTTTCTGCTGTGTCCCAGTATGTGGTCAGTTTTGGAGAATGCTCCATGGGGTGCTGAGTAGAAGTGTATTATCTGGTATTAGGGTGGAATATTGGGTAGGTATTTGTGAGGTCCATTTGGTGTATTGTATCATTCAGTTCAGATGTCTGTTTATTTTTTGTCCTGTTGACATGTCCAGAGGGTTCAGTTGGGTATCGAAGTCCCCTGCTCTGAGTGTACTGGGGTTAATCTGTGCCTTGAGGTCCTGGAGAATTGTCTTTATAAAGTTTGGTGCACCAGAGCTCAGTGCATATATATTCATGATTGTGAAATCTTCGTGGTCAATTTTTCCTTTGCTAAAAATGTACTGGCCTTCTTTTTCTCTTCCGATTTCTTTTACTTTGAATTCTATTTTGTCTGATATTAAAATAGCAATACCTGTTTTCTTTTTGGTACCATTTGCTTGGAATATTTTTTCCATCTTTTCACTTTAGTGTGGTGCCTATCCTTGAAGGTAAGACAGCATATAGATGGGTTCTGTTTCCTAATCCAATCTCCCAGTCTATGCCTTTGATTGGGGAGTTTAGTCCATTAGTATTTAAGGTTATAACCGAAAGATGTGAGTTGGTTCCTTTCAACTTATTACCCATTTGCATTTTTGGTCCAGGTTTCTACTTCTGCAGTTATGCTTTTATTAATTTCTCTTTCTAGGTTCCTGGGGATAGTTGCTCCTTTCTTCTGTCCTTTGAATTGCTTCAAGCATTCTCTGAAGGCTTGGTTTTCTGGACATGAATTCTATCATCTTGTTTATGTCACGGAATATTTTTCTCTCTCCTTCCACTATAATTGACATTTTTGCTGGGTATAGTAACCTGGGTTGGCATCTATAGTCCTTTAACACTGGGAATCCTTTGCTCCAGGTTCTTCTTGCTTTCATAGTTTGCACTGAGAAGTCATTTGTAATTCTAATGGGTTTCCCCTTGTACGTAACTTCTTTTTTCTCTTGTGGCTTTCAGAATTTTGTCTTTGTTTTGGGCTTCTAGCATTTTAACTTTGATATGGTGTGGAGAGTTTCTTTTCTGATCTTGTCTGTTTGGAGTTCTATGTGCTTCTTGTATTTGTATTGGTTTGTCTTTTTTTAGTTGGGGGAAATTTTCATCTATTATTCTGTTGAAGATCTGATCAATACCATTCTCTTGGAATTCTTCTTCCTCTATCCCTATGATGCAGAGGTTTGATCTTTACATAGTGTCTCACAATTCCTGGTTGTTCCACTTTTGTGTATTTAAAAATTTTTCATAATATTTACTTGAGGTTTTTAGTTGTTCTGTGTTATCTTCCAAGTCTGATATTCTTTGTTCTGCTTCCTTCATTCTACTTTTGAGGCTTTTTCCATTCCTTTCCTCTTGATTGCATGAGTGTTTGATTTCTTGTTTCATTTCATCTTATGATTTCTTTAGTATTTCCACTTCCTTTTGGAGCGTCTCAACCTCTTCCTGTAGCTCTTTGCTTTGCTGGTTGGTTTCCTTTTCTATTTCAACATGCGATCTTTTCGGTGTTTCCACTTCCTTCTGGAGTTTGTTATTTTCTTCCTCTAGTTCTTTCTTCCATTTGTCAATTTCTCTCTTTATGTCCTTCTTGAGTTTTTCATTCTCTCTCCTTAGTTCTCTGACTTGTTCTTTATATTCTTTGATTTCTTTGAATATGTCTGGAATTGTTCCTCTAAGATCTGTGTTCTGGACCATCCCCAGGGAGATCCCACTGTAGGAATCTCCCACAGGGTTGGTAGAGCTTGGTGTGGAATTATCCTGCACCTTTCCCATGTTGTCCCTTTGTCGTGTCCCTGGCATGTGGGTTTCTCTTTGCCTGTATTCCAATGCGAATCCCAAATGCCTCTTCACTGTGTTGAAGGCTTGCTTTGCTTGCTTCCTTCAGATGCCTTCGTGTGTATTTGTTTGTTTGTTTGTTTGTTTGTTTGATTGATTGATTTCTTTTTCTCCTTGCTTATGGAATGTTGACTTGTCTACATTTTAGGCTTTCTATTGGAAGTCTAATTCATTCTTCCCTTTCTGTTCTGAAGGCTCTACAAAGAAACCACTTGGACACTCCCTCAGCAATTCCAATTGGCAGGGGTGAGAGGTAATCCCTGCCCTGGTACTCTCTGCTTCAGGTGGTCCTGGAAAATTTCCGATCTAAGCTCTGTGCATTCAAGTCTCACAGTGGCAACAGGCCCACCTCTTATACCAGCTAGCAGGGAGATTCCACCCCCTAAAGGCAATGATTAAATTATCCAACAGACCAATGAGACACTTATCCAACAACCCTGTGATAGAATTATCCAAGAATCAGCCTGGCAGAAGAACCCAGCTCCTACCTGTGCTTCAGGTGGTCCTGGGAAATCCCCGATCTAAGCTCTGTGTACTCAAGTCCTCTTTTATATTTCAATAATGAATATTTTGGCATCAACTGGATAAATCATTTGAAAAGAACTGATTTTTTACATTGCTATTTAGTTGGCACAAAGCAGCATTTTGTCTCTTGGGGTGATTATTTTCCACATATAAAGTGAGACTATTCTGAAAAGAACTGGATGAATACAAACACATCCTGTGCTGTTTATTTTTGGCATAATTGAAATTTGCAGAGTCTTTGAAAAATACTTAGTGAGCATCAAATTATTTTATATGTTTTGGTTCTTAGTCATAGTCTTTAATGGCCATCCTATCTGTCCAGCCCCTATTAATGTTTTAATTATATATGATTTTGTCCGTTAGAACAGAAATTGTCTTAAAATTTAAATAATTTATAGATCTGGATACTGCTCAGCAGTTAAGAGCACAGACTCTTGCAGAGGACCCGGGTTCAATTCCCAGCACCCACATGGCAGCTAAGAACTGTCTTTAACTCCAGTTCCAGGGGAATCTGATGCCCTCTTCTGACCTCCATGGCATTACACGATATGGGTGTGCCAACTTACATGTAGACAGTACACTCATACACATAAAAAATAATAAATAAAAATAAAATAAAATAATTTATGATTACAATTCCAAAGAAATGTTATTTCTCACTAAGGAAGAATTGGATAAAACAAATATTTTTAATTAGTGATTATTATCACTTGTGAAATATTTACATGCTGACAATGTATCCTTTATTCATACTCTTATGATCTTTAAATTCTTCAGATTTTTATTTTTAGTTGTATGAGTGTTTTGCCTGAATATATGTAAGTACATCACATGTGTTCAATGCCCACAAAGCCAGAAGAGGACATCAGATCCCCTGAAACTGGAATTATGGAGCAAGTGGATGCTAGGAACTAAATCCAAGTCCTCTTCAAGACAAGTCCTGTCTCTTAACTGCTGAATCATATTTCCTCCCTCCTCTGTGGTTTTCTGTGGTCTGAAATGGTAATTTTGATGTAAAAATATTCTTTAGCTGGGTGTGGTGGTGCACGCCTTTAATCCTCCAATTGGGAGGCAGAGGCAATCAGATCTTTGTGAGTTCAAGGGCAGCCTGGTCTACAGAGTGAGTTCCAGGACAGCTGGGACTACAGGGAGATCCTGTCTTGAAAAGACTAAAAAAAATATTCTTTAATATTGCAGCTCATGTAGCACTCAAAAGCAAATTTCTGCTATTGATGTGTTCAGAAAAACAAACTAAAAAATTAGCAAGACATGAATTTCCTGTGGTAATTTGTGCTAATACTTAAATTTAAAACTTTATTATAGTAATATTATAAAAAGGGTACATCAGGAAGATCTCTTTAAAACAAAAATAGGGCTGGAGAGATGGCCTAGCGGTTAAGAGCGCCGACCGCTCTTACAGAGGACCCGGGTTCGATCCCCAGCACCCACATGGCGGCTGAGAACCGTCTGAAACTCCAATTCCAGGAGAACTCCAGTTCCAGGGGAATCCGAGACCCTCTTCTTACCTCTGCGGCATTGCACGACACGGGTGCACAGACCTGCATGCAGACAGTACATTGATACACATACGGAAATAAAGAAAAAATAAAAAAAAATAATTAAAATAAATAAATAAATAAAAATAAAACAAAAATAAAAATTATGACATATTATAAGGGATTCTGTTATGTGATACACACGACGCTAACATTTCGGTGTCTTTGGCAATAAATCAGTTGGTGAAAATGTATTCATAATTTATGTTTGCTATAGTTACAAGATAGTCTTTGTGCCATTGGAGAAATAAACTTCTTTATGTTATTGTATGTCATCTATACCTCATTTTATTGAGGATCAAAATAAAAATAACTTTTTGAATTTAAAATTCCAGCTCAATAAATTCAATATTCTTCTGAAAGAGAGTTAGTAAATAATTATTCAAAAGATATGCAATGTGTATGTAGATTTGTTGAGCAAACTAAATGTATCATTCATTGCGAGCAAGATGTTGACTATGAAGAGGTGACAGGTGCTGGGGATGTTTAGAACTTTGTACTTTACATTAATTTTTCTGTAAATTAAGATGTGGTCTGCCGGGCGTGGTGGCGCACGCCTTTAATCCTAGCACTCGGGAGGCAGAGGCAGGCGGATCTTTGTGAGTTCAAGGCCAGCCTGGTCTACAGAGTGAGTTAGAGGAGAATTTTTCAAAGAATGTTTTGTTGTAATCACTTGAGATTTTTTGGGTGTAGTCTTATTGATGTAGCTTTAATTTTATGTTCTCCTTAATGGGCTGAATTTAAATTGTATTTTTGCTGGCGTAATTGTGAGTGGGGAAGGTCTCCTTGAATTCCTTCCTTCCATTTTATTGACTTCCTTTGTTTGTTTGTGTAAAGAAAGGTCATTAGTGATTTTTTTTAGGTATATTTTGTATCCTGCCACTTTTTTTTTTTTTTTTTATCTTTTTTATATTTGTGGAAGTTTTCTGGTGGAGTTTTAGTATTCCTTAAGTAGAGAATCATATCATCAGCAAAAAGGGAATTGACTTGACTTTCTCTTTTTCAATTAGTGCTCCTTTAATTTCGCTTTTTCTTGCCTTATTGTTCTAGCAAGTGTTTCAAGAACTATATTGAAAGAGGAGTGGTGATGAGATGCCGCAGCTCTTTAGCTAAGAGTTCTAATCCATCACTTAGCCTTACAAAGGTGAGATATGATTTTTTTTCTGGTCAATTGTCCCACCCTACCCAATTTAGGGTGAATGTTGAGCTGTAGGGTTTCTTGCTTTATTGGCTTTGATTACATTGGAGGAATGATCCCTCCAACTTCCAATTGCCCTCTAGGATTTAACGCATGATAGGGATGCCTGGGAAATTTTATCAAAGGCTTATTCCACGCACTCAGATGATGTATGATGGTGTGGAAGTTTTATACTTCATCCATTTATGTGTGTTTTGATGATTTTTAATTGATTTTCATATGTTGAACCATCCTAGCATCTCTGGTATGAATCCAGACTTGGTCATGAGGTGAACTGTCTTTGATGGGTCTGTATGCAATTTGACAGTAGCCCTTTGTTGAAATTTTTTGGCATCTGTGTTCATTAGGGAGATGAGGCTATAGTTCTCCCTTTTGGTAGTATCTTTGCCTAGTTTTGGAAGTTCCCAGGTGTTATGCTGGGCTTTTCAGAGAAGGATTTGTTGGAGAATTAAACCCACAGTTTGAGAGATAGCCATAACTTACTAAGGCATATAAATTCAGATAATAGAATGTTTTGGTAGGTCTTAATTTGAAACTAGAGCATGGTTTATAGAGTTCTGCTGTGAAACAATCTGCGCCTGGGCTTAATTTTGTAGTTGGGAAGTTTCTTATGTACATCTTTCATTTCTTCATGTATTATAGGGCCTTTGTAATCTAAGCTGTCAATCTCTTTCTTGGTTAGGCTTATCTTTTGCTGTGTTGACCTTTCATCTTATTTCAGTTTGAAATTGTGCAGATGATTCGATTTTCTATGCATTAGTTGTTACCCGATTTTCTTCTAGGTTTTCACACTTGGTAGATTATAGGTTTTGGAAGTATTTTCTCCGGATATGTCTGTATCGTTTCTGATCTATTATCTTTTCTGTTTGTGATAGTATCCCTTATTTTTAATATTTTAGTCATCCCAGATTGCATTGATTTGGAGTTGTTTCTCTTTCTTTCTTTTGGTTTTTTTTTTTTTTTTTTTTTTTTTTTTTTTTTTTTTTTTATTCTTTCAAAGAACCAACTTTGGATTCATTGATTTTTTATATTTGTTTTCTTCGTTTCTATTTCATTGATTTGTGTCTGATTTTTGTTATTGTCTCATCTTCATGTACTGTTGCATTAGGTTCATCTCATCTGTTGCTGTATCTCAAGTGCTTTTGCCTACACTTTTGATCTACAGTGTTAGAGATTCATGTTTCAATGGTTGTCGGTCTTCTCTGTTTTCTTGATTCTATTGTACACCCCAGGGCTTAACTTACCACTTAGGACTGCTTTTAATATTATCGCCATAGGTTTTTGTCTGTGTTGTATTGTATATTGTCATTCAGTTTCTACGGAATGCTTTTCTTTTTTTATCTCTTCCTTCCGATCTTCATTAGTTCAACGAGGTGTTTTTTAGTTCCAAGAGTGTGTTTGTAAGATAGTAGGGCTTATCCTGGTGCTGATGTACCTGAGCCTTTATTGCCAACTGTGGTCTGATAGAATGCAGTGATATTATTTCAAATTTTTGTATTTTGGAGGTTTCTTCGCTGTGTCCCAGTATGTGGTCAGTTTTGGAGAATGTCGCATGGGGTGCTGAGTAGAAGTGCTATTTCTGGTTTAGTGGTGGAATATTCGGAGAGGTCAATTTGGTATGAGATCGCATTGATGGTTATCATTTATCGATTCAGGTTCAGATGTCTCCTGTTTATTCTTTGTCTGATTGACATGTCCAGGAAGGAGTCAGTATGGGGTATTGCGACGTCCCTACTAGTGAGTGTAACTGAGATTATGTGTGACCTTGGGTCCTGGAGAATTTTCTTTTATAAGTTTGGTGCACCACGAGTTAGGTGCAGTATATATTCATAGATTGTGAAATCTTCTGGTGACTGTTTTTCCTTTTGATAAAAATGTAATGGGCCTTTTCTTTTTCTCTTCGCATTTCTTTTCTTTGAATTCTATTATTGTCTGATATTAAAATAGGAACTAACCTGCTTTCTTTTTGGTACCTATTTGTTTTGGAGATATTTTTTTCCATCTTTTCTAGCTTTAAGTGTGGTGCTGTCCTTCGAAGGTAATGATGTATTCCTGAGAAGCATATATGATGGATCGTTTCCTAATCACAGTTCTCCCAACTCTATGTCTTTTGATTGAGATAGTTATATCCAGATAGTTATCAGGTTATACGATAGGTATGTGAGTTGTTCCTTTTCCACTTATTACCATTTGCACTTTTGGTTAGTTTCCTACTTCTGCAGTATGTTTTTTGATTTTTTTGTTCTTTATTGATCGTCTGTTGTGTGCCTGGATTTCTTCTGTCCTGTATGAATTGTTCAAGTATTCTCTGAAGGGCTGTGGTTGTTTCCTGGACATGAACTTCATCTTGTTTATAGTCATGCGAGATTTTTCTCTCCCTCTTCACTTCTACTGAGCGATGAAATTTTTGTGAGTATATATAACATGGGTTGGGCATCGTATACGTCCTTATAACACTGGAGAAATGCCTTTGTTTCCAATCCAGGTTCTTCTTGCTTTCATTATGTTGCACTGAGTAATGTCTTTGTATGTCTAAGGGTTCCCTTTAGCGTCACTTGGGCTTTTTTCTCTTGTGGCTTTAGAATTTTTGTCCTTTGTTTTGGATGCTCAGCATTTTAACTGTGCGATGGGGGAGAGTTTCTTTTCTGCCATTTTCTGCTTTTGAGATTCTATGTGCTTCTTGGTATTGTATTTGGTTTGACGTTTTTTAAGTTTGGGGAAAGTTTTCATCCTATTTTCTGTGGAAAGATCTGATCAATACCCATTCTGTTGGGATTCTCTCCTTCCTCTGTATCCTATGATGCAGAGATTTGTCTTTTTACCAGTTCCACATTTCCTGGTTGTGTCCACTTTTGTGTATTTTTAAAAATTTTTTTTTCAGTATTTTACTTCAGTTTTTTAAGTTGTTCTGTTGTTATCTTCCGGTCTGATATTCTTTTTCTGCTCCTACATTCTCTTTCTGAGGCTCTTTCCTTTCCATTCTTCCCTCTTGATTGGATGTAGTGTTTGATTTTTTTATCATTTCCTCTTCTGATTCTTTTAGGTATTGTCATCTTCCTTTTGGAGCTTCTCAAATCTCTCTCCTGGTAGCTCTTTTGCATTAGCTGGTTGGTTCCTTATCTTTTTTCAGCACGGGATATTTTCAGTGTTGCACTGGATACTATAACTTCTGAGGGTCTATTCTGCTGCAGACTCCTGAAGACTCTCCTCATTCTCTCCCTAGAGGTCTCTTCTTGCGTTTCGTTCTCTAATGTTGGTTTTTCTTCATTGCTTTGATTGTTCTTTACCAATCTTGTAGTATCTCTAAAGTATGTTCCAAAATGTGTTTTCTGATAATCTGTGTCCTGGGCCATCCAAATGGGGATCCCCTGTAGGAATCCTCCACATAATGGGTAGAATAGAGCTTGGTGCCGATTAAATCCTGCCCCTTAGTCCCTGTGTCGTCTCTTTCCGACTACGTGTTCTAGGGGCTATGGGCTGCTTCTCCTTTGCCTGTATTCCAATGTGAAAGATCCCCAAATGCCTCTTCACAGTGTTGAAGTCTTGCTTTCTTGCCTCCTTCAGAATGCCTTCGTAATTCCCCAGATTAAATTATTTGAAGTGAAAATAGATGTGTTCAAAACTAGCTCTGAAGTTTTTTGTGAAAATACAATTAACTCTTTTTATTTGTTATAATGCGCGTCTACTGACCATATTATTAAAAATAACACGACTCATTGCGGACATACACACACACACACTGAACACCACATTCTATTAGATAATTTATGTCTGAACACACTGCATTCCAGTATTTAAAATTCTAAATGTTTATTAAACATGTGTATATTAAATAACTTGGCAAATTCGTATAATTAATCTCTGACTATATGTTCACTTGCCTTTTGATTTCGGATACATTATAATAAAAATTACTGTAACAGTGTTGAATTCTAAAATATCATCAATTTTCTTTAAACCTTTTGAAGAAGATAAATTTAATCACCGGATGGAAAATTGATCATTTTCAAGTGCGCGATCAATTTTATTCTTTCTTATGTCCATATGGTCTCCGCGGGTGGTGGTCGACGCTGCCGGAGGCGTAACCGCTGTAGTAGTATCATTGGTAGACTCATATCTGTTGAATCCCATTGTGTGGATGGCTTCGCCTTTCATCTTTGCGTGTGCGTCATGCTGCGGTAGGGCAGAGGGAAGAGATGATGACAGGATTCATGGACGCTCTGACTGTCCTACAGCGGTATAACTTTTGATTGATGTCAAGAAGCTCCATAAACCCCAAAGCTTCCAAGATATGACTGGTGGACTCAGAGAAGATGGGCAGACCCTAGCAGCTATTCTTCAGGGTTTCGCTGTCGATGCCAATTGCAGTTCTAGAACTTATAGACACGATGCCAATACCACACCATTTCCATGAGTTCTGGTCCTCGGAATTTGGTCCTCACATATGCTTCTTGTCTGTCAAAGGCTGGTGCTATCTCCAGACCCATCTTATTTCTTGTTTTAATTTTAAAGACCATTTATTTATAGGTTCTTGTTTGTAGAATTATAAATTCATAGACTTTTGTAGAAATAATTTTATATATCAGAGTATCTTGGAATATGAAAATTACTTAGAGTCAACCTTGTAAATGAAAATGGAAGCATTTTCACTTATATGTAATAAAAATTTTAAAAATTCCTAAAAAATTTCATTGACACATTACAAATTGATAAGTGTAGACCTGCAAAATTTGCCTCTGTTACCTTGCATATGTTTTATAGATGATTAAGATCTAACTCACTTGAACTTATATATTATGATCACTTGAAGAAAAGCACAATGGAAATATGACAGGTGGAATAATAACCATCAAATATAGACATATTTTACTGTTAAGATCTTAAAATCAAAAGTTCTTTATGCGTATGTTATTTTCCTTTTAAGGAACAAGGTCTCATGCAATGGAAATTCACACTAAAGCCTTCTTGTCTCTGCTTCTTCAGTGCAAAGATTATAGCCTCGGTTTTAATTTAATACAATTTAAATGTTACAATTATGGATACATGAAAGCAAACTTGTTTGTATGAGAAGGGTAGCTGGTTTCTATAATAAATATACTTTTATTCATGAGATAAGTAATGGAAAATAAGTATTTTCTTTATGTTTTAAATTTTATCATTTTCAAGATATTAATCATAGCATATTTTACATCATTGACATTGGTATTGTTTCAACTTCTTTGACAATTATAGTTTTATTCAATTTACAAGGATTGGCAGTACTGAAAAGGAATGTCTACTAGAGGCAATAAAATTGCCCTTCTAGTAAACCCTCCCTTTCTCTCTCTCCTGGAACAGAAAATGACATAGACTGATAAATCTGTTGAAAGTAATTAAAAATATTTTTACTTCTTCCAGGTCATGATTCAATAGTATCTCAAGGCCATCCCTTTAAGAATTAGTTTTGAACCAGGTACTTTCTTAGCAACCAAGGTCATTGTAACTCCAATGGATACATCAGAAATGTTCTTGTTCAGCAAATTTTGAAACTTCAGGACCTGTATTGCCTGAGGTATTAAGAATCATAAGAGGGTGTCTTGACTTATTCATTTTTTTTTTATTTTTCTGTTTGATCATCACAGTTGTCTTATCACTGAGTAGTAACCTCTGCCAGTACGAGGTTGAGATCATTTTTTTCTTGATATAAAGAACATAGAAAACATATAGACTGCAAATTCAGAATTAAGGCTATTTTATTTGTTGTAAGTGAAAAATGGGCCTTGTGGTCAGTTCCCTAAAATATTCTAGTTGTCTTTCTTTGTGGTTTACTAGTTTTAAATCAAGAAAAGTAGCTAGGTTATATTATCTAAATACACATTTTAATTTTGTACATTCAATATATATTTATTTGTGATCTGCTTTGAATGGCTTATAAATGGAAAAGGAAAGTATTACTTTCCTTTTAATTTTAATTTTAAAAAAATTAAAAAAAAAAAAAAAAAAAAAAAAAAAAAAAAATTCTTTCTTTCTTTCTTTCTTTCTTTCTTTCTTTCTTTCTTTCTTTCTTTCTTTCTTTCTCTTTCTTTCTTTCTCTCTTTCTTTCTCTCTTTCATCTTTCTTTCTTTCTTTCTTTTTCTCTTTCTTTCTTTCGATATTTTTTTATTTGATCAGCAAGTGCACATAGGAAATAAAGATAAGAAGTGTCCATATAAACCCAATTAAGTAACATCTTTGTCCAATTTTTGTACAACTCAAGGTCTCCAGGACAGTTGAAGATGTTTGCTTACATAAACATGTTCAACAACAACAGCAACAACAAAATGAGTCCATCTTTGCTGTGATCTCACAATTCACCCCTTCTCCTTATAATCTAACATGCCAACCTCTTCCATAAGAGTACCTGGGCTTTGGAGGGGAGGGTGAGATAGAGTGAGAAAAAGAACATTTATTTTTTCTCTAAGGTGACAAAATCAAAAAATCAAAAAAAAAAAATCAAACTCTTGGGACTGTCCAAGTTCTGTTTGCAAAGGACTGGTGGGTCATTTAGCAGTCTCCTTTTAATTCTAGTAATAAGACACCAATAGTTGCAAATATTAAAGATGATAACAAGTTTTGCTATGGCATGGACACATATGCTTGGATGGTGCTTTGGTTGGGGCATTATAACTCTTTGACAAAGGGACGGCAATGTGGTAAATAAAATCTGACACAAGGGGGCATGAAGAGAAAGGTGCCAGCCGTGTGTCCTACCTCCTTAGGGAGCAGGCCATAGATTGAATTGGAATTTTTTTTCTTTCTTTCTAGGTGTACATATACCAGGTTGCCACTATTGCACTACATCTTTTTTGGCAGGTAAAAGTGCAGCATGACAGGTCTGTAGTAAAGCTTTGGAGACCATTTCCAGCAGGTTGCATAGTGATTTCTGATGCCATGAACTTCAGCTGTTGATTTGCAGTGCAGGGTCTCAAGATAATTATTTTTCATCATTATATCATGCTGTACCTTCAGCAATACTGTCTTATTTCTACTTCTTATGTGTACCCAAAGTTAGAGGCAAATGGCCTTTGTTTTGGGGCTTTTAAAGCCTTTCTGGACAATAGCTCTTGGTAAGGTGGCCAACAGCTCCTGTTAGGACAGCCCACAGCTGGAACTAAAGACTTTATTTGCCAATGCTTTTTATTTAACTGTAGGGCAAAATTGCATCCTGGAGAGCAGCAGCATATTTCTTCTCCCTCTGTTTTTGTAATTGTCACTACAATCAGAGCATCCTCTCTTGTTTCCCAGAGCCCCTATATCCTGATTTATAGTTTTCCAGAGTTGTATCATATACCTATAGACAGGAACCAAGCCAAAAAGGTTTATCACACCCATTCACTGTCTCCTTCTGAACTGCATACTGCTGGTTCAAAGAGGCAGAGCTCACCTTTACCTGAGCCAAATTATCTGGTTATGGGGAAGAGAAATGTCAAGAGTTATCACTTGTATAATATAGGGAAATATGGAACATATTTGTGTCCCTTTAATCTAATAGCTGTAATTGGGACTCCAGTATAAGTCAGGAGTTGGTTGAAAACTAACAATTCTGTATTCCTAATTAGCTTAAGCATGCTACTAATTTCTATTCTGAAGATAGCCACCTATTTTAATTTTATACAGGAGGCTTTTAGTTAATGCCATAAGACTTAATAACATGTACTAAGAGATTTGCCCTTAGTCATTACAATTTACAAAATATTCAATATATATATATATATATATATATATATATATATATATATATGGAACAGCTATTTTAAATACACCACTATAAAGTATAAAATTTGAAATATCCTGGCAAGTCTTGGGGTAGGTTGTAGATGACCAATTTTCTCCAGATATTCAGAGATGTTTTACATAGGTTTGGCAAAAAGCCCATCTGTTCATTCTAAAGATGTTTTACCTAGTCATCAAGTGTCTCGCATATAAAATTCAACTAAATGCAGAAATGAATAGCTCCCTGGAACAGAAATAATCATTCCTTTGAATTAACTACTATCCGTAAGGATCAAGAACCCTATTGTGTTTTAATAATCTTAGCATACATGGCCATTTATTTATCAGTGAATAGGTTACCAAAAACCTCAAATTTCAAAAGAGTATAGCCATAAAATAGGGAGAGGCCATATGTACTTAGTAGAACATTAAATTGACATTATATTTTGTGATCCCATTAGTTACATTTTATTTTATTTTATTTTATTTTATTTTATTTTGGTGTTTTGAGACAGGATCTCCCTGTACCCCTAGATAGCCTGGAACATACTATGTAGAACAGGCTGGCCTTAAATTCACGGAGCTCTGCCTGCCTCTGAGTGCTGGGATTAAAGGCATGTGCAACCATGCCTAGCTCCATTAGTTACTTTTAATATAGATATTAAACACTATGATAGAAATGGTAATAATGTTTGTTGAAGTTAGTTCATCCCTTAGATGTTCTCATCTTTACAATGTCTTAAATCTTAGATGTGAAAAAAAGAGCAATAACAATTATATTGATGTGATCTTTATTGACTGGCTACTCATTTTAATTTACACATAGAAACTTGTTGTTAGAAACCACAAATGAGGGATAATATATGGCATTTGTTTTTATGAGACTCTGTCACTTCACTCAGTATAACAGCCTCCAGTTCTATCCATTTGCCTACAAAATTCATGAAATCATTTTTTACTGTTGAATAGAAATGTACCACAACTTCATTATCCACTTATCAGGTGAGGGACATGTGGACTGCTTCCAGCTCTTTGCTATTGTGATAAGAGCAGCAATAAACATGGCTTTGCACTTATCTCTTCTATATGATGCATCCTTTGGGTATATATGTAGGAGTGGTATAATTGGGTCAAATGGTAGGCTGACTTTTAGTCTTTTAAGAGTTCTCCACACTTCTTTTCATAGGGGCTGCATGAGTTTGCAATCTCACCAGCAATGATAAATGTTCCTCTTTCTCTACACCCTTTCCATCAATTAGTGTTGTTTGTATTCATGATCATAGCTAATCTTATTGTGTAAGATGAAATATTTTTGTGGTTTTGATTTGCATTTCCTTAATTACTAAAGATGTTCAGCAGTTTTTTTTTGTTTGTTTTGTTTTGTTTTCCTTTTTTTTTTTTTTTTTTTTTTTTTAGTCTTTTTGAGACAGGTCTCCTTGTAGCCCCGCTGTCCTGGAACTCACTTGTAGACCAGGCTGGCCTTGAACTCACAAAGATCCGCCTCCTCTGCCCTCCCAAGTGCTAGGATTAAAGGCGTGGCCCACCACGCCCGGCTGTTTTCTTTTTTTTTTATTGATGTTTGTGTATTTCATACATCATTTTCCAATTCAGTTCAGGCATATATCCCCTTTCCCTTCCCCCCACCCCCCCTGCCCATCCAGATCATGCATTCTGCTGTAATTTTCTGCATCTTTCTCTGCTTTTATGTTTTGTTTTGTTTCATTTTTTTAACAATACGTGATAATTTGTGAGTACAAGCACCTTCATGTAAAACCAATTGGGCAAATTGTGCCCAAACCCCCACCAGCTCGTGGTCCCACCATCCAGCAAGGGGGGCTTGTATGTTCAATCAAGTTGATCAAATGAGTGTCCAGTCTATATTGTTGTAGTTTCACCATTAACCCCAATCGAAGCCCTTACATTCTACCATGCCCCCTCTTCTGCAGATTGTTCCCTTAGGCTTACAAAAGGGGCACAGGTGGATGAGAAGCAAAACAGTCTACTTTCTCTGTAGCTGATGTCTTGGTCTCTAGTCAGTTCTGGCTGTTTTCTTTCATGGGCTGCCAGCTTGTCTGGGCATAACCTTTTGATCCTACTAATGAAGCACATGCAATTAGATATTTAGGTATTTAAACAGTATACTATATAACCTTTCGATCCTACTAATGAAGCACACTCAATTAGATATATAGGTATTTAAACAGTACTAATTGTTATGGTAGGTTACTTTGGTATAGACACAGATATTTGGATGGTATGTTAATTCATGAATTACATTTTCTTCTGTTAAGTATGGCAGGGTCTTTGTGTGGTTTATAACATCTCCTAACCATTAGAGGATGTAAGCTTGTGGCATCAGCCGTGGGTTATTCCTCCAAGGAGAGAGCTAATAGCCAATAAGATTTGGGATATACAGACATATGGCTGCCACTGCTGCACAGTATTTCCAGGCAGATGAGGTGTAGCTGGTGCTGTCGGAGGAGTCTTGCTTGACTCAAGGAGACCTATATTTGCTTTACTGGTTTAGTGGTCTTTGGTAACACTCTCTGGCATTCCAGAGAACATCTGTATACTTGCAAGTGCGGTCTCCATACATCTTTCCCATGTTTATATCAGGTCTTCAACAGCAGGGCCTTATCGACTCTCTTCCTACAGATATCCCAGTTTGGAGGCAAGGAGCCTTTACCATTTGTGGGGGCTTGGATCCCCTGGCCAACATCTCCTTGGTAGAATAATCCATTGTTGATGTCAGAGCTCCTGTATTAATATATTTTGGTTAAGTGCACAGCTTAAGGAGATTTTAGCATTATATTTGGTTCTGAATAGAGAATAATCCTTTTCAGAGTTTCTATGTCCATTAGTCAATTAAAGAAGGCAGTTTTACTGATTTTACAAGAGAATACCTGTTTCTGAGCCATCTTAAATTCTTCACTTGAAAAGTCTTTGTTCCGATCAGCCCATTTTTTAACTGGATCATTTATTTTCCTGGACCTTTGCTTTTTTGAGTAGTTTATATATTCTGGATGTATCTTTCAGATGTATCACTGGTGAAGGCTTCCTCTCAGTCTGTGGCTTTTCTCTTCATTTCTTTCATTATTTCTTTGGCTGTACAGGTTTTTAGTTCAACAAGGTCCCTCTTGTTGATTGTTGACCTTAGTTCCTGCACAACCAGTGTCTGACTTTTCCTATACCTATATGTTGTAGGTTACTGCCTAAATTATCTTTCAAAATATTCAGAGTTTCAGGTTTCACACTGAGGTATTTGATCCATTTATAGTTGACTTTTGTGCAAGATGAAAAGTAAGGGTTTAATTTCACTCTTTTACCAGTGGTACTCCAGTTTTGCCAGCATCATTTGTTGAAGATGCTACCTTTCCTCCAATGAATATTTTTGGGTCCTTTGTCAAATATAAGTTATCTGAAATTGTATGTACTCAAGTTTGTTTTTTGATTTTATTCCATTGATCTATAGGTCTATTTTTATGTCAGTATCATACTGTTTTTGTAACTATAGCTCTGTAATAAAGGTGAAATCTGGTATAGTAATTCTCCATGCATTACTCTTTTTGCTCAGGGTTGCTTTGGCTGTCCAAGGTCTTTTGTTTTTCCATATGAATTTTAGGATTTTTTTTCTAATTCTGTGAAAAATGTTATTGGACTTTTGATTGGGATTGCATTGAATATGTATATTAATTTGAGAAGGATGGTCATTTTTACTATATTAATTATTCCAATCCATGAACATGGGAAATCCTTCCATCTTCTGATGTCTTACTAAATCTCCTTCTTCAAAGATTTTAAGTTTTCATTGTAAAGGTCTTTAATACCTTTGGTCAAGTTTATCCCAAGATATTTTATTTTGGGGCTATTCTAAATGGAAGGGTTTCTATGTACTCCTTCTCTAATTGCTTGCTGTTTGCATATAAGAAGGCTATTGATTTTCATAGATTAATTTTGTTACCTGCAACTTTCCTGAAACTCTTAATCATTTCCAGGAGTTTTGGAATCTCTTTGGTATAATATCATGTCACCTCCTCTTTCCAATTAGTATTCTTTAAATCTCCTTCTCTTTTCTTATTGCTCTAGCAAGAGTTTTAAGGACTATATTAAAAAGGAGGGGAGATAGTGGGCAACCTTGTCTGGTCCTGACTTTAAGGGGAATGCTTCTAGGTTTTCTCCATTTAAGATGATGTTGGCCGTTGGTTTGTTGCATATAGCTTTAATTATGATGAAATTTGTTAATAAAATTGAATTTAAATATTTTATAAGAATTTCCAAATAAGTCACCCTATTAAAACAATACACAAATAATTTATTTAACTTTAGGAATTTATTTTCATGAACCTGAGTAAAGTTAAATGTTCTGCTGTTAAATAATTTAAAAAATACTTCTGTGTAGTGTGTATTACATTGTGAAATATAGACAAGTTTTACTATCTTAGCACAAAAAGTTGATACATTTTTTTCAAATATAAAGTTAAAAAATCCAAAACTAATGCATAAATAATTTTATACTGTCTCACATTTATTAAGAGAAGCTCTTAATAGAGTCAATAAACATTTTTGGAAATATTTTTATAGGAAGAATATTGGACATTAAGTATATACTTGTTGCAGAGTTCAAGATCACAGGAAAGGGAAAGGACTACCCAGACTTAATCAAATTTTAATAAGCCAAGTTGATTAAAGCTACAGTTGACCCCAGAATCTGGGGTGGGAATGAATGCTGTACTGCTGGAGTGAAAAATAAGAAGTGTTTTTAAAGGCAAAAAAAAAGGAAAGAAAAAGACATGTTTATTTTACTTTGGTGGAATTTCCAACTGTGTGAGATAATATCATTGTTTCATTGTGCAGATAACCACAAAGCAAGTTTTACAGAAACCAGAGTAAGCATATAGTTAATCATTTCACAATAGTGACACATAACTGGGAAGAAGACAAACGGCTTCTGTAGTCAACAATTCCTGGGATTGTCTAGCAGTTTCAAACTACAGGCAAAACATGTCTCTAAAATTACTGTCTTAACCAAAATGGAGTCACTTCGGCTGTTACATTCCTCACTGGGTCCAGCTCCTATGGATTAAATCATTGGTTCATACTCATGTTGGGCTACAGGTTGATATTGAGCCTGTACGGTCAATATCTTAACTGTGTTAATTCTTCTTCTTCTATATTTAAGCCATCAATTTAAGATACAAAGGCCTATAATAATACCAAGAAGTAAGAAGTAAGTGTCCTTGCTATCTCAGATAATATGGTGGTGAGCCATGGGGATCATGAGAAAATAGATTGATACCAGTTGTAGGCCCTGGTTCTCTCTTTGGCCTGGTCCAGATTTTGTTTAACTAGGGCTAAAATCTTCCTGATAACTCCTCAATTAGTAGCATAAAAACAACATTTTTTCATGCAAGGCCATACAAAAACCTCCTTCATTTATAAATAATAAATCTCTACAAATATAACAAGTCTCTATTAATAATAACCTTCCCTCTGCAATTTTATAAAGCCATCTCTGTCAAGGAGTCCACTTAAATTTCAAGCTGACCTATGGAATTTCTGAGGTGATCTATGTCCTGATCTACTCTGGCACTCAAGGTCCTCAAATTCCCTAGGGTGGCAGAACCTGCAATCACAGTCCTTGCAAAGAGAGGGATAATGATGAGTGAAACTGTTCTTATTTCTCAGGTGAAGATTTCATTGGTAAAGTAATGTTCTCTACCTCTACTTTCTGCCCCAGCACGCACGCACACGCGCGCACACACACACACACACACACACACACAGAGACACACACACACACACTTGGGAAAGGACATAGACCAGAACATAAAGGTTCTAATTCCAGATGTTCAGTGGTTCTGCATGGGGTGAGACCACATATGCAGGCCCACCATATCACTGATGAAGCCCTGAAATGTATTCTAATATTCTCAGACTTGTTGCTATAGGTGAGGGAACTACAATATAGATCATAAGGAGAACTGAGAAAGGTATTGGTTGAAGAAACAAAATATTTTTCTTGTAAATCCCACAGTGTGAGTCTAGTCTCTGTAGCCTACATTCTGTAACTTTATTGGGGTAAAAGTTTGGGAAATAGAAATTTTGGATCTTATCCTCATGTAGAAATGGGGTATGGCATGTAGGCAGAATCAACGATCTTGTCCTAGGCTAAGGATGGTATGGTTTATTTGCATAAATTATGTATTAAAGTTTCAATTTCATGGATACCATCAGGAGTTGGGACCATCTTTTGTCATGAAGGCACAGTCAGGAGAGGTGGGTGACTGTCCTTAGTAGGAACTGAAGTTCAATCTACTTCTATGAGTTGGGTAGTTCTGGTAGGAAGAAGGAAACAATCTTACTTTTGGATTTTGATGAGGCAACCAATTACTTCCTGATCTATAGGGTGATGTCTGTTTTGTATTGTGCCAGGTTTATTTTCATATCCCTTAAACTGAAGCTTGAGTCACCAGGTCCAACCTGTAATCCAGTATTTGTTGCTCAACTCATTCCAGTCCATGACTCTTAATGTAAAGGAGTTTCATTTTCTGACCACACAATCTTGGGAGAGTCTTTCCTACGTGATAGAGATAAATGAGTCTTTATACCCACCCCAGATAGGCTCAACCTCATAGTCCCAGGAAGGACAATGATAATCCCTCCTCCCCTTAAGGCAATGTTCAAGACCATTGGCCAGTCATGCATAGAGTAGGTGATATGTAGGTGCTTTTCCTGGAATTTAGTTCCATAGCTGGTTGAGTGGATTGGTAACTTGCCC
This sequence comes from Rhizomys pruinosus, assembly GCA_009823505.1. Taxonomy (NCBI): domain Eukaryota; kingdom Metazoa; phylum Chordata; class Mammalia; order Rodentia; family Spalacidae; genus Rhizomys; species Rhizomys pruinosus. The sequence continues at coordinate 915,350 of VZQC01003392.1, forward strand.
ATTGGTTGATGTCTTCATTTCTCTCAAAGAAGTTACATAGGCATACTTTAAACATAGGTTGAGAAATAGGGTTTTTAAAAACACCTATTACCTTTCCATCTGAAGTTTGGGACAACTCTTAGTCCCAGGCCTTGATAATTTCTAGTTGGCCACATATAAGAATTACCTGTTAGGAATCCTAACACCAGTATCAGTCTGAATCTGAAGTGTGGGAGAAACACACTTTAAAGGGATGCTAAGAGTCTCCTCAAAACCTTCCATCTTTCCCCCTTGTCCTGGCTGGTGATGTCTGCCTTGAAATGGGAGTGGTAAATCAAGGTGGCAATTCCTGCTTCCTTAACAGCTGTGGGTGTGGTCAAGATCACAGGGTATGGGCCTTTCCAAGAAGGCTCCAGGGTCCTGCTGGGCAGACAGTGGATCCACACCAGGTCTCTTCCTAGAATCTGTGTTCATATTCAGTCAGGGATGGCAAGAACCACAGAGGTGAGAAGTGGGCTTGGATGTCTCAGGTCACTTGTTGCAGAACCTGCGAAGTATTAAAGAAGGAATAATTAGACATTTGAATGTCATGTGGCCTTCCTTTTGCAGGAATCTGTGGAGGCAGACTGCCAAATGTTATCTCAAATGGTGTTAACTTATCTCTGTAGAGAGAACACCTTACTCTAAAAGGTCAGTAAGGAACAACTTAGTCCACCCATTACCAGTTTCTTCCCAAAATTTAGTCAATGTTTTTTTAATGATCTTGTTAGCTTTGTCTACCTGTACTGACCTTGGGGCCCATAGTCACAATGCAAATTCCAATGTATCCCTAGAGATTTAGATACTTAGTGTGACACTTTGGCCATGAAGGCTGAATCAGGAGATGATCTGCATTAGTAATTGCTTAGTAACTACTTTAGCTGTTTCTGACGTAGTGAGAAAAACCTCTACCCTTCCTGAAATAGTATCTACAAAGACCAGAAAATATTGGTAGCTAAATCTTGCCAGAGTAACTTTGGTGAAGTCTACATCCCAGTGTTCATGGGTAATAAGTCCCTTCTCTTGAATGTCCATAGGTGTTGGTCTTTTCCCCTTTTGGTTTTACCTGGGTGCAAAAGGCACACTGGCAGGTGATATGTTTAATCTTTTCCTCCAGATGGGGCAAGAAACCTATCCCTGATTAGTTCTTTTGGATTGGTTTATCCAAGATGAATGTTTTGATGAATTTAAGAGAGAAGAGATGTTCCCAAGGCTCTGGGTAGAATGGGGTGCTCATTCAGAACCTACCAATCCTCTGTCTTCATGGCCCCATGCTGTTGACCCACTTTTCCTCTTTACTGGCGCATTCAGGCTTGGATCAGGCAGGAGGGTGAGAATTGAGGGAGGGCCCAGTTCTTCTTGAAGTAACTTCACTGGCTGTACGATAGCTCTCTTTGCCATGACATCTGCAAATCAATTGTCTTGAGCTTTGGCTGAATTTCCTTTTTGATGTCCAGAACAGTGAATAATGACAAGTTTTTCAGGCAGCCAGATGGCTGTTAGGAGAGCATAAATTTTTTTTCATTGCTTTTGGTCTCCTTTCCAGCTAAGGTAAGTAGGTCTCGCTCCTGATACAAGGCACCATGGATGTGTGCAGTAGCAGAAGCTTACCAGATATCTGTATAGGTATAAATGTTTACTGTGTGGGCATTTCCCAACCTCAAGGCTATTAATTCTGCCTTCTGGGCTGATGTTCCCTAGGGCACTGGACCCAAATTACCTTGGAGAGTGACCCATCTTGGCTTATGCATACCTGACCCTGTCCTGTATATAGCTGCTCCCAACCATGTATAGGGTTGCACCTGCTCCCTGAGGGGCTGGTCTCAGAGATCCAGTCACCCATTTCGCAGAGAATCAATAACTTGAGCACAGTTGTAGGCTGGATTCTCTTCATGGTATGGCAGGAGGGATTCTGGGTTCAGTACTGCAGAAGGTGAGAACCTGATTCTGTGTGCATCTAGAAGGAGGGCCTGATAGTAGGTGATGCTAGTGTTCAATGTCCAAAGCTTGGGGGCTCCCTGGAGTTGCATTTAAGTTGAGTGGTGAGTAATGGTGACTAGCTCCTATCTCAAGGTCAGGTTCTCAGTCTCCTTCAGCAGCAGTGCCTTGGCAGCAAGAGCCTGGATACGATAGGATCTAAGAGTTTGAACAGATATGCACAGTCATTTTCAAGGGCTCCAGAGTTTGGGTAAAAACACCCTTGGCCACTTCATGTCTTTCATTCATGAACAGGCAAAAAGGTGTGATATCAGGCAGCCCCAATACTGGGACTGACATTACTGTCCTCTTAGTTTTTTTTTAATTAATTAACTAATTTTTATGCATATGAATGTACTGTCTGCATATAGGTTTGTGCACCCATGTCGTGGAATGTCTCGGAGGTCAGAAGAGGGTGTCAGATTCCCCTGGAACTGGAGTTAAAGACGGTTCTCAGCCTCCATGTGGGTGCTGGGGATCAAACCCTGGTCCTCTGCAATAGGCCATCTCTCCATCCCCAGTGTCATCTTAGATTTTGGGAAGGCCTTTTTTCCTTGTCTTCCCAACTCAGAGGGCCATTTCCCCCCCAGAAATAGTAATGGTTTAGCTAATTCTGCTTGGCTATCTGCTTTATCCAACCTGCCTCCTATCATGTGGTTCAAAAATCTACAAGGCAGTTCACATCCTGCTTGAAGACAAAGTTCTGCTGCCACCTTCCTGGCAAAAAGCCAGAAAAGTTACCTAATTAGAGCACAGTTTGCCTTCTTGGCAGCTACTCCATAACCCATTCACTAGAGTGTTTCAAGCAGTTCTTCAATGGCTTGACAACATTCTTCTGTGGTGTGAGTGGTGATAAGATCATCCACAGAGGGTGAAAATTGATAACCTTGGCAATGTTCAAACAGGTCTGCACTATGGGATTCATCAAACAGGGTGGGGTGAGTACTTGAATCTTTGTAGTCCATTCCAGGTTAAGTGGCCACTGAACACTGCCATTGGGTCTGTCCATTCAAAGTCAAATACAGACAGTCTCAATGGTGTCAGAAGCAAGGAGAAAAAGGCATCCTTCAGATCTGGGAGAGTGTACACAATATTTCCCAAATCTAATAAGCTGAGCTGGATGTAGGGGCGTGGCACTGTTGGGGGAATAGTCTCCATTCTCTTATTAACTTCCCTTAAGTCATGAACAGGACAATTGTCTTTGGTGTCTGGCTTAACAACAAGGAGAAGCAGGGTATACCAAAGTGAATGTAAAGAGACCAAAATTCCATTTCCCTAAGATGACTAATGAGCTTTCTGATGTATTCCTTAGCTTCTCTCAAGATTGGGTATTGCTTCACTCTCTCAGACAAAGAACTCAAAAGTTGAACAACTACTGGTGGCTGATGTGAGGCCAGCCCAAGGAAACTGGTCTCCACTCACACCCCCGGAAACGTTCTCTTTAGTTCAGCAAGTCCACCCCTGTCAGGCTGTGGACATGTCCCCATCTTTCCTGCTTATAACGTGGACACTTGTCCTTCCAGTGTCCTTCTTGCAGTAGGCACAGTGGTCTCTTTCTAGCTTAGCTGGAGGTTGATTATGCTTCCTGGGTCTTTATCTTCCCATTTTCTCAAAACAGCCACAATTATGCTGGCCAGCCTCTTGTCTTAATTTCATCTGGGTCCCTATTGTTGAAGGTCTTCTGGGCTATTTCTTACAACTGGGAACTGTTCATTCCTTCAAATCCTACCTTTCTGTAGCTTCTTATAGATACCTGTGGCTGACAAGTTAATGTTTCTGGGCCATCTGAATCAGTAGGTGTGAATGCTTGGTAAGCATTCCAGAAGCCCTCCAGAAACCCAGCCAGGGGCTCCTGATTTCCATGAACAAACTTTGGTGCCTTCAAGAGATTATTTGGGTTCCCGGCTGCTGTCTAATCCCAGTCAGTGAGGGCTCACTATGTGTGTCTAGTGCTTCCTTACCTTGGTTGGTGTTAGGGTCCCAGTTTGGTAGAGTCCAGGGCAGGAGACAGACTCTCACATCAAGTGCCTTTCCTTTTGCCCCAGGGCTGTTATAGCTTTACAGGCTGAAGTTAGGATCTGATCCATCCTCAGCCATGAAAAAGGCACCCCTGAACTGCCTGCAATCAGGCCAAGTGGGCTGTTAGGTACAGAAAACATTTTTCAAGAAACTGATATAGGCCTGGGGTTTATCAGAGAAAAATGGGGTTCTGAGTCTTCCAGATGTACAGATCATTGATCAAAAAGTAAATCATCAGACCTCCTTATGAGGTGGGGGCCCATACATAGTCATGTCGTTAAGAGGGAGAATGACAGGGGATAGAATTGGCCTGACTAAGTGGGACACTCTGCCTTAAGTATGGGAAGAAGAGGACCAGGGAAGGGCAGGGTAGAGCAGAGCCTTGGAGCTTAGGGTTCAGGGGAAGGGGAGGGTTCTCCAGACACAATTGTGTCCCTAACCTGCTGTGTGAGTCAATGGTGGTGGGGGCAATGACCTCCTCCTCCCCAGAGTCAGGGTCCAGGTTTCTTATTCAAAGCCTAGTGACTCTAGCAGAGGAGCCTTATTTAAGTGCACAACACTTTAGTCAGGGAGGAGTGTGGAGCAGGAGAGAGGACCAGTGGTTGACGTAGGAAAACTGATTGGGATTACCATGGTCCCCTTGGAACCACCTGCCATACTCCCTGAGTGGCTTGGGGTTCAAACAAGCCCACATCTGGCCACCCCATACAAAAAGAGGGCTATTCTATTTCCCGAAAGTTGCAGAGCTTTGCATGTGACATCTTGACTTCACAGTCCACTTCTCCAAACTCCAGAAAGTGATGTAGCATCTAGCCCAGAGGGGTCTTGGTTGCATCTTACACAATTGAAACATCATCACATTGTAACAAGATGTCCATTTCTCCGGAGTCCACAACAACCATTATTTTACTCACTGTTCTTATAAATATAGATGCTTTAGACATTTCATACAATGGTGTCTTCCAGAATTTGTCCTGTGACTGGCCTCTTTCACTTAGCCTAATATCTTGACTATCTGATAATCCTGGAATCTCAAAATAAGTAATGATGAATACATATTCATTTTGAAAATCATCAAATACTTATGTTTTGTTTTGCTTTCTTTCAAGAGAACTGGTTTCAAATCACATCTTTTAAATATTTTTTCAAACATAACATATTTAGTTTGGTGAAGGTCTTTGGCAGTACCACTTGCTAACTGTGTGTAATGCCAGCCTCCCCTGATTATTTTCAATCCTCACTGCTTCTTTCGGTTTCAGAATTGGGGGCCTTGAATGTGATTCATTCCTTGTCTACTCCAAATTTGGTAGCCAAACTTTGCTTCCAGTGCTTGATTTTTGGTGCATTCCAAAAACAGAAATTATTTTATGTTGCTGTAGTAATATACTCAACCCATCTAACTGAGCCCAGGAGCTTAAAACACCACTAGTTTTCAAATGCATAAAGCACTCTTAAATATTTCATTTAAAATATTTCTATGGGGCTGGAGAGATGGCCTAGCGGTTAAGAGTGCCGACCGCTCTTACAGAGGACCCAGGTTTGATCCCCAGCACCCACATGGCGACCGAGAACTGTCTGAAACTCCAATTCCAGGAGAGCTCCATTTCCAGGGGAATCCGAGACCCTCTTCTGACCTCCGTGGCATTGCATGACACGGGTGCACAAACTTGCATGCAGACAGTACATTCATACACATACAGAAATAAATAAAATTAATTAAAAAATTAATAAAAAAATTAAAAAAATATTTCTGGAGCTGAATGTGGTGGTGCATATCTATTAATCCCAACACTTGCAATATAGAGACAGGTGGATCTCTGTTTGGTTAAGGCAGCCTCGTCTATGTAAGGAGTTTCAGTCAGCTGGAGCTACAGAGGGCCCTGTCTCAAAATTATACATATCTATATCTATCTATCTATCTATCTATCTATCTATATATATATATATATATATATATGGGATACATGATTATTTTTCATTGCCTTTTGTGAGGATCAATTCATATTGCCCCATTAAGATATCAAAGGACTTTGGGGTTCTTTTACTGAATCTGTGATAACATGTGGAGATAGCATAATAGCATAATCAAGCAGAAATGTGTCCCAGTACTGTAAATGTCTGGTGATCCTGGATGAACTCTACAAATATATTAACTTTGACAGGTCCTTTTCCAGCCTTGGAGATCACTAAAGTATCTGCGGGTTACATTAAGTCTCAATGTATAACTAATATTTCAGAAGAAAATTGCTCAGGGAAGCATAAAATCCAACACATTGATGACCCAGTAAACACCAAAGAACTGGGCTGGCATGTGCATATCCCAGAGTCAGTGCCAGAGCCAGTGGATTGGCCTTCCAAAGGGAGAGCAGTAAGAGAGCTGTAGATGTCTTTCTCCCTTAAGCCTTCATCAATGTTATAGCCAATATTCTAATACTCATGCTCAGTGTATTTAGTGAGATTAAATTAACAGTGGATTCTCTTTTTGCCTCTAATACACTGGCCAAGAGTTAAACTGATGTCAATTCCTCCTGCTGGCAAGGATGTTCAGTTAAAAAACACATTAATAATTTTACTAGAAACATGAAGTCCTATATCATTAGGTGGGAATCTTAAATTTTAAATATATAATATATATCTAACCTTTGACTCAACAATGTAACTTTTAGAGTCTATCCTGAATTAATGATCTCATTAGCTTATAAAGGCTTGTATCTAATTCTGTATCATTGGCAAAAGCAAGCAACTGGAAATGAAATTAATGCCAACTGAGGAGAATGATAGAATAAATTGTGATGCATCTACTGCACAGAATGTTGCACATTTGTGATAGAGAACATGTTAGAGCTTAACTTTAGAATAAGGTAAATTTCTATGACATGCACTATTCATCCTATCCAACGCCTTGTAAGGTTGTATGTATAATAAATTCTGACTACACTAAACATTAACAATACTAAAATGTCACTTGGGACTCTTCTAGTGGATTTTGTATGTAGATAAATTAGGGAAATCAATATATATATATATATATGTTGTTAGCACTTATTATACATTGTGTACTGGTCAGGAATAAAACCGCCAAGGTAAGACTAAAAGAAATAGAGAGTTCCAAGATTTCAAAATGTACATTATATATTATTCAATCCATGAAAAATACAAAATCGCAATATTTTCTCAAATATATGCATGCATGTGAGAACAGGTGTCTTAAATTTTGGTTACTATTATGGACTAAATAATGCATCTCCAAACTCATAGGAGAAAACTGTAATCTCCATTGTGATCACATTTCTGGCTTTACAAGTATTTATTAAATTTCAGTGACCTCACAGAATGGGACCCCAATTTAACATGACTGGTGCCAGGAGGAAGGGGCATTGGGGATTCATGCCATGGCAAGACAAATGGGAACTCCAGGAGAATGGGTGTAGAAGAAAACAAGCTGGATGATGCCTGGGTCTTGGACTTCCAGTCTCTAGAACTGAGAAGCACATTTCTGTTTTGTAACCAACCTCAGCTGTGGTGTTGTTAGGGCAGCGTTAGCAAGTTAGTGATGCCATTGTAATGTTAAGTTGTCCTACCTCAGCATTTCAGATGAATTTGTGTTTTTCTTTCAATCAGTCTCCATTATATGATTTTTTAGTCATTATTTTGAAAATATTTTAAGTGAGAGAAAAACTAAAAGAACAGAAGGAAGGAGCCAGTAGAATTCAAGAGCCAGGTAATTTAAGACCAGGGTCCACACAATGGAAAACTAAAATAGTTCCAAAATAGTAGACAGGAGCAGAGTGACTCAGGAAGCACAGAATGCAGGAGGTGTGCAAGCCAGGGGGAGTGATTTGCTGCTGCTCGGAGGTGAGGTTGACAGCCCTGAAAGAAGTTCCAGAATGGTTTGGCTGCAGGCTCCTTGTGAATTGCCAGAGTTTTCTCCTGCTTTTACAGTCACTGCTGTGGCTCCCAGAGTGTACTAGAAATGTGTGGTTTACCTGTGTTTTGTTGCAGAGAAGTCTGATTATCTTCACTTTAAAAGTTGGGTAGACAGGAACTTGGCTTTTAGATAGAGCATCCATGTTTCTCTCACCTCCTCCTCCCGGTTGTTTGTATTCCTCTCATTTAAAATGGATAGAACTAGAAGATATTATGCTAAGTGAGGTAACACAGTCCCAGAAAAACAAATGGCAAGTGGTATCTCTCATTTGTGGACGCTAGCATCAAGTAAGGCAAACTGAGTAACATTAATGTTATACCTGTGCCCCTTTTCTAAGCCTAGGGAACAATCTGCGGAAGAGGGGGCGTGGTAGAATGTAAGGGCTTCGATTGGGGTTAATGGTGAAACTACAACAATATAGACTGGACACTCATTTGATCAACTTGATTGAACATACAAGACCCCCCCCTTTCAGGATGGTGGGACCCATGAGCTGTGGGGGGTTTGGCACAACTGCTTTCAAATTTGGTTTTTTACAGAAGGATGCTTGTACTCACAGATAATCACCTATTGTTAAAAAAAAAATGAAAACAAACAAACAAAAAAGGCAAGAAAAGATGCATAAAAATTACGCAGAAGCACATCTGCGTGGGTAGGGGTGGGATGGGGGGGCAAGGGAAGGGGATAGAGGCATGAACTTGAATGGAAAATGATGTATGAAATACACAAAGCATCAATAAAAATAAATTTTTTAAAAAATTAAAAAAATTAAAAAAAAAAAAGAAATATGAATTTGGGGGGCTGGAGAGATGGCCTAGCGGTTAAGAGCGCCGACCGCTCTTGCAGAGGACCTGGGTTCGGTCCCCAGCACCCACATGGCGGCTGAGAACCGTCTGTAACTCCAATTCCAGGAGAATTCCAGTTCCAGGGGAATCCGAGACCCTCTTCTGACCTCCGCGGCATTGCGCGACACGGGTGCACAGACCTACACGCAAACAGTACATTCATACACATAAATAAATAAAATAAAAAAAAAGAAATATGAATTTGGTCTTAGATTGTGAATCCCTTAATGGACTCTAGAATTAACCTACTACCTATTTTCAGACTTTATAATTTTGGTGCAAGGATGGAGGGTATGTTTGCATATTTTAGAGCAATATAAAATTAAAAGGGAAAATGTGGACCCTGAAATATGATTTGGAAATAACATATAGTTTATTGTCAGAGGACACGATTTTAGTACATGTGTGACATACATAAATGGATATGGTGAAATAATACGGATTGGAGGGAACAACAACAACAACAACAAAAACTGGGACAGGGAACTGACTGAAGAAGTAGAGTTCCTCCCCCCAAAAAATAATCTTCTGCTTTGAAAGTTTGAAAAGACTCAGAAGGGGAACCAGGACATGTATGGCAGACTACACGAACTTGGGAGGAGGTGGGGGGCATGGAGGGGGAAATGAGTCTGGATTGAGCCGAGAAGTGATGTATGAAATGCACAAAACTTCAATAAAAGATAAAAAAAAAAAAATACCCAATGTCCACTCCAGCTATTGTTCCACAGAGATGACTTCACAGCTTTCTCTTTGGTCCTAATCTGTAATGGACTAAAGGGGAAGAGACCACTTTAACTGCAAAACAAACCGAAGTGAATATTTATTTAAGGAAATTATGAGATTAAAGGAAATATTTAAGAGCAGCAGTTTTCTATTAAATTTTCATAATGAAAAGCAAAATCAGTATCCACAGTGCTCATTGATGGGCTGGACTACATTAGGATGAACATTTTGTTTCATATATTCATGAATGAACAGACTGTCTTGATGCCACTGATATCTCTTACTTTCTACGTTTTTTTTTTTTTTTTATTTCCAATAAATTTTACAACTTACGGTGACCTGAAGCCAATCTCTGTAATTCTCTCTGCTCCATACCCTAAGATGGCTCATTATCTTTGATGTGTATTATCGCTTTGTTCACCCTTTCTGGTTCTCTTTAAATACCAGATTTTTTATCTTTTTTTGGGGGGGGTCTTTTTGAGACAGGGTCCTCCTATAGTACCAGCTGTCCTGGAACTCACTATGTAGGTCAGGCTGGCATTGAACTCACAGAGATCTGCCTGCCTCTGCTTTTGCCTCCTGAGTGCTGGGATTACAGGTGTGCACCACCATGCCTGGCTCAGAATTTTTTTTNTCCCAGCACACACTGGAGGCTGAGAACCGTCCTGAAACTCCAATTCCGGAGAAATCTCCAGCGCCAGGGGAATCCGACACCCACTTCTGACCTCCGCGGCATTGCACGACACGGGTGCAGCAGCCTACATGCAGACAAACGTACAGGCGTACACAACAAATAAATAAAAATTAGGGCTGGAGAGATGGCCCTAAGTGGGTAGAGCGCCGACCGCTCTGCAGAGGACCCGGGTTGATCCCCAGCACCCGCATGCAGCCGAGAACCGTCTGAAGCTCCAGTTCCAGAGAACTCCAGCCCAGGGGAATCCGAGCCCTCTTCTACATCCGAGGCGGTGCAGCAACGACATGGGTGCACAGACTTGGCATGCAGACAGTGCATTCATAAACTACAGAAAAAAATTTTTTTTAAAGAAATAAATAAAATTAAAAAAAAAAGCTCAATATGGGGGCTGGAAGAGATGGACTAGCGTTAAGAGCACCGACCACTCCCCTCTGCAGAGGACAAGGTTCGATCCCAAGCACCCACATGGTGCTGAGAACTGTCTGTACATCTCATTCCAGGAGAACTCCAGTTCCAGGGGAAGCCAACAACCTCGTCGGAACCTCCACGGCATTTGCACGATACGGGTGCACAACCTGCATGCAGACAGTAACATTCAATACACATAAAAAAAGAAATAAATAAGTAAAAAATAAAAGCTCATAGATAGATATATATCAATTATATATATATATATATATATATATATAATAATATTAAAGAAAGTCACATGATTTGAAAGGGATGAGTGAAATCGTTTGCGTTGGCATAGGGGAGGGAAGCTGAAAATTATGTAAAAAAAGTACTATGTATGAATTCCTAAAAAAAGTAAAACCTTTTATAAACAGAAAAATGTACAAAATTGCTCTTTCCCTGAGACTAGAGAGATGTCGTGGTGACTGACCTTTTGCAGCAGGACCCAAGTTCGGTTCCGCAACATCCGCAATGGCTGTCTATCAATCATCTCCAGTTCCAGATCTGATTTTTGTGGGCATCACATGGCTCCAGTGGTCATATAGTGCTTGAAATCCTTGCTAGGGCAATAATAGACGGGAAGGGAAATAGGAGGCTAATTGAAGGAGGAAGTCAAGAATAATCCCTTTTGGCAAACATATGATGGTTTTACCTACCTAAGGGATGCTAAAAACCCCACAGAACTCCTAGAGATGATCAAGACTTTCGGTAAGTCAAAATTAACTTACAAAAATCAGGAGTTGTCTTTACAACCACACAGCAGCTAAGAAGGAATATAAGGAGAACTTCCCACCACAATGCACAAAAATTAATAAATACCCATTAACAAGACCTAACCAAATTCAACCAAAGATCTCTATAATAAATTGTTAAGGGCACTGAAGAAGGAGATTGAAGAAGACTCAGAAGATGGAAAGACCTCCCATGATCATGGGTTGGAAAAATGAATATAATACACTATAACGTTTCTGCCCAAATTAATATACGGATTCAATGTCCATTCCCAATTAAAATCACCATGATTTCGTCTTTCAAGACTATTGGGGAAAAAAATCCTTAATTCATATGGAAAAAGCAAAAGACCCCAAATAGCCAAGCAACAGGAGTTAATAGAGCAATACAGGGGGAGATCAATATAACCCAGACGTAACTATACTGCAGGGCTATATTCACAATAACAGCCTGGTACTGGCACAAAAAACAGAACTGTAGACCAATAGAAACAAAAGTTAGGATTCGAACTTGAGCACACACAATTGCATCAGCCCACCGCAATTTGACAAAAGGGTCAAGAAGACTCAATGGATTAAAGACAGCATCCTCAGCAATGGTGTTGGCAAAACGGGTCACCACTTGTAGAAGAATAAAACTGAACCCCTACCGTATGCCCATGCACAAAGATCAACTCCAATGGATCAAAAACCTCAACAATGAAACCCAAAATTCTGACGGCTATAGAAGAAAAAGTTTGGAAGCAACCGCAAGACATAGATAAGGAGACTTCCTAAATCAACAACTGCTTGAACGAGATGTGAAGATGGCAAATGACAAGTGAACTCATTAAACTGAATAGCTTCTGTACAGAGAAAGACAATCAGTGAAGTGATACATCTGACAGAGCGTTGACTTCCAGAATACATAAACGACTCAAAAAACAAGAGAAGTGAATGACCCACTCAAAAGACTGTACAGGGTGAAGGTAGGGTTTAATTGTGTTCGATACAAGGGGTGATCCAATTTTGCCAGCACCATGTGCTGAACAGGTGATCCTTCCGCCATTGAGGTTTTTATTTGGCGGGGGGGCTTTTGTCAAATATGGTGGGAGGAATTGTATGAGCTCAAAGTTTGATCTTCGTTTTGTTCCATTGGGCCAATGGGTCTGTTTTTGTGCGAATACCAGGCTGTCCCTTAGGACGATGGCCCTGTAATTGTTTGAAGTCTGGTAGATCATTCCCCCCTGTATTGCAGTTTTTCATCATGGTTGCTTTAGCTATTCGGGGTCTGTTCTAGTTTGTCCTCCATTGCGGTGACAAAACACTTTTACTGACACCAACTTGGGGAGGAAAGGGGTTATTCAGCTTACATCTCCTGGGTCACAATTCATCACTTAGGGAGCCCAAGCAGGGAGCCAAGGGCAGGAACCTGAGGCAGGAGCTGAAGCTGGAGGAATGCTGTTTACTGGCTTGCTCCTCTGGCCCATGTGCAGCCGGCCCTCTTATACAGTACACAACCGCCTGCAGGTGGCCCACCCATAGTGGCTGGGCTCTCCTACATTGTTCGACAATCAATATGTGGCCACAGGCAGTCCAATGGAGCCGATGCCCCAATTGAGGCTCCCGCAACCCAGTTGTGGCCAGTTGACGCTAAAACTATCCAGCACAGGTCTTTTTTTTTTCCATATGGATTGAAGGATTTATTTTTCCAAGTCCGGTTGAAGAAGCTCATGGGGATTGTGAATGGGATTGCATTGAATCTGTATAAATCAATTTGGGTAAAATGGTCAGTTTTACTATATTAATTTTCCCAATCCATGAGCCCATAAGAGATCTTTCCATCTCTTGATGTCATTTTCCAATCTCCTTCACAGCAGTGAAGAGAAAACCCACAGATGGGAGGAATTTCCACTAGTGATACTCGGAAAGAATTAAGGTCAAGAGTATATAAACTAATCAAAAAAACAAGAAGAAAAAAAAAACAAATGACCTACTCAAAAGATGGATTAAAGAGCTGAAAAGAAACTTCACCAGTGAGGAATTAAAATGGATGAGAAACATCTTAAAAATAATTATAAGTAAGTAAATGCAAATTAAACCACTCTCAGATATCAACATTACTCCAATACAACTAGCTAAGATCAGAAAACAAAAGATATCAAATGCTGGAGAGGTTTGTGGGAAAAGGGAACACATCATCCACTTCTGGTGTGAATGTAAACTTGTACAACCACTAGGAAAGCAGGGTGGACAATCCTTAAAAAGACAACAAAATGAGCCGACCACTGACCCAGTCATAGCACGCCTGGGTATATACCCAAAAGACCCATCCTAACTGGAAAGATACATGCACGCCATGTTTTATCGCAGCTCTCTTCAACAATAGTGAAAGCTGGAACCATCCCAAATGCCCTTCAACAGACAAGTGGATGAAAAAATGTGGTGCTTCTAAACACAATGGAGTACTATTCACAGTAAAAAAAAAAAAATGACTTTATGAACTTTGCAGGTAAATGGATGGAGGGAGAAGATATCATGCTAAAAAGTGAATTAACACTGTCCCAGAAAAAACAAGTGGCAAAATAGGTTTCCCTCATTTGGCGATGCTACCAACCACCAAATCCCCTAGATGAAAGCAAGCTTGGACAACATTACTGTTATTTTCCTGTTTATTATCTGAAAGCAACTATGTTCTTATAATGTATCTCTCAACGGGCTCTAGAGTCCACCCACCACTTACGTATTTTTCAGACTCTGTAGTTACTTTATATGGGTGGAGATTATGTACCCGTATTTTAGAATAATATAAAATGATGGAGGGAAAATGTGAATTTCGAAGCATAAAAAAAGAACAGAGATCGGGTGTGGTGGCGCACACCTTGAAATCCTAGACTGTGGGAGAGAAGAGGCAGGGTGATCTTTGTGAGTTCAAACAGCCCTGGTCTACAGAGTGAGTTCCAGGACGCTGAGGCTAAGCAGGGAGACCCGGTCTCAAAAAAAAAAAAAAAAAGACAGAGAAGATCTGGAACAGTTATGAGAGAATGCATGATCTGGGGTGGGGAAGGGAAATGGGACCGATGCCTAAAGTGAATAGAAATGATGTCTGAAATACACAAACATCAATAAAAGTTTTTTTTTTAAAAAATTTAAAAAGTAAAAATATGGTGAAGGAAAGAATGAATTTTGATGTGTTCGAAAAAATTCCTATTACCAGGAGAATGAGCAGGAAATATCCTGAATGATATGCCTGTGTAACATGAAGCTTCCCCCGGGGTTATGTACCAAAGATATCAATCCCCATCCCCCCCAAGAGTAAGGGGTTTAATTGAAGTCTGAAAGATTGGTTCCTTATAAGCAAATTAATAGATACACATAGTAATTCTAAACAATCTGTATGTGGCCTGAGCAGTCCAATAGGCTTCTTCATCAGCTTTAGCACCCATTAAGCCCAATGACTGCCAGCAGCTTACTGTCTTTTGCAGAACTGTTCTCCTTTCTGCTACATGACAGGGCTAAAGGCTTGCTGGGCACTACTGTTACATTTGATGATCTTTTTGGCATACTGTGTAAAAATGTCCTTGAAACTGAATGAGCTATCAAACAAACTCAGTGTCTAGCTGACCCATTGCATTTAAATAAGGCTTGTTCCATTATTTTGCACTTAATTTGCTTGTTAGAAAAAGTTCCTTGTACTCTAGAGGAAGACCATTTCAAAAAGTAGACTATCTGCAGGTTTCGTAAGAAGAAAGAATAACTCAGCCCTCTGCATCTTGCTGTGGACAAGAATACTACATGTGTAGGGTGGTACCCGGTCTGTAAGTTTCCATCTCTACAAGTTACTGCGACACTGATAGAATGTGGTGCTGATGTGAACTTCAGAGACTCTGATGACAATAGTCCCCTACATATCGCTGCTTTGAACAACCATCCAGACATCATGAATCTCCTTATTAAATCAGTTGCACATTCTGATGCCCAAACTTATGCAAACTGCTAGTGACTTGCTAGACGAGGAGATAGCTAAAGTTTTGATCCAGCCCAAGACACTACAATGTGATAAATCATACCACATTGTAGTGTCTTGTTGCTAGTGTCATTGTGGATCGTAGAATATAATATAAAGGACATATCGTGGAAAAGCTAGAGACCTTCGTTTCACTTCATAGATAATCATTTGATTGTCCTTTAGCACCATTACAGCATGAATTGGTAACAGTTGTTTCATAAATGAGCACTGTTGTGATAACACCTGCATTCATTTAGCTTGTTATCATTGTGCTGTCATTGGCTAAAGCATTGTAAGCACCAAATTTACAGGACTGGGGTTCAAGTTTTTAATATAGATATGTCACATAAAATATTGTTTGTGAGTTGTTGAGAAATGTAACGTCATATTCAAATTTCTAAAATTATCTGTTAAAGGCCATTTTGTTTTTGTTTCCTGTTGGGTATTTAGGACAGAGTTGACTTTTTCAATGGTGTTTTTGTATCTTACAAGGTTGTAAATTTTATACAATTGAAAGTCATCCTCTCCCAACCCCTGCTTCTTCCTTTAAGTTTTGTCTGATTCCTCCCAACCCCCTGCAACTATTTCTGCTATAAATTTTCCCCTTTATGGATCCATACTAGGTTGTAAAAATCTTATGGACTTGTTCACCATTTGCAGTTACCGTAAGTGCTTTATCTTCTCTATGCATTGGCTTAAACTGGACTGTTGTACATTAGCATATTTTCTTTGGAGTAGTTGGTCAACTTCAACGTCGAATTTTTTTTTTTAAGTACAAAACGCCTTTCATGAAATACTCTTAGTGCATGATAATTTTTAGAGCTGTCAGTTTAGCTATCCAAGCTCAAGCCTTTATTTAATTTTTGTTTTTGCTTTGTATCTTCACATCTGAATTTCTTTAATCCACAAAACGTTTTATATGCTAAATTTGGAAAACAAATCTATAATAACTCATTAACCCAGTTGACATTTAGGTCTGTCATCTTAATATGTCATGCAGTAAGAGGAAGACTCTTTCTAAAGTGACCGCCTTTCCTACTGCTCCAGCATTGTCCTGCCTGTGCTGATGGCGTGGTTAGGTATAGAGAATTTACTTCAATTTAAACTCGAAGTTTATCACACAGTTTAATAAGTCACATTGAGCTATTCAGTCATTGGACTGCAGATCACTTTTAGTTACAAAAGAGCTAAAGCATGATGCTTGCCAAGCCATATCTAGGCATCTAAGATAATTAAGGTATTTTAGTATGTAATTTACTACAATAACAGTGTTCTTTCTTTCGTTCTTTCTTTCTTCACATTATGTATCTTTTTAAAAAGATAACTTGCATGAATGACCTTGCTCTCAATTATTTGTCACCCTAGTTAAACACAAAAGATTGTACTGTGATTCCTTTTCCCTTACTGAAAGCAAGCAGCACCCCTCCTTCCCTCCTTTCCTCTTTCTCCCCCTCCTCACCATCTCTTTCTCCCCTCACCTCCTATTTTTCTTTCATAGATTTGCTAAAGACCAAAGGGTTCTTTTAACTCAAAAAAGGTAAATGAAAATTACTAAAAAGGACTCAGGTAGTAATCATTCAGCACTTTATTGTTATTCAGAATAAAATTTATTAAAATCTCAAATCCATGAAAAAAAAAGAATAAAATTTAATGGTACATTGCCTTGCAGATGTCTTAAGAAATTATCTGAATAAAAGCTCCTTAATTGGATCTGAAGAAAAAAAGTGAAGGGGGGGTCGCTTTACCTGTGAATTTTCCATGATTTGGATCACAGAATGGTTTGGAGTTGATGGCTTTGGGTTTTTTTTTGTTTTGGTTTGTGTTTTTGTTTGGTTTTTGTTTGTTTTGTTTTAAATTTTTTTATTTTAAAAAAAAAAAAAAAAAAAGAATGTATTGCCTGCATGCAAGTTGGTGCACCCGTGACGTGCAATGCCGCACGAGGTCAGAAGAGGGTGTCGGATTCCCTTGGAACTGGAGTTCTCCCTGGAAGTGGAGTTTTCAGACGGTTCTTCTTGGCCCCGCCATGTGGGTGCTGGGGATCGAACCCGGGTCCTCTGCAAGACGGTCGCACGCTAACCGCTAGGCCTCTCTCCACCCCGAGTTGATGGTTTTGTTTTGTCTTGTTTTGGTCTTTTTGAGACAAGGGCGCCCTGTAGCTCGGGCTGTCCCTGGAATTCACCTCGTAAGACCAGGCTGGCCTTTGAAACTCACAAAGATCTGCCTGCCTCTGCCTGACAAGTGCTAGGATTAAAGCAGGCGCCACCATGCCCAAGGGCCGCCCAGACTGGAGTTGATCTTTATATTCTAAGGATTGATGTAAGTTGAAGAGTTGGGTCATTGCAAACAATTCACAATGATTTAGTTGCTTTTTGTTCTTAAATTTATTGAGCTTTGTGCATTTCATAGACTGTATTAATTTAATCCATAATTTATTAATCCCACTCACTTATCCATGCCCCCCCAAGAATTCATGCATTTTTCCATACAGGTAAAGTTTCCTGTCTAGCATTTTTTGCTCATTTTTTAAACTATTTTGATGCAAAAGTTTAATGTTTGGTAAGTTCTCTGAGAAAGTCTTTTTTTTGTTGGTTTTGTTCCCTTTAGTTGTTTTATTTAGTCAAAATATGCATAGATATATAGATATATATATATATATATAGATATGTATAGTCCACACATGTACCAAAAGTACAAAGTCTGAAAAATAAACTATAGATTAATACCAAAACATGTTCGGGGATTCACTTTTTAATAGTCAAATTTCATGGCAGGTAAAACCAAAATATAACTTTAACATTCCTAAATTGCAGCAATCGATGTAAATTTTTAATGTACTTTTAAGGAAGAAATTTATGCTTCTAATATATCTTAGAAACTTTAGGAAAATAATAGAGAAAAGCTTTCAAGCTATATCTATTAGTACTAAGGAGTCGGTATAGTATTATTTTTAATAACAAGTTACCTATCTTGATTTACATAATAAGGATTGGAGTTAGGACCCACAGATGAAGGACATAATATGCCATTATATTTTCTGAGACTGTGTTACTTCACTTAGCATAACACTTCTATCTCATTCCTTTATCTGCAAAATCATGTTGCCTTTCCTGTACCAACACATAAAAATTCAATTGTTAAATGTAAATCGTATTTTCATTATCCTTCATATCAGTTGAGGGCAATTGGGGAGGCTCCCAGCTCTTTGCTATTGTGAAAAAGCTGCAATAATATTGTTGTGCACATAGCTCTGGCTATAAGATGAACCTTTGGCTAATACCAGGAATGCTAAGACCGAGTTCAAAGGGTAGGTTCATTTTAGTTTTCTACGAGTTCTCCATACTGCTTTCCAGAGGAGTTGCATAGGGTTTCCTTTTCCTCACAACCTCTCTAGCATTTGGTATTATTATTATTGTTTTTTTGTAATGGCCAGTCTTACCAGTGTAAGATGAAATAGTTTCCGTTTTTTTTTTTTTTTTACAAAAAGTCAATTAACATTTATTATGAAGAAGAAGAAGGAGGAGAGGAGGAGGAGGAGGAGGAGAAAGAAGAAGAAGAATAAGAAGAAGAAGAAAGAAGAAGAGAAGAGAAGAAGAAGAAGAAGAATAGAAGTTGGCCCATAAAAATTTAGGGAAAGGCACTTTCCTTCTATAAAAAATGACTCTCACAATTCCACAGACTGAAAATGTGCAGGAATCAGACTAGCACCTTTTTTTCAGAAGATGTGATAGTTACCTAAAGGATGCAAAAAACTCTACAAGAAACTCCTAGAAACAATGAAGAGTTCAGTAAAGTGGCAGGGGGACACAAATTAACCTAGAAAAATCAGTAAATCAGTAACCTTTCTTTATATTAACAATAAACAAGGGGAGAAAGAATACAAGGAGACCCTCCCATTCAAATACCTCAAAAATACCTAGGAACAAAAAAAAAAAAAAAGCAGCTCTAAACGATGAAAATTTTAAACCCCGGAAGGAGATTGAAGAAGACAACCAGAAGATGGAAGAATCTCCCATGCTCATGGATTGGAAGAATTAATATAGTAAAAGGTCTCTCCTACCCAAACTAATATGTAGATTCAATCCAATCCCAATCAATCTCCCCAAGAGTTTCTACTCTCGGGCGTAAAAAAAAAATATGTAAATTTATTTGGAAAAACAAAGGACCACACAACACAGGGGGGATAACCATACCAGACTGCAAAGTAGAGTAACAGGGCTATCATAATAAAAACAGCCATGGTACAAGCACAAAAACAGATCCATAGATCAATGAACAAAAATTGAAGATCCAAACCTCAGCACAAGGAATTTCATTCAGCCACCTCATATTGACAGGGAACCAAGAAGACTCAATGGAGGTAAGATAGCATCTGCAGCAAATGGTGTTGACAAAGCTGATTACCACTTGTAGAAAGATAAAACTAATCCCCACCTTTCACCCTATAAAAAAATCAACACCAAATGGATCAAAGAAATCAATGTGAAACCATAAACCCGGAAAAATGGTAGAAGAAAACGTCGGCAGTAAACATACAAGATATGGGTGTAGGAAAAGAATTTCTAAATCAAAAAGCAACTACACAGGAAATAAGGAAAACAACAGACAAACAAACAAAAAAAAAAAAAAAAGCTTCTGTATAGTGAAGAAACAATCAATAGTGAAGAGAAAATCCACAGTGTGGGAGAAAACCTTCATCAGTGGTACAACTGACAGAAGCTTAACATCAGAATATATAATTACTCAAAATAAAAAGAGCAAAGAAAAAAATGGAGTAAAGAGCTGAGTAGGAATTCATAAGTGAAAAGTGAAGATGGTGAGAAAACATCTCAAAAGTGTTCACATGCTAATAATTAAGGAAGATGCAAATTAAAAGCACTTAAAGATGTTTTTACCTTACCCCAGTAAGATTTCTAAGATTAGAGGAAAACATGGCACCAAATGCGGGAAGAGGAACACTAAATAAATGCTGGTGGAAAGGCAAACCTTGCAACCCCATATGGAAAGCAGTAATGGAGAATACTTAAAAGACTCAAATTAAATCTACCACCTCACCCCAGCCATACAACTCCTGGGTTATATACCCAGAAGACCTCAACCTGATGACAAGATAACTTGATGTCTTTCATGATTTTGAAGTTAGATTGATGGTTCACATACAAGGAGATATTGTAATTTTTTTTTTACAAATTGCTTGCTATAAGTGGGTAAAGATTTTTTGTTAGATTTTTGAAATTAAGCTCCTTAAAAGCATACTGCTCAGCAAAACCCCTAATCTGAACCAACAGATAAAATAGTTCTTGTAACTTGTATCTCAGCAGGGACTAGATGAGTAATACATTCTTACACACTGTAATAGAAGCACTATTGCTTGAATTTTAATCATTTTAATGTTGGATACAGGGGTGGAGATATTGCTCAGGATTTAAGAGCACTGGCTGCTCTATCAGAGGACCCAGGTTGGGTTCCCGATCACATGGTGGCGAAAAACCATCTGTAACTCAGTTTAGTTCCAGACAATCAAGACCTGTTTTCGGGCCTTCCACTGGCCATTGTATGAACAATGGTGCACTTACATACATGCAGGCATGCAGACTTTACACATAAAATAAAAATAATAGATAAAATTTTTTTAAAGTTGGAAAAGAAAAATTTTAATTGATTGTCATCTTCCCTCACCATGTATCGCTAAACATATAGTCTTCCTTTAATCGATTCCCATTGTGTATTTTTTAAAAGAAGTTCTTTACTTAGATGCCAGCCAATAAGTTGTCACACAATGGAAAAAATGATATGCCACAACATTCATTGTAAAGTTTAATAAAATTGTTTGCATTAAAAAAGAAATTGTAAGCAGAGTGTGGTGGTGCATGCCTTTGATCCTAGCAATTGGAGGCAGGCAGGCTGAATCTTTGTGAGTTCAAGGCCAGCGTGGTCTACAGAGTGATTCTAGGACAGCTGGGGCCAGGGAGACCTGTCTCGAAAAGACCAAAAAAAATTGTAATAATAGATTTTTAAGAAGGAAATGCTTAAAGAAAGAAAAAGACACACTCAAATATAAATACAGGCTTCTCAAGGGAGGGTCATAATTAATATTTTAGTATTAGCTACATCTGCCATTCTGGTGGCTTTAAAGTTGCACGACAAACAGTTGCTAAAAAAAAAAAAAACCTCTATTTTCTCTCGCTCTCTCTCTCTTCTCTCTCTCTCTCCCTCTCTCGCTCTCTTCTCTCTCTCTTTTCGCTCTGTTTAGATATGCTGTTCATGTCACTGCATGTGTGTATTCAGGCACATGTAAATTTGTATGATTGTGTATGTATGCACTGTTGCACACAGACACAATGGAGATTGGGTGGAGACTAGAATTTGAATGTCAAATATCTTCCTTAAAGGCACTGTACCTTATTTTGAGGACCCGGAGCCCATTGTTTCAGCTAGAGCCCCTGGCTAGCAAGTCCTCTGGAGTTCCTCCTGTTTCTGCCTCTCTAAATTTTCTCCTTTTAATGATGAGTTCGAGGATAGGTTTTCTAGGCATGTATTGGATGAGATTTTTAATTATGTATTTTTTCCTCCTCCACACATGAAGCCTTTTTTCGACTGTTTGTGTATTGTACCATTAATGCCCACAATTCCACAAGCGGCTTAATTTCCCGGCTTTTCCTTCTCCCTCCCCCCACCCCACCCATCACAGAGCCAGGCATTCGGCCATAACTGTCTGCATTATTCCTCAGTTTTTTTTTTTTTCATTTTTAGCTATAAGTGATAATCATGAGTACAAGCTCCTTCATGCAAAACCTATCTGCAGGCTGTTGTGCCCAAACACCTACAGCCACCACAGAGTGGGGGGTGACGTTTGTTTGTTCAATCAAGTTGATCAAACGAGTGTCCAGACGCTACATCTGTTTGTTCATCCCCATTCCCCCCAATCGCAGCCTCTTACAGTCTACCCCGCCCCCCCGTTCCGCCGAGATTGTTCCATAGGCTTCAGAAAAGGGGCACAGGGTGGATGAGAGGTAAAACAGTCCACTCTCTGGAGTAGCTGTTGCCTTGGACTCTGTCAATTCTGGCTGTTTCCTTTCATGCGGGCCTGACAGTTTTTGCCCCCAGGAAATAAACCTTTCGATCCTGATTATGAAGCACAAGCAATTAAGATATTGGTATTTAAGACACTATAAATCAGTTATGGTAGGTTACTTTAGCATCAGCACACAGGTTTGGATTGTTAATCCATGAATTACATGATTACTTCCCCCTGTTAAATATGACAGGGTCTACTGGGCTTATTAACATCCTCCTAATCCTGTAGCGATGTATGTAAGCTTGTGGCCATCAGCTCTGGGTTATTTCTTTCCAAGGGGTAGAGCCAATAGCCAATTAGAATTTGGGCTATACAGGCACATGGCTGCCTCTGCTGCACAGATATTCCAGGCAGGTGAGGTCTAGCGGGTGCTGACGGTGGAGTCTTGCTTGACTCAGGGAGACCCATATTTTGCTTCTTATTGGTTTAGTGGCTTGGTAACAACTTCTCCTGGCATTCCAGAGAGGCCATTGTACTACACTTGCATGTGTGGTCTCAATACATCCCTCCCAGTGTTAACGTCAGGTCTTCGGCAGCAAGGTCTTATGTTGTCCATCTCCTCCTGTAGGTATCCCAACTAGAGGCAAGGAAGCCCTTACTTTTGTGGGCCTTAAGATAAAAACCAGAAGCAGCTGGCTTTTATAAGGGGAATGAAAAGATATGTCCATTATCCTGAAACTGGATGCTTTAATGAGATTAGTAAAAATGGCGTTTAAGCTGGGAAAGTGACGCAAAGACCTTAAGCAAATATTGCTAATTATGTTCAAATTTTTGATTCTCAGCTGGCAAAAGGCATTGGTGGGCTCTTGGGTGAGGAGCTCCACTTTCTTCTGATGTTCCTGTAACATCCCTTGTCTTTCTGTTCTGACTCAGAACCAATCCCATCACTGAAAGAACACAAGCTATAAATTTAAGATATTTGTCAGTCACATTAGTTGTGAGTGTGTGTATTTCTTCCTGGTAGACACAAAATAAGGAATGTAGGCTAGTCTTTGACTGCTATTGAGAGTTCTCCAGTGCTAGATTCTATTTTTATATTCAGATATAGAAACACAAGAGCTTCTTTGGATATACAATAACATGAGGATCATGTGTTTCTGTGCCTCACTGAGCTTTACACTCTAACAGACACTATGTGTTTCCATAGCTTATAAAGAAATGCTAAAGCCAGGAACTTTAGACACATGATTATTTATTTTTGGTCATTCTGTTTTGCCAGTATCCCCCAAATTGTCCAACATGTTGCCTCTTTTCCAGTTTCCTATTTTTCTTCCCCCTTGGGGCACATGCTAAGACATTTAGTGAAATCATGGTACAATGAAAATGAACCCTTGTGATCAGTTTGTTTGCAGTATTTCTGAAGTTAAGCCATGTTTCTATATCTGGAAAAATCATGTCAAAAATGATGTTTCAGATATCTATTTTCATTCAAAGGAAATCAGTCCTGTTGTCAACTTTATACTGGAATAGATGGGGTTCAGGAGAGGGAGTTAACTCTGCAATATAACTATACCTGAGATGGTCCAAATATGCCAAGAGCATTTCATAGAACTGGGAAGCCAATGTAATGCAGTCATCATGAAGTGCCTGAGGGAACCCTTGTTTAAAGCTAGCATATAACATACAAGATATAACCTTATAAAATATAGAACCACATAGTGTCTGTCAGAGTGGAGAGCCAAGGTGTGTGTGGTGGCAGGGGGGCACAGAAACACATGATCCTCATATTAACCATGTAGGAAAATAGATGTTTATAATCTGACTATCAACTTTTCCCTTATTTCTGGCACAGAATTAGGGGACAGGGTAACATTTTGGAATGAAGATATGAATATATCAAATCTATGTTTTTGAGAGCAACTAATATTTCATGGACTAATTTTTTTGGCAACTAAGCATCAAGGATTGAAGGGTTTTTCCTATATAGTCTTATAAACAAGGCTCTACTAATTTTACACTAAATGTCTACTAAAATACATGGGACAAATGTAAATTCTATTGAGAAAGTCAATAGGGAAGTGGTTTAAATATAGTATTGAATTATCAGAAAATGCTTCAGAGGAGGGGAAATATGCAGGGAAGCAAGGAACAATTGGTATATGTAATGGGTTCAGGAAGAAGAGTGTCCTGAGAATTACTCAGGACATGCAAAGGTGTTAAGATAAAAAAGTCAAATGCATGATCTGGGGATGGGTAGGGGTGGAGTGGGGGGAAAGGGAAGGGGATCATGCCTGAACTGAATTGGAAAATGATGTATGAAATACACAAAGCATAACATATATATAATAATATATATATAAATATATATATATATGACTAAAAAAAAAAATTCTGAGCTTGGCCTGAAAGGCTGTCCCATCTGACCCTATGTGCTGTTTACTTGTGTTTTAATCTCTCATAACTTTCTAGGTTCCCGTGTGATACTATGGGAGAGTTTCCAGCAGGTAACAGTGGGTGAATAAAATTCATGGAAACTATACTCTACTTCATGCTTTTGGTATTGCCAATCTTGTCTCATTAAGATTAATACTTCTTGTCATTCCATTCTTTTTTTTTAATTGACGCTTTGTGTATTTCATACATCATTTTCCAATTCAGTTCAGGCATATATCCCCTTCCCTTTCCCCCACTCCACCCCTACCCATCCCAGATCATGCATTCTGAATTTTTATCTTAACACCTTTGCATGTCCTGAGTAATTCTCAGGACACTCTTCTTCCTGAACCCATTACATATACCAATTGTTCCTTGCTTCCCTGCATATTTCCCCTCCTCTGAAGCATTTTCTGATAATTCAATACTATATTTAAACCACTTCCCTATTGACTTTCTCAATAGAATTTACATTTGTCCCATGTATTTTAGTAGACATTTAGTGTAAAATTAGTAGAGCCTTGTTTATAAGACTATATAGGAAAAACCCTTCAATCCTTGATGCTTAGTTGCCAAAAAAATTAGTCCATGAAATATTAGTTGCTCTCAAAAACATAGATTTGATATATTCATATCTTCATTCCAAAATGTTACCCTGTCCCCTAATTCTGTGCCAGAAATAAGGGAAAAGTTGATAGTCAGATTATAAACATCTATTTTCCTACATGGTTAATATGAGGATCATGTGTTTCTGTGCCCCCCTGCCACCACACACACCTTGGCTCTCCACTCTGACAGACACTATGTGGTTCTATATTTTATAAGGTTATATTGTATGTTATATGCTAGCTTTAACAAGAGTGTACCCTCAGGGCACTTCATGATGACTGCATTACATTGGCATTCCCAGTTCTATGAAATGCTCTTGGCATATTTGACAATCTCAGGTATAGTTATATGCAGAGTTAACTCCTGCTCCTGAACCCCATCTATTCAGTATAAAGTATGACAACAGGACTGATTTCCATTTGAATGAAAATAGATATCTGAAACATCATTTTTGACATGATTTTTCCAGATATAGAAACATGGCTTAACTTCAGAAATACTGCAAAAACTGATCACAAGGGTTCAGTTTTCATGTACACATGCATTTCACTAATATGTCTTAGCAGTGCCCCAAGGGGAAGAAAAATAAGGAAACTGGAAAGAGCAACATGTTGGACAATTTGGGGGATACTGGCAAGAACAAATGAGCCAAAAATAAATAATCATGTGTCTAAAGTTCCTGGCTTTAGCATTTCTTTATAAGCTATGGAAACACATAGTGTCTGTTAGAGTGTAAAGCTCAGTGAGGCACAGAAACACATGATCCTCATGTTATTGTATATCCAAAGAAGCTCTTGTGTTTCTATATCTGAATATAAAAATAGAATCTAGCACTGGAGAACTCTCAATAGCAGTCAAAGACTAGCCTACATTCCTTATTTTGTGTCTACCAGGAAGAAATACACACACTCACAACTAATGTGACTGACAAATATCTTAAATTTATAGCTTGTGTTCTTTCAGTGATGGGATTGGTTCTGAGTCAGAACAGAAAGACAAGGGATGTTACAGGAACATCAGAAGAAAGTGGAGCTCCTCACCCAAGAGCCCACCAATGCCTTTTGCCAGCTGAGAATCAAAAATTTGAACATAATTAGCAATATTTGCTTAAGGTCTTTCTACTTTCCCAGCTATAAACCTGCCATTTTTTACTAATCTCATTAAAGCATCCAGTTTCAGGATAATGGACATATCTTTCACCCCTTATAAAAGCCAGCTGCTTCTGTTTTTATCTTAAGGCCCCACAAAAGGTAAGGGCTCCTTGCCTCTAAGTTGGGATACCTACAGGAGGAGAGGCAATAAGACCCTGCTGCCGAAGACCTGACGTTAACATGGGAGGGATGTATTGAGACCACACATGCAAGTGTACAGATGGCCTCTGGAATGCCAGAGAGTGTTACCAAAGGCCACTAAACCAATAAAGCAAATATGGGTCTCCCTGAGTCAAGCAAGACTCCACCGTCAGCACCAGCTACACCTCACCTGCCTGGAAATACTGTGCAGCAGAGGCAGCCATGTGCCTGTATATCCCAAATCTAATTGGCTATTGGCTCTCCCCTTGGAGAAATAACCCATGGCTGATGCCACAAGCTTACATCCTCTACAGGTTAGGAGATGTTATAAGCCACAGTAAGACCCTGTCATATTTAACAGGGGGGAAAATTGTAATTCATGGATTAACATATCCAAACATGTGTCTATGCTAAAGTAACCTACCATAACTATTAGTGCTGCTTAAATACCTATATATCTAATTGCTTGTTCTTCATTAGTAGGATCGAAAGGTTATTCCTGGACAAACTGTCAGCCCATGAAAGGAAACAGCCAGAATTGACCAGAGTCCAAGTCAACAGCTCCAGAGAGAGTGGACTGTTTTACCTCTCATCCACCTGTGCCCCTTTTCTAAGCCTAGGGAACAACCTGCGGAAGAGGGGGCGTGGTAGAATGTAAGGGCTGCGATTGGGGTGAATGGTGAAACTACAGCAATGTAGTCTGGACACTCATTTGATCAACTTGATTGAACAAACAACCTGTCACCCCCCACTGGATGGTGGGGCTGTAGGTGTTTGGGCACAACAGCCTGCAGATAGGTTTTGCATGAAGGATGCTTGTACTCATGGATTATCACTTATAGCTAAAAATGAAAAAAAAAAAAACTGAGAGAAAGATGCAGGACAGTTATGGCAGAATGCATGATCTGGGATGGGGTGGGGGTGGGGGGGAGGGAAAGGGAAATAAGCCTGAACTGAATTGGAAAAATGTATGAAATGCACAAAGCATCAATAAAAACTAATTTAAAAAAAATAATAAAATAAAATCTCATCCAATACATGCCTAGAACTATCCTCGAAGCTCATTCATTAAAAGGAGAAAATTTAGAGAGGCAGAAACAGGAGAACTCCGAGGACTTGCTAGCCAGGGGCTCTAGCTGAAACAATGGGCTCCGGGTCCTCAAAATAAGGTACAGTGCCTTTAAGGAAGATATTTGACATCAACTTCTAGTCTCCACATATCCATTTGTGTCTGTGTGCACATGCATACATACACAATCATACAAATTTACATGTGCCTGAATACACACATGCAGTGACATGAACAGCATATCTAAACAGAGAGAAAGAGAGAGAGAGAGAGAGAGAGAGAGAGAGAGAGAGAGAGAGAGAAATAGAGGGTTTTTTTTTTTTAGCAACTGTTTGTCGTGCAACTTTAAAGCCACCAGAATG
Source organism: Rhizomys pruinosus (assembly GCA_009823505.1). Lineage (NCBI taxonomy): Eukaryota > Metazoa > Chordata > Mammalia > Rodentia > Spalacidae > Rhizomys > Rhizomys pruinosus. Next base: position 943,506 of record VZQC01003392.1, read on the forward strand.
GCAGATGTAGCTAATACTAAAATATTAATTATGACCCTCCCTTGAGAAGCCTGTATTTATATTTGAGTGTGTCTTTTTCTTTCTTTAAGCATTTCCTTCTTAAAAATCTATTATTACAATTTTTTTTGGTCTTTTCGAGACAGGGTCTCCCTGTAGCCCCAGCTGTCCTAGAACTCACTCTGTAGACCACGCTGGCCTTGAACTCACAAAGATCAGCCTGTCTCTGCCTCCCAATTGCTAGGATCAAAGGCATGCACCACCACACTCTGCTTACAATTTCTTTTTTAATGCAAACAATTTTATTAAACTTTACAATGAATGTTGTGGCATATCATTTTTTCCATTGTGTGACAACTTATTGGCTGGCATCTAAGTAAAGAACTTCTTTTAAAAAATACACAATGGGAATCGATTAAAGGAAGACTATATGTTTAGCGATACATGGTGAGGGAAGATGACAATCAATTAAAATTTTCTTCGTTTCCAACTTTAAAAATATTTTATCTATTATTTTTATTTTATGTGTAAGTCTGCATTGCCTGCATGTATGTAAGTGCACCCATGTCAGGCAATGCCAGTGAAGGCCAGAACAGGTCATTGGATTGTCTGGAACTGGAGTCACAGATGGTTGTTAGCCACCATGTGATTGCTGGGAACCAAACCTGGGTCCTCTGATAGAGCAGCCAGTGCTCTTAAATCCTGAGCAATATCTCCACCCCTGTATCCAACATTAAAATGATTAAAATTCAAGCAATAGTGCTTCTATTACAGTGTGTAAGAATGTATTACTCATCTAGTCCCTGCTGAGATACAAGTTACAAGAACTATTTTATCTGTTGGTTCAGATTAGGGGTTTTGCTGAGCAGTATGCTTTTAAGGAGATAATTTTCAAAATATAACAAACAATTTTACCAACTTATAGCAAGCAATTTTGTAAAAAAAAATTACAATTATCTCCTTGTATGTGAACCATCAATCTAACTTCAAAATCATGAAAGACATCAAGTTATCTTGTCATCCAGGTTGAGTCTTCTGGGTATATACCCAGGAGTGGTATGACTGGGTCAGGTGGTAGATTTAATTTGAGTCTTTTAAGTATTCTCCATACTGCTTTCCATAGGGGTTGCAAGGTTTGCATTTCCACCAGCAGTTTATTAGTGTTCCTTCTTCCAGCATTTGGTGCCATTTGTTTTCCTAATCTTAGCCAATCTTACTGGGGTAAGGTAAAAATCTTAAGGTGCTTTTAATTTGCATCTCCTTAATTATTAGCAATGTTGAACACTTTCTGAGATGTTTCTCAGCCATCTTCACTTCATTTATGAATTCTCTACTCAGCTCTTTACTCCATTTTTTTCTTGCTCTTTTCTATTTTGAGTAATTTATATATTCTGTATGTTAAGCTTCTGTCAGGTGTATCACTGATGAAGGTTTTCTCCCACACTGTGGATTTTCTCTTCACTTATTGATTGTTTCTTTCACTATACAGAAGCTTTTGAGTTTGATGAAGTCCCACTTTTCTATTGTTGACCTTGTTTCCAACACAGCTGCTGTCTGATTTAGAAAGTCTTTTCCTACACCCATATTTTGTAGGTTACTGCCGACGTTTTCTTCTATCATTTTTCAGGGTTTCTGGTTTCACATTGATGTCTTTGATCCATTTGAGTTGATTTTTGTGCATGGTGAAAGTTAGGGGTTCAGCTTTATCTTTCTACAAGTGGTAATCCAGCTTTGTCAACACCATTTGCTGAAGATGCTATCTTACCTCCATTGAGTCTTCTTGGTTCCCTTGTCAAATATGAGGTGGCTGAAATTCCTTGTGCTGAGGTTTGGATCTTCAATTTTGTTCCATTGATCTATGGATCTGTTTTTGTGCTGGTACCTGGCTGTTTTTATTATGATAGCCCTGTAATATACTTTGAAGTCTGGTATGGTTATCCCCCCTGTGTTGTGTGGTCCTTTGTTTTTCCAAATAAATTTAAATATTTTTTTTCTAAGCCCGAGTAGAAACTCACGGGGAGATTGATTGGGATTGGATTGAATCTACATATTAGTTTGGGTAGGAGAGACATTTTACTATATTAATTCTTCCAATCCATGAGCATGGGAGATTTTTCCATCTTCTGGTATTGTCTTCAATCTCCTTCAGGGATTTAAAATTTTCATCGTAGAGATGCTTGGTTTCTTTTGTTAGGTTTGTTCCTAGGTATTTTTGAGGGTATTTTGAATGGGAGGGTCTCCTTGTATTCTTTCTCCATTTGTTTATTGTCGATATAAAGAAAGGGTACTGATTTTTCTAGGTTAATTTTGTGTCCTGCCACTTTACTGAAACTCTTCATCATTTCTCGGAGTTTCTTGTAGAGTTTTTTGCATCCTTTAGGTAAACTATCACATCTTCTGAAAAAAGGGATAGTTTGACTTCCTGCACATTTTCAGTCTGTGGAATTGTGAGAGTCATTTTTTATAGAAGGAAAGTGCCTTTCCCTAATATTTTATGGCCAACTTCTATTTCTTCTTCTTCTTCTTCTTCTTCTTCTTCTTCTTCTTCTTCTTCTTCTTCTTCTTCTTCTTCTCCTCCTCCTCCTCCTCCTCCTCCTCCTTCTTCTTCTTCATTTAATTATAAATGTTAATGACTTTTTTGTAAAAAAAAAAAAAAAANGAAATAACTTACCACTTACTTTAAGACATGGTAATTAATGTATATGGGCAGAAGGTATATATTCATATTTTTTAATTTTTTATTATTATTTTTTATGTGTATGTGTGTAATGTCTGCATGTAGGTTGGTGCACCTGTGTCGTGCAATGCTGAGGAGGTCAGAAGAGAGAGTTGGATTCCCCTGAAACTGGAGTTAAAGACTGTTCTTATCCACCATGTGGGTGCTGGGAATCGAACCTGGGTCCTCTGCAAGAGCAGTCGGAGCTCTTAACCGCTGAGCCATCTCTCCAGCCCCTATATTCATATTTTAGAGTAATATAAAATTAAAAGAAAAAAATGTGAACCCCTAAACATAAAAAAGTGACTTCTGGATGTTGAACCTCTGTCAGATGGGTCACTGGTGAAGAGTTCCACTCTAAACTTGTTGTGGAATTAATCTAGAGTTTATTTTCAGAGTTTGTAATTTGGGTATATGTATGGAGCATATATACACACACATATATATATATATATATATATATATGCATATTTTTGACTAATATAAAACTAAAGGGAACAAAAACAACAAAAAAAGACTTTCTCAGAGAACTTACCAATACAGTAAACTTTTGCATCAAAATAGTTTAAAAAATGAGAAAAAAATGCTAGACAGAACTTTACATGTATGGAAAAATGCATGAATTCTTGGGGGGGCATGGATAAGTGAGTGGGATTAATAAATTATGGATTAATATTAATAAATGTTCTATGAAATGCACAAAAGCTCAATAAAATTTAAGAACAAAAAGAAAATAAACTCAGTGTGATTGTTTGCAATGACAACTCTTCAAATTACATCAATCCTTAGAATAAAAGATCAACTCCAGTCTGCTGGGCATGGTGGCGCATGCCTTTAATCCTAGCACTTGTCAGGCAGAGGCAGGCAGATCTTTGTGAGTTCAAGGCCAGCCTGGTCTACAGAGTGAATTCCAGGACAGCCAGAGCTACAGGGAGACCCTGTCTCAAAAAGACCAAAACAAGACAAAACAAAACCATCAACTCGGGGCTGGAGAGATGGCCTAGCGGTTAAGAGTGCCGACGCTCTTGCAGAGGACCCGGGTTCGATCCCCAGCACCCACATGGCGGCCGAGAAACGTCTGAAACTCCAATTCCAGGAGAACTCCAGTTCCAGGGGAATCCGACACCCTCTTCTGACCTCCGTGCGGCATTGCACGTCACGGGTGCACAAACTTGCATGCAGACAATACATTCATACACATACAGAAATAATAAAATAAAAAAATTTAAAAACAAACAAACAAAAAAAAACAAAAAAACAAAACAAAAAACAAAAAAAACCCCAAAGCCATCAACTCCAAATCCATGTGATCCAAATCATGAAATTCACAGGTAAGCTGACTTTTTTTCTTCAGATCAATAAGGAGCTTTGTATTCAGAATAATTTCCTTAAGACATCTGCAAGGCAAATGTACCATCATAAATTTTATTCTTTTTTTTTCATGGATTTGAGATTTTAATAAATTTTATTCTGAATAACAATAAAGTGCTGAATGATTACTACCTGAGTCCTTTTTAGTAATTTTCATTTACTTTTTTAAGTAAAAAGAACCCTTTGGGTCTTTAGCAAATCTATGAAAGAAAAATAGGAGGTGAGGGGAGAAAGAGATGGTGAGGAGGGGAAAGAGGAAGGGAAGGAGGTGCTTGCTTTCAGTAAGGGAAAAGGAATCACAGTACAATCTTTTGTGTTTAACTAGGGTGACAAATAATTGAGAGCAAGGTCATTCATGCAAGTTATCTTTAAAAGATACATAAATGTGAAGAAAGAAAGAACACTGTTATTGTAGTAAATTACATACTAAAATACCTTAATTATCTTAGATGCCTAGATATGGCTTGGCAAGCATCATGCTTTAGCTCTTTTGTAACTAAAAGTGATCTGCAGTCCAATGACTGAATAGCTCAATGTGACTTATTAAACTGTGTGATAAACTTCGAGTTTAAATTGAAGTAAATTCTCTATACCTAACCACGCCATCAGCACAGGCAGGACAATGCTGGAGCAGTAGGAAAGGCGGTCACTTTAGAAAGAGTCTTCCTCTTACTGCATGACATATTAAGATGACAGACCTAAATGTCAACTGGGTTAATGAGTTATTATAGATTTGTTTTCCAAATTTAGCATATAAAACGTTTTGTGGATTAAAGAAATTCAGATGTGAAGATACAAAGCAAAAACAAAAATAAAATAAAGGCTTGAGCTTGGATAGCTAAACTGACAGCTCTAAAAATTATCATGCACTAAGAGTATTTCATGAAAGGAGTTTGTACTTAAAAAAAAAATTCCGAGTTGAAGTTGACCAACTACTCCAAAGAAAATATGCTAATGTACAACAGTCCAGTTTAAGCCAATGCATAGAGAAGATAAAGCACTTACGGTAACTGCAAATGGTGAACAAGTCCATAAGATTTTTACAACCTAGTATGGATCCATAAAGGGGAAAATTTATAGCAGAAATAGTTGCAGGGGGTTGGGAGGAATCAGACAAAACTTAAAGGAAGAAGCAGGGGTTGGGAGAGGATGACTTTCAATTGTATAAAATTTACAACCTTGTAAGATACAAAAACACCATTGAAAAAGTCAACTCTGTCCTAAATACCCAACAGGAAACAAAAACAAAATGGCCTTTAACAGATAATTTTAGAAATTTGAATATGACGTTACATTTCTCAACAACTCACAAACAATATTTTATGTGACATATCTATATTAAAAACTTGAACCCCAGTCCTGTAAATTTGGTGCTTACAATGCTTTAGCCAATGACAGCACAATGATAACAAGCTAAATGAATGCAGGTGTTATCACAACAGTGCTCATTTATGAAACAACTGTTACCAATTCATGCTGTAATGGTGCTAAAGGACAATCAAATGATTATCTATGAAGTGAAACGAAGGTCTCTAGCTTTTCCACGATATGTCCTTTATATTATATTCTACGATCCACAATGACACTAGCAACAAGACACTACAATGTGGTATGATTTATCACATTGTAGTGTCTTGGGCTGGATCAAAACTTTAGCTATCTCCTCGTCTAGCAAGTCACTAGCAGTTTGCATAAGTTTGGGCATCAGAATGTGCAACTGATTTAATAAGGAGATTCATGATGTCTGGATGGTTGTTCAAAGCAGCGATATGTAGGGGACTATTGTCATCAGAGTCTCTGAAGTTCACATCAGCACCACATTCTATCAGTGTCGCAGTAACTTGTAGAGATGGAAACTTACAGACCGGGTACCACCCTACACATGTAGTATTCTTGTCCACAGCAAGATGCAGAGGGCTGAGTTATTCTTTCTTCTTACGAAACCTGCAGATAGTCTACTTTTTGAAATGGTCTTCCTCTAGAGTACAAGGAACTTTTTCTAACAAGCAAATTAAGTGCAAAATAATGGAACAAGCCTTATTTAAATGCAATGGGTCAGCTAGACACTGAGTTTGTTTGATAGCTCATTCAGTTTCAAGGACATTTTTACACAGTATGCCAAAAAGATCATCAAATGTAACAGTAGTGCCCAGCAAGCCTTTAGCCCTGTCATGTAGCAGAAAGGAGAACAGTTCTGCAAAAGACAGTAAGCTGCTGGCAGTCATTGGGCTTAATGGGTGCTAAAGCTGATGAAGAAGCCTATTGGACTGCTCAGGCCACATACAGATTGTTTAGAATTACTATGTGTATCTATTAATTTGCTTATAAGGAACCAATCTTTCAGACTTCAATTAAAACCTTTACTTTTGGGGGGGATGGGGATATGATATCTTCTGGTACATAACCCCGGGGGAAGCTTCATGTTACACAGGCATATCATTCAGGATATTTCCTGCTCATTCTCCTGGTAATAGGAATTTTTTAGAGAAACATCAAAAATTCATTCTTTCCTTTCACCATATTTTTTACTTTTTAAATTTTTTATGCTTTTATTGATGTTTTGTGTATTTCAGACATCATTTTTTATTCAATTTAGGCATAGTCCCTTTTCCCTTCCCCCACCCCACCCCAGATCATGCATTCTGTCATAACTGTCCAGCATCTTTCTCTGTCTTTTTTTTTTTTTTTTTGAGACAGGGTCTCCCTGTAGCCTCAGCTGTCCTGGAACTCACTCTGTAGACCAGGCTGGTTTGAACTCACAAAGATCCACCTGCCTCTGTCTCCCAAGTGCTAGGATTAAAGGTGTGCGCCACCACACCCGACTCTCAGTCTTTTTTTATGCTTAGAAATTCACATTTTCCTCCATTAATTTTATATTATTCTAAAATACGGGTACATAATCTCCACCCATATACAGTAATTACAGAGTCTGAAAATAAGTAAGTGGTGGGTAGACTCTAGAGCCCGTTGAGAGATACATTATAAGAACATAGTTGCTTTCAGATAAACAGGAAAATAACAGTAATGTTGTCCAGCTTGCCTTTCATTTAGGGGATTTGGTGGTAGCATCCCCAAATGAGGGAAACCATTTGCCACTTGTTTTTCTGGGACTGTGCTATATCATTTAGCATAATTGCTTTGAGCTCCATCCATTTACCTGCAAAGTTCATAAAGTCATTTTTTTTTTTTTACTGCTGAATAGTACTCCATTGTGTAGAAGCACCACATTTTTTCATCCACTTGTCTGTTGAAGGGCATTTGGGATGGTTCCAGCTCTTCACTATTGTGAAGAGAGCTGCGATAAACATGGATGTGCATGTATCTTTCCAGTAGGATGAGTCTTCTGGTTATATCCAGGAGTGCTATGACTGGGTCAAGTGGTAGGCTCATTTTGTGTCTTTTAAGGATTGTCCACACTGCTTTCCATAGTGGTTGTACAAGTTTACATTCCCACCAGCAGTGGATGAGTGTTCCCTTTTCCCCACAACCTCTCCAGCATTTGATATCTTTTGTTTTCTTGATCTTAGCTAGTTGTATTGGAGTAATGTGATATCTGAGAGTGGTTTTAATTTGCATTTCCTTAATTATTAATTATTTTTAAGATGTTTCTCAGCCATCTTTAATTCCTCACTGGTGAAGTTTCTGTTCAGCTCTTTACTCCATCTTTTGAGTAGGTCATTTGTTTTCTTCTTTGTTTTTTTGAGTAGTTTATATACTCTTGACATTAATTCTCTCTCAGATGTATCACTAGTGAAGATTTCCTCCCACTCTGTGGGTTTTCTCTTCACTTGCTGAAGGAGATTGAAAATGACATCAAGAGATGGAAAGATCTCTTATGCTCATGGATTGGGAAAATTAATATAGTAAAAATGACCATTTTACCCAAATTGATATACAGATTCAATGCAATCCCAGTCAAAATCCCCATGAGCTTCTTCACAGACTTGGAAAAATAAATCCTTAAATTCATATGGAAAAAAAAAAGACCCTGTGCTGGATAGCTTTAGTGTCAACTTGACACACCTGGGTTGAGGGAGCCTCAATTGGGGAATTGGCTCCAATGGACTGGCCTGTGGCCACATATTGATTGTCGAACAATGTAGGAGAGCCCAGCCCACTATGGGTGGTGCCACCCTGGGCAGGTTGTGTACTGTATAAGAGGGCAGGCTGCACATGGGCCAGAGGAGCAAGCCAGTAAACAGCATTCCTCCAGCTTCAGCTCCTGCCTCCAGGTTCCTGCCCTGAGCTCCTGCCTTGGGCTCCCTAAGTGATGAATTGTGACCCAGGAGATGTAAGCTGAATAAACCCTTTCCTCCCCAAGTTGGTGTCAGTAAGAGTGTTTTGTCACAGCAATGGAAGACAAACTAGAACAGACCCCGAATAGCTAAAGCAACCATGAATGAAAAATGCAATACAGGCGGGGATTGATCTACCAGACTTCAAACTATATTACAGGGCCATCGTCCTAAAGACAGCCTGGTACTGGCACAAAAACAGACCCATTGGCCAATGGAACAAAATCGAAGATCCAAACTTGAGCTCATACAATTTCAGCCACCTCATATTTGACAAAGCCCCCCCGCCCAAATAAAAACCTCAATGGAGGAAGGATAACATGTTCAGCAAATGGTGCTGGCAAAATTGGATCACCATTTATAGAACAAAATTAAACCCCTACCTCTCACCCTGTACAGTCTTTTGAGTGGGTCATTCACTTTCTTCTTTGCTTTTTGAGTAGTTTATGTATTCTGGAAGTCAACGCTCTGTCAGATGTATCACTTCACTGATTGTTTCTTTCACTGTACAGAAGCATTTGAGTTTAATGAGGTTCCACTTGTCAGTTGCCCTCTTCACATCTCGTTCAGCAGTTGTCTGATTTAGGAAGTCTCCTATATCTATGTCTTGTAGGTTGCTGCCAACCTTTTCTTCTATCATCTTCAGAATTTTGGGTTTCATGTTGAGGTCTTTGATCCATTTGGAGTTGATTTTTGTGCATGGCAATAGGTAGGGGTTCAGTTTTATTCTTCTACAAGTGGTGACCCTGTTTTGCCAACACCATTTGCTGAAGATAATGGCCTTCTTCCATTGAGTCTTATTGGCCCTTTTGTCAAATATGAGGTGGCTGAAATTGTGTGTGCTCAAGTTCGAATCCTAAATTTTGTTCTATTGGTCTACAGTTCTGTTTTTGTGCCAGTACCAGGCTGTTATTGTGAATATAGCCCTGCAGTATAGTTTGAAGTCTGGTATAGTGATCTCCCCTGTATTGCCCTATTTACTCCTTGTTGCTTTGGCTATTTGGGGTCTTTTGTTTTTCCATATGAATTTAAGGATTTTTTTCCCAAGTCTGTGAAGAAACTCATGGGGATTTTAATTGAGATGGCATTGAATCTGTATATTAATTTGGGTAGAAAGAACATTTTTACTATATTAATTTTTCCAACCCATGATCATGGGAGGTCTTTCCATCTTCTGATGTCTTCTTCAATCTCCTTCTTCAGGTGCTTAAAAATTTTATTATAGAGATCTTTGGTGACTTTGGTTAGGTTTGTTACTGGGTATTTTATTATTTTTGTGCTATTGTGAGTGGGAAGTTCTCCTTATATTCCTTCTTTAGCTGCTTGTTGTTGGTGTAAAGAAAACCTACTGATTTTTGTAAGTTAATTTTGACTTACCGAAAGTCTTGATCATATCTAGGAGTTTTCTGGTGGGGTTTTTAGCATCCCTTAGGTAAACAATCATATTGTTTGCAAAAAGGGATATCTTGACTTCCTCTTTTCCAATTAGTACTCCTTAATTTCCCTTTCCCGTCTTATTGCCCTAGCAAGGATTTCAAGCACTATATTGACACTGGAGCCATGTGATGCCCACAAAAATCAGATCTGGAACTGGAGATGATTGATAGCAGCCATGTGGATGTTGGGAACAGAACTTGGGTCCTCTGCAAAAGGTAAGTCACCAAGACATCTCTCTAGTCTCAGGGAAAGAGCAATTTTGTACTATTTTTTTCTTGTTTAAAGGTTTTAATTTTTTAGGAATTCATACATTAGTACTGTTTTTAAAATATATTTTCCAGCCTTCCCTCTCCCTATGCCAACTCAACTGATTTCACTAATCCCTTTCAAATTCATGACCTTTTCTTTAAATATATATATATATATATATATATATTTATATATGATATATTTATCATATTGAGCTTTTAAATTTTTTATTTATTTTTATTTTTTATTTATTTTATTTATTTTTTTATGTGTATGAATGTACTGTCTGCATGCAGGTTTGTGCACCCGTGTCGTGCAATGCCGTGGAGGTCAGAAGAGGGTGTTGGATTCCCCTGGAACTGGAGTTCTCCTGGAATTGGAGTTACAGACAGTTCTCAGCCACCATGTGGGTGCTAGGGATCGAACCTGGGTCCTCTGCAAGAGCGGTCGGTGCTCTTAACTGCTAGTCCATCTCTCCAGCCCCCATATTGAGCTTTTTTTTTTTAATTTTTATTTATTTCTTTAAAAAAATTTTTTTCTGTATGTGTATGAATGCACTGTCTGCATGCAAGTCTGTGCATCCTTGTCGTGCAACGCCGCGGAGGTCAGAAGAGGGTCTCGGATTCCCCTGGAGCTGGAGTTCTCCTGGAACTGGAGCTTCAGACGGTTCTCGGCTGCCATGTGGGTGCTGGGGATCGAACCCGGGTCCTCTGCAAGAGCGGTCGGCGCTCTCAACCACTAGGCCATCTCTCCAGCCCTAATTTTTATTTATTTCTGTATGTGTACGAATGTACTGTCTGCATGCAAGTCTGTGCACCTGTGTCGTGCAATGCCGCGGAGGTCAGAAGTGGGTGTCGGATTCCCCTGGAGCTGGAGTTCTCCTGGAATTGGAGTTTCAGACGGTTCTCAGCCGCCATGTGGGTGCTGGGGATCAAACCCGGGTCCTCTGTAAGAGCGGTCGGCGCTCTTAACCGCTAGGCCATCTCTCCAGCCCCATATTGAGCTTTTTAGTGTTACTCATATTCACATGTCTTTAGGACTAATCACTTTGGATTAGATAGCCCATTAGTGAGCTCATCTCTGGAGGAAAATTATTCTCCCTCTCTCAAGATCCATTGACTGCCTAGAGTTCTTCATATAGAGGTTGGACCTTCTGAAATGTCCCCCATGCATCTTGGCATGAGAACTGGCTTTCTCTTTTTGTGAGTCTTGTTTAGACAATATTGGTGAAATTTCATTGGTGTAGCTTCCTAGTATATTTAGGAGAGATAGACTAGCAGCAGATGTACTGGTCTTCTGGCTCTTACATTCTTTTCAACCCTCTACTGTAATGATGTTCCTTGAGTCTCAAGTATAGGGGTTGTATTGCAGAGATATCAATTGGGGTTAGGCACCCCACAGTCACTTAGTCTCTGCATTTTGACTAGTTATTGATTTCTACAATAGCTTCTACCCATTGCAAAAAGAAATTTATTTGAATTGGGAATGGGGATAAGAGCTACATTTACTGTGGCTATAAAGATATTTAAAATAAAGTTTAAAATATTGGCTTAAGAAAATGTCAGTAGTGTGTTACCCTCTAGGTTCTATTACCTCTCTGGCCATGGATAATTGACTAGGTTTACAGTAACCAACCAGGAATTTCTTGGATGGATACTGGCTAACTCCAAGTGGTTAGGTGTGCCATGGGTTTTTGTTAGTCTATGGCTCTTTGTGGGTGCATTATCACCTCTGTGGTATAACTTCATTTAAGGTATATTTATACAGACATACAAATATAGGGGTAATTATAAGTAAGCTTGTAACATGTTTCCTTATGTCTTTTTCAAACATCTTTAGTGCTATTTATCATTCATGTCTTCCTCTCCGGTGTTGCCCACCCTCTCCCTCTCTGCAGTTAAAGTCCCCCCCCCATTTCTCTAATTTCTCTCTTCATAGTACTTGTCACCTATTATTCCCCTTTCTGGAGATCCTTTTCTCCCTTCATCTTGTGATTCTTTCTCTACTTTACTGGCTTCGGGGTTTTCGGGGTTACTTCAGGTTATATACTCAATTATAAAAATCTAGAGCTAGGATCTACAAGTAACAAAGAACATGTGATGTTTGTCTTTCTGTGTCTGGGTTACCTAACTCAGTATTATATTTTACAGTTCTAACCATTTACCTGCACATTTCATGATTTCATTTTTATTTGCAGATGAATAGAATCCCCATGACATTTTTTTTTCCATAGAAACAGAAAGCAATCCTAAAATTCATATTGTGCTGGATAGCTTCAGTGTCAACTTGATACACCTGGGTTGGGAGAGCCTCAATTGGGGAATTGGCTCCATTGGACTGGCCTGTGGCCACATCTGTGGAGTATATTGTCTTGATTGTCAAGCAGTGTGGTAGGGTCCAGCCCACAATGAGTGGTGTCACCCTGAGCAGGTTGTTGTGTACTGTATAAGAAGGCAGGCTGGAATGAGCCAGGGGAGCAAGCCAGTTGAACAGCATTCCTCCATGGCCTGTGCTTCAGTTCCTGCCTCCACGTTCCTGCCCTGAGTTCCTGCTTTTGGCTCCCTGAGTAATGAACTGTGACCCGGGAGATGTAAGCTGAATAAACCTTTTCCTCCCCAAGTTGGTGTTCTTCAGAGTGTTTTGTCACAGCAATGGAAGACAAACTACAACAGAAATTGGTACCAGAAGAGTGGGATATTGCTGTGACAGACCTGACCTTGGTGTTTTGGGGAAGGATTGTGGAGGTGTTTGGAACTTTGGGCTGGGAATATCACTGAATGCCTAAAGATCGTTGCTGTAGAGTTTGGAGCAGTTTTGCTGAAGGAGTTGTAGAAGATGGAGGCCTGGCTTGTGAAGTTTCTAGTTTCAAAGGTGAGCAGAGATTATCAGGACTGTTTAATCTGTGGGTTCTGGTCAGCTGGGGCTGAAGAATCAGCTGTAAGCAACAATAGACCAGAACCTGAAGTGAAATCTTTGTTGTACTGGGACAATTGATGCTGGTTAGCTGGGGCTGAAAAAATCAGCTTTAAGTAACAAGAGACCAGCATCACTGTGGTGAAATTTTCCAGGAAGAATTTCTTCAGGGTCAGCACACAGAAGCTGTGATCTAGAAGGGGCCTGAGCCTCCATCTCGAACCAGAAGCAGGACTTGGTAGTGTGTAAGAGTCTCCTATATGGTTCTGGTGTTGAAATTTGAGGGGGTCACAGAAAGCAGCTGAGGCTTGGCACTGTGAGAGGTCAGGAAAGACCATTGGTGGAAGTGCACCTCAGTTGCAGTGAAGACCCCAGAATTGCAGAGATCATGGAGAGAAGCTGAGGCTTTGCACCAGAAGAGCTTGGAAGAGACCATTGGTGAAGGTGCTGCCTCAGTTTCAGTGGCGACCCCAGCTTTTTGGAGATGCCAGGGCCATGGGACGACCACCAAGAGCAGCAACACGTGTGACATTGAGTCAGCTTGGGGCTGCTAGATGAGCTGTGTGTGCCATGGTTGGCAGAGTTGGAGAGGGGGAGCTGCTGAGACCCTTTGGAGCCCAGAAGATCATGAATGATTCCCAGTGTCCAGCCTTGAGCTACTTTGCTGGACTTAGGTTTTGTTTGAGTGTGCCCGATTCTTCCCTTTGAAATAAGACAGTACTTGCTTTGGATTTTACAGCAGCCCACTGTTAAGAGACTTTTAACGGACTGTGAACTTTTAAGTGTTTGGACATTTTAAGGACTGTGGGGCTTTTAAGGTTGTACTGTCTTAGGTTGTGATTAATGTTAACATCACACCTTGGGGACAAGAACTGGAAAGGTGGTGGTTTAATAGTGATGTGTTTTGTGTGTCAAGTTGACAAGAGGTCAATTTTGCTGGATAGCTTTAGTGTCAACTTGACACACCTGGGTTGAGGGAGCCTCAATTGGGGAATTGGCTACATTGGACTGGCCTGTGGCCACATCTGTGGAGTATATTGTCTTGATTGCCAAGCAGTGTGGGAGGGCCCAGCCCACAATGAGTGGTGCCACCCTGGGCAGGTTTTTGTGTACCGTATAAGAAGGCAGGCTGGGCATGAGCCAGGGGAGCAAGCCAGTGAACAGCATTCCTCAATGGCCTGTGCTTCAGCTCTTGCCTCCATGTTCCTGCCCTGAGTTCCTGCCTTGGGCTCCCTGAGTGATGAACTGTGACCCAGGAGATGTAAGCTGAATAAATCTTTTCCTCCCCAAGTTGGTGTTGGTCAGAGTGTTTTGTCACAGCAATGGAAGACAAACTACAACACATATGGAAGTATAAAATACCCCAGATAATCAAAGCAATCCTGATAGGTCAGAAAAGAATAATGCCAGGGAAATTTTCAAGCCATCTCAATTTTCAAGTTATAATCCAGAGCTACAGTAATAAAACAATTTTGTATTGGCCCAAAAGAAAAAAAAATGTAGATCCATGGAACAGAAAACCCAAACATGAGTCCATGTAACTACAGCATCTAATATTTGTCCATGATGCCAAAGGGGAACTGTCATTTACTGCTGGTGGGATTACAAACTGCTACAGCCAGTGTAGATATCAGTGTGAAGATTTTTCAATTAACTATGTCTATCATATGACCTAGCACACTAGATATTCTGTTACAGATTTATTTACTCAGCTATATTCATTGCTTCTCTTTCCATAATACCTAGGAATTAGAAAAATCCAAATATTCTTCAAAGGGTAAATAGATCATGGAAATGTGGCATAAATACATTACAATGTATTTTTTGTTGTTGTTTTTATGAGACAGGGTCTCACTGTAGCCCCAGCTGTCCTGGAGCTCACTATGTAGACCAAGCTAGCCTTGAATTCACAGAGATCAACCTGCCTCTGCCTCCCCAGTCCAAGGATTAAAAGTGGGCACCACGACGCCTAGCTAGTACAATGTACTTTAAAGATGGATATAAACAAAATGACTTCCATGTTGGTTCTCTTCACAGTTAGATATAATTCAGAAGTATAGTATACTTACTCTTTATTCATATAAAGCTTTCTGCATCCTATAATATAAAGGTTAGCTGCCTTTTATTGAAACATTGTAGGTACTCTGTGTATTTTTTTATATTTTGTCTTTTCTTTAAAAATGAAAATCTCAATCGAAAACCTCAATTGCATGCTGTAAAAATACAGTCTTGTTGAGTCTTAGTAGGGTCGTGTGTTTGGACTCCGGGTCCAGACCTGTTAGGAACACTTGGAGCCATCCGACACAGCTCTAGACAGGTAAAAGCTTAGGGCAGAGTGACTTTTGTTGTGCTGAACAATTGGTTTCTGGTCGGTGGCGGAGGGCCAGGTGGCTGGCAGGGGCTAGGTTCGTGTCCTCAGCCCGGCGGGTTGCCCTTCCCCCCTCGCACCCAGAAGCAGTCCTGCGCTTGGGTCTGGCTTGCCCGGGTGCCTGACTCAGTCTTAGTAGGGTCGTGTGTTTGGACTCCGGGTCCGGACCTGTTAGGAACACTTGGAGCCGTCCGACACGGCTCTAGACAGGTAAAAGCTTAGGGCAGAGTGACTTTTGTGGTGCTGGACAATTGATTTCTGGTCGGTGGCAGAGGGCCAGGTGGCTGGCAGGGGCTAGGTTCTTGTCCTCAGCCCAGCGGGTTGCCCTTCCCCCCTCACACCTGGAAGCGGTCCTGCACTTGGGTCTGGCTTGTCCGGGTGCCTGACTCAGTCTTAGTAGGGTCGTGTGTTTGGACTCTGGGTCCGGACCTGTTAGGAACACTTGGAGCCATCCGACACAGCTCTAGACAGGTAAAAGCTTAGGGCAGAGTGACTTTTGTTGTGCTGGACAATTGATTTCTGGTCGGTGGCGGAGGGCCAGGTGGCTGGCAGGGGCTAGGTTCGCATCCTCAGCCCTGCGGGTTGCCCTTCCCCCCTCGCACCTGGAAGCGGTCCTGCGCTTGGGTCTGGCTTACTCAGGTGCATGACTCAGGTGCCGGGGCGTGGGCTAAGCCAGGCATATCCTCCCCCCCCCCTTGTTCCCCCTCCAACAATTGGATTTGAGGAAAAGAGAGTATCCAGTGGATTGGATTATGAGAACTCTCAGAAGAGGGAGGGAAGAGTGACTTAGACTTCCAATATCCAATCTATAAACAAAAGTGAAAGCCTGAAAACCTAGACAAGTCAACACTCCATAAAGAAGGAGGGGGAGAGGAAGGG